>OY856186.1:102439625-102723856 GCA_963693315.1 Diogma glabrata | reverse complement strand
ATTCCGGTCGGTTCGGGAATCGAATCGGCGTCCTTCTGATCAGAGTTAATGGTTAACCATTTAACCCATTGTATTCAATTGAATACATTTATTTTTAATGTATTATAAATCATAATTCTAACTCTAGATCCATTGCTATCGTATAGATAAAAATCTTAATAAAATCTTGAATTTGATTTTTTTATTTAAACTAATCTGTTACATCCGGCTCAAATTCATGTCTGACCAAAAAATCTACATATTTGTAGCCGATGTCTTGCAGTTTCTACTTTTTTTACTTCTGTCTAGAAATGTACTTCAAACCTAACACAAAACGGGAATGCGCTATCGGCAGAATAATAACACATCATAAATTAATATAATAAAATTAAATTAAAACGTGCAAAACCCCTTCATTTGGCGTTCCATAATTTTAATTCTTCTAGAAGAACATCATCCTATGTTAATAACTGATTTTACCTTAATGTTGTTCATTCCTTATATTTTGTCATTATGTGGCGTACAAGCATTAAAACATTTTTTGTATTGCTTTAGTATGTAAAATAGATAAGTTATAGTAATAATATATTTGAGCAAAACTACAAAGTTTTTTGGTCAATTCATAAATAGATCATATGTATGTTCAAAATGATGAATATAGACCATTTAGAGGATGACGAATTTAGCATCGAGTGTGAGGATTACAAGATTCATAGTAAAATTGTTTCACAAAATTCAAGCCCTAACCGAAACTTTTGCGCATGAACAACATCCACAGGTTAAAGCCCTAAAATGAAAGCGTTGCACAAATTAGATTTCTGCACACAACTTTGCAAATGTAAAACAAGTCTTTCCTCCGAGCCTTGGTTTTTGCGTTCCTCCACCTCAATTTTCTTGTTCTTCTGCTTTTCATCCTAAACCTTTCTATGCTCCAATTAGTATTGCTCATAAATGGAACATCTCCTATGATGGTTCACCAACGGGAATGCTTATAGAATAATTATGTGTTTATGGCTGTAATGTTTATGGCTGAGCATTTAGCAAATACCTTTGGACTGCAAAATGAGCAAGTGGTTAATGAGCTTTGCTTCGCTTTGATGGAGAAAGGTCGAGATTTGTATTGGGTCTTCCTAGAACGTCATCCGAGTCCTTAGTAGGACCACATGAGTAAAGCACTATTAGAGTATTTCCAGGATCGAGTAATAGCCTCACACAAACAAAGACCAAGAGAGTCTTTCCTGGTATTTTCCCATAGTTTACTGGCCATCTCTTGATAAATGAAATCGCCGTCATTAGACAGCAATTTTTGAATATATTTTTGTCGGAATATGCGACATAGTCTCCAAGTAGCTCTTACGGCCGAAACTTTTAAATTGACTTTCTCTCTGATCAGTCGCTGTGTTTCCACTCAAGATACATGGAACCGCATTGGTCATATCCCTGAACTAAATTTAAAACCATCACGTCGAGTTATCAACTAAGTAGTTTTTCCGGACAACTCGCAACGTAAAATTGTCGAGGAACATCAACCTCTACAAAGTCAAGACTATAGTTTTGCTGCTGATGGTCCCACACAGCACATAAATCAACCTAATTTTACTTCACGAGTACCATTTCAAAATACACGAAACTTTTCTTCCAATGTATTTTGCTGGAACTATTTAATGTCAGGGACACATATTCATTGACTGTCATATGCAACTAAAACATGCCTTTTGTTTCGGTTGCGGAAATCACAATGTATTCAAACCACATTGTGCCGGCGGTGTACTTCTCAGCCGGGAAATGCCCATTAGGAAGTAAGAAATATTAACACTCACTATCCTTCATTTAGCCCAGAAAACGCCCTGCCAGCCGCATCAGACGCAGCGACACAGTCAATTATCTTTAAGATTCAAACGCTTGAAAAGAACTCAAGTTTATTTCGTAAACGGCGAAGAGCTCTTCAGCTTGTATGCGCATTCCAATGCTTGGTGCTTGGTTTACTTGATAGCAGCGCGAATAGCTGCATCGGCACAAGAGTATCCAGATTTCTGGAAAAGTGCAAAGCTGGAATTTATCCTTTTCGACATCAAGTTTTTACTTGATGTGGTACTAAACAGAAAACAACAAGGTTCTGTTGTGTAAACATTAGTTTTCAAAATGAGACCAATTTCATAAAAATATACCTTGTACCAGGGTTAACACAGTCACTCTACCTAGGCATTGACTTCTGGAAAAATTTTAGTCTTAAGCCAATTACGTTCTTTCAAAAGCCAAATTTAAAGAAACAACAACCGAAAACAATCGGTTGGCACAAAAACGGTTGTAGTGACCGAATTTTTTCTTTCAGTGTATGCATAAAACTAAGTCTTTTGGCATACCTATCGATTTTTTGTCTCACTTATTTGCGGTTATGGGTAAATAAATAGGTTACATATTCGGCGATATAGTTAATGTACGTGGGTTGGTTTACTGTTTTGCTGTTTTTCAAACTTCTTTTCAATAAGGTTAATCCCCAGAATTGACTCCATTGTTGTCACGACACTTGAAAACTTGTATATGTATAGACCTTTATAATCCAACTCTTAACCATAATTCAACAATAAAATACAGTAAAACACAAACAAGACTTTATTCTAGAATCTTTAAAAATAACCAAACCAAATTCAAAACAACCACATAACCATGAAAAACAACTAATTTTGATAAAAATCAAGAAAAACACATAAATTCATCAAAATCGCAATAACAAATTTTTTTACTTCTACTTAAATCACACAAACACATATACATAAAACATCAAACACGGAAAATGAATGAAAAACTGAAAACAAACATAAAAGTTATAAATTTTTCTATTTCACATCCAGCTACAATGAAATAACAAAACACAAAACGAAATGAAAAATAATATATTGTTTTTGAAACGCTTATAACAGGAATCAGAATCTGTCGAAAGGACGAGGGTTAGACAGGCTACAATAAATCATTCAAAATTGTTGTTGTTGTTGCTTTGTAATGTTTCGTTTAGTAACTTGTTGTTCTTTAAAAGTTTTCACCATCCTACGATTTGGTACAATTTAATTAGACGACTATATATTCGCCCTATCGTAACGAGCTTTAGAGAATTAGAAGTCAGATGTTATTGAGAAAAAGATTAAAAACGAAGACAAATTAACGTTTGTTCTTGTTGTATGTCAACATATCCTAAATACGATGGATTAATAACTGGCTCAATTGAGGCGTATATTTCTTTTATTAATGACAATATAGAAAAGAAAAACTCAAACTAAGTTAGAATAGACACCAAACAGTGTCAAACTAGGAGAAACTTTTTTTATTTTCGTTATTTAATTTAAGGAATTATTGATTTGTTTCTTTTAGTGTTTTTGTGAGTAGGAAAGGAGGTTTATACATACTTGTTACCAAATATAAATATATTTGTGATTTTATAAATCATAAGAAATAAAAAATTAGAAACTTGAAGCAAACAAAAGAAATTAAGCAATTAGGTTGTGTATTAAATTACTTGACTTGCACACCGACGCATTGAAAACGAACAAATGGTTATCGTGCAAGAAAAGTCTAGAAAAAATTCAATTTGTGGTGTCACTGTTTTGTTAGTACAGTAACGAGTCTCGTCTAAATCAAATGATACTAAGCTTATGCAAGCATTTGTTAAAATCCTGCTATTCTATCAACCCTTGCATATGAAGTTGGTCTCAAAATAATCATTATACACAAGTATAGAGGATGTCGATAAATTTGTCTACCTTGGTTGTACTGTATAGCAAACACAGGTGAAACTAAGAAATATATTAATCAGCGCATTGACAAGGCCAAAAATACATTCAAGATCCGGAATGCGTCCGTACTGTCAAGAAAACAAAATTATGGATGTAAAACATGGGAGCATACAAGGAGATTACAAACCAACTGCAGGTGCTTGTGAACAAATGCTTAAGACGACTGATCGAATGCTTCTGGCGTAATAAAATCAGTAATGAAGACCTTCTTCGATAATGACAAACCGAGCAAATCGACATTAAGTCCGATATAAGCAACCAGAGATGGAGATGGATAGGACATATACTGAGATAACAAGCCGAAGATGTTACAAGGATGTCCCTACAGAGTGGAATCCACAAGACAAAAGGAAAGTTGGAAGATCAGCAATGAGTTGAAAGAAAACAGTGCTAGTAGAAGCAAAACAAATTGGAAAGACATGGGGAGAGTTTATAATGATTGCCTCACATAGAGTTAGATGGTCCATTCTAGATAGACACCCTATGCTCCTAAACGGAGATAAAGAAAAAAAAAAACGTTTATTTTCAATAATGACAACTGAAACGAACTGATACTTTCCAACTCAACTGTTCCTATTAGTCCATAAAACTTCTAAGAAAACCTTTTGATTTAGTCTATAAATGCTCCTTTTCAGTAATTACAGCTTTTGCACAAAATCGATATTTTATCTTACACGTGCTGATATTTTCCAACACAACTGTTCCTATTTGTCCATTAAATTCCTTAGAAAACCTCTCCAATTAGTCTAAATGCTACTTTTCAATAATTTGAAAACCTCTACATTTAGTCTACGTTCTCCTAAAAATATAAAGCAAAGCGCCTAAAGACAAAACCTAACTTTTTTGTAGATACGAAATTACATGCACTTCTGGAACCAATATTCAATTTTTAAATAAGGTATTTAAACAACAACACAACAAAATCATAATTTTTATACGTATATGCCCTATTTCTATAAGAAATCAGCTGCTTCTGAAATTTGACAACACAGTAATTGAAAAGTTATATATTTTCTTCAAAGCGACAACATCGTTTTTAACAACAAAAAAATTAACGACAGAAAACAAACAGCCATACATTAAAAAATATGTAAACTATGTTTGGACATGTCATACTTTATTGGTTATTTTTGTTGTTTTTATGCAAATTTTCATCTTTGTTAAAATTGTAAATTTAATCAAAAAAATATGGAGGGGTTAAAATCTCACAGCTCTGAGATATCAAGACTTCGGTCTGGGTTAAGGATTTTGATATAGTTTTCGGCAAAAAAACTTTTATGAGGACTTGGTTTTTAGTTTTGGCCAGCCTTTTTGCATGTTTTGGGCATAACTTTTTGTTAAAGTACATGTATTTTGTATCTCTGTTTAGATATGTTCTACAAAGCTAACACGAAACATCAATACGTTGTCGGAAAATTATAACAGATCATAAATTAACATAATTTAGTGAAAAGATTATACAATCAGCAAACTACTCAAAACCTCTCCAGTTAGCGTTTCGAGAAAATATTTCAAAATCACAAATTCATAATTCTTACAAAATTCTAAAAATAATGTAAAAATTAAATAAAATCAAAAATTCAAACTTTTTTCAAACAAAATCGTAAGAATATTTTTGAAAAATTATTACAAAATCAAATATTAAAACTTTTTTCAAAAATTCTAAAAATATTGCATAAATTATAACAAAATCAAAAATTGTAACTTTTTCCAAAATTATAAAAATTATAATAAAATCACAAATTTAAAATTTTTCAAAATTCTAAAAATATTCCAAAAACTCTTAGAAAATCAAAAATTGAATCTTTTTTCAAAATTCTAAAAATATATATAAAATTCAAAATATATAATTTTTTTTCAAAATTCTAAAAATATTCCAAAAATTAGAATAAAATCAAATATTTAAACTTTCTAAACTCTAATAATATTCCAAATATTCAAAAATTCAAACTTTTTCCATAATTCTAAAAATATTGCAAAAATTATAACAATATCAAAATTTGAAACTTTTTCCAAAATTATAAAAATTATAATAAAATCAAAAATTGCAGATTTTTCAAAATTTAAAAAATATTTCAAAAACTATAACATATTCAAAAATTTCCATGTTCAATTATATTTACGTAAAAAAACAGCAAAATTTTCTTTTCCAAAAAATTATCTAAAAAAATAAATGAAATCATTTTTTGAGACACTTCACAATATTTTTTTGACAAACTTATAATGAAATAAAATGCTCAATAATAATAATTTCATGTTCATTATACATTTCATTTCTTACAAATAACTAATTTTATTTTTAAAAAAAAATCAATGAAAATCATTCTTTTGACACACTTGACATTATTTTTTTGACTAATTTATAACTCTCAATAATAATAATAAAATTTCATTTCGTACAAATAATTAATTTTATTTTTCCAAAAAATTGGATACAAAAATAAATAAAAATCTTTCTTTTGACACACTTGACAATATTTTTTTGAAAAATTTATAATGCCATAATTCTCAATAATAATAATAAAATTTCATGTCAAACAAATAATTAATTTAATTTTTTTTTCAAAAGTTGGGTAAAAAAATAAATAAAAATCTTTCTTTTGACACATTTGACAACATTTTTTGACAAACTTATAATGCAATAATCTAGTTTTTGGTATCACATACCAATCCCGACCATCAAGATTTCTCTGCATTCTTTGTTCCAACTCATTATCACCTATAATGAACGTTTTTAAGCAAAATAAAGGATTTTTCCTTGTTTTGACACACTTGACGATTGTTTTGAAACACTTCTGGTACAGTTATTGAACACAGCGTCCTTTCGGCTCTTACCATTGAGTGTACCTATTTTTAAAAACCAAAACTTTTCAAATCCCTTCAGCCGTTTTCTAGATTTCGTCGGTTGTGACAGCCGGACGGCCGGCAGAGTTACATACATTTATTTTTTGCTTTTTTAGAATCAGTAGGTTTAGGACCTCGTCGAGAAATAGAAATAGTTTTCGGCAAAAACTTTTATGAGGACATTGTTTTTAGTTATGGGCAGCGATGTATATCAAACATAAAAATCTTCGTTAAAGTACATGTATTTTTTGAACTCTGTTTAGAAATTTATTACAAAACTAACACGAAACATCAATACGTTGTCGGAAAATTATAACAGATCATAAATTAACATAATTTGGTGAAAAGATGATACAATCAGCAAACTACTCAAAAACCTCGCCATTTAGCATTTCGAGAAAATATTTCAAAATCAGAAATTCATATTTCTTTCAAAATTGAAAAAATATTGTTAAATTAAATAAAATCAAACATATTTCAAAATTCTAAAAATATTCCAAAAATTATTACAAAATTAAAGCTTTTTAAGCTTTTTTCAAAAATTCTGAAAATATTGCAAAAATTATAACAAAATCAAAAATTGAAACTTTTTTAAAAATTCCAAAAATATTCCAAAAATTAGAAAAAAAACAAATATATAAACTTTTTATAAATCCTAATAATATTCCAAAAACTCTAAAAAACTAATCAAAAATTCAAACTTTTTCCAAAATTCTAAAAATATTGCAAAAAATGTAACAATATCAAAACTTGAAACTTTTTTCAAAATTCCAAAAATTATAATAAAATCAAAGATTTAGAATTTTTCAAAATTCTAAAAATATTCCAAAAATTCCTTCAAAATCCAAAATTAAAACTTTTCCCACAATTCTAAAAATATTGCAAAAATTATTACAAAATCAAATATACAAGCTTTTTTCCAAATTCCAAAACTATTTCAAAAACTATAACAAATTCAGAAATTTTATGTCACATTTACGTCATTCAACAGCTAAATTTTTTTTTCTAAAACTTTGGCTAAAAACTAAATGAAATCATATTTTTGACACACTTGACAATATTTTTTAGAAAAACTTAGAATGCAATAAAATTCTCAATAATAATAATAATACCATTTTCATATCATACTGTTACGTTTTACTAACCTCTTCTTCGAATTGGCCTTACTCTCAATTCGATAAACGTAATTCCCAATCTCTTCCTGAGTTGGATCACTGATTAGCAAGCAGAAACACCAGGTTTTAATAAGTATTCAACTCCTTAATTGTTCCACAACAACAGGAAACAATACAGCAAACAATATTCCTAACTAGAATATTCTTTCAACAGCTTCAGACACTCCAACGGCTTATTGTTAATAAATTTCCAGTAACACAACGTTCAAAATAATATACAAAATATTAATTCTATTCAATAACACTTATAACTTTATTCACAAAACTAATTTAAAAATCACTTTTATAATTTTAACTTCACTATCGCAGGTTTAAAATAAACTAATCCTCAATATACAACAGACAATTTCTTATATACTGTTTTGCTTAATTTCTAGAAAATTCTAGGTCACTTTTTAGAAACCTTGAGAAAATAGTGGGATATTCTCTTATTTTACGTTACGTTCATTTAATTCATAAAATCATTTATTTATGTTGACCTTAATTCTAAGAATATGTACAACAACAACAACACTACATTTCATTCATTTATTGTTGCGTTTTGTTGTGATTTGATTTTCTTGGAAGTGACCGTAATCGTCTAGATTTTTCTATAATCGTAACAATACAAATAACTAATTTTATTATTTTCTAAAAAAATAAATGAAAATCATTCTTTTGACACACTTGACATTATTTTTTTGACAAACTTATAATGCAATAATCTAGTTTTTGGTCTAACATACCACTCCCGACCATCAAGATTTCTTCAAATTCAATGTTTCTATTCGTAATCACTTAAATGACGTTTTTTAAGCAAAAAATATGCAAATTTCCTTGTTTTGATACACTTGAAGATTTTGACACACTTCCGGTACAGTTATCGAACACATCGTTCAAAAAAGTTTTTGAAATCCGTTCAGCGGTTTTCGAAATTTCGTCGGTTGTGACGGCCGCCGGCTGGCAGAGCGACAAACATTTTTTTTTGCTATTTTAGAATCAGTAGGTCCTACAACGCGTCGTGAAATGCCTAAAAAAGTGGGGCTAAGAATTTCACTTTCGGCTCATGAATGTAATATTGAGTTTTTTTCAAAACCGAAGTAATTTGTAATATCGCAGTTCATTCCAAATAGTTTCAAAGATTAATTTTTTGGCAATTGTGGAGTTATTTCGTGATTTCGAACGCTTAATTTTCGTTAGTATGTATGACCATAATTTGCCAGAATTTAAAAAATTGAGTTTATTTATCAAATAATATAAGTATCAAAGTTAAATTAAAAAATTTGCAAAACGCAGTCCATTTAATTTTCACAAATCTATTAAATTTATGTTTCCTTTTTAAATGAAAATGGTTTGTTGACTCTTAAAAGCCCTCGCGAGATTTAATATTTAAGATAAAAATGACGCTTTTCCGTTGTCACAACCGATAAACCCCTTTTAAACATTTTTTTTAAATATAAGCATCCTGAACCGGTTAAAGTTCTCAGTATCACTGTTACTGATAAACTATAACGCACATTTGAAATTATAACAACCAAACAAAAACTTTGGTTTCGATTTAGCAAAATCCCTACACCTAGAATTTTTTTAAATTTTTTCTTTTGTATTGTTCGTAGATAAGGAGGGGACAAAATAACTTTTGCATTTTTGAAAATAAGTCGAAAACTGTGCTTTCAAAAATAAAAAATTACAAAAAAACTGTTTTGCACTACAAAAAAAAATCACCTTTCATATAACAGCCCACATGATCAAAAATAATTTTTTTCAAAATTTCTACTTTAAACCATCTCCAATGAAATTATAACAACAAAAAAAAAATTTAGTTTCGATTTAACAAAATCCCTACACCCATAAATTTTTTTAAATTTTTTTCTTTTGTAATGTTCGAAGTTCGGGACAAAAAAAAACCCACTCGTTTTTGGTAATAACTCAAAAACTAAGCAGTCCAAAATTAAATGAAAATTTGTTTTTGTTGAAATTATTTTGGTTTTGTTTGTTTTGAAATAAGCTCGATTCCTTAAAAAAACTTTTGTTTTACTATCTCCTTATCTATGTCCATAAAATATAGATAAAAACAAATATTTGAAATTTTTTTGTTATCATCAGGTGTGGGAAAAAACATTTAACAACTGTAGAAAATTTCAAGTTGATAGCACTTACTGTATAGTATAGTAAATGATTATACAGAAATTCGCGGACACCGGACACCGAAGTCTCAGCAATAGGGTACCGTTTTTGCTTTTTAAAAGTACTGAACCCTAAAAACGTTCAATTTTGGCGCCTTCTGAACTTTGACGACGTATGACGTGGTTCCATTGCACACATGGAGGGAGACCACGGTCCACGACTACAATATAGATTGGATATAATAAATGACCGATGGACAAAATAAATGAAAAACTCGGCTGCTATGATATTTTGTCACTGTCATAATGCATATTTTCATAGTTGTTTTGCTGGGTTATGCTCATACAAGGAAACTAAACGTCCGCTAAAGCAAATTAAAATGGTTATTTTCTTAACAAGTGCGCGAAGTTGGTGATTCCGAAACGAAAGCATGAGGTTCGGAATCTCCTTCACGCGTATGTTAGGAACAACGTTTTTCCTACAATCGTTAAAGAGTTTCCTACAATCTTTTAATTAGAATCGTTTAGTTTTGTCATGATTTGAAACTGTTAATTTATCGTAAAAATAACGTTGCAATGGTTGCCATGAATGAAACTTGTGAACAAAAAATACGGAAAACAAATTGTGCATTTTGTGAATTTTTGAAAACTGGATTCCCGAGGATATTCAAGCAGCCGCAGACCGGGCAACACTCAACTAACTTCCTGAAAAATCAAGAAAAAAATACGAGAAAACGTATGAAAAATACGTGACTTGGTGCCGTCAAAATAAGGAAAATGGCTACTCGGAAACAATTGTTCTTGCCCATTTTACCGAATTAGGTGAACAACTGCAACCTGCAACCCTGTGGGCACGGTATTCAATGCTAAAAAGCACTATGATTTTAAAGAAGCGAACTGATATTAGTAAATATTCTAAATTAAACGCATTTTTGAAGAGGCAAAACGAAAGGTATCGACCCAAGAAATCCAAAAGGTTTAGAAAGAACCAACTATTCTTGTTTATCACGCTGATGACATAGACTATCTTATGATGAAGGTACTTATTTGTAAAATTAAGAGTGTAATATGTGTATGCAGTAAATAATTTATTATTTAGGTCGTGGTTATTTTTCTGATAGCAGGAGCTTGTCATAGAATTGAACTTACTAATACGTTAACTAACCATATCGAAGATAAGCAAACCTATCTGATTGTGAGAATCCCAGATACGAAAAGGAAAATTGATCGACTCTTTACGGTTACAGAAGGCAATTGTGGCAATACAAACTTGCTACAAATCTACCATAAATATTTTAACCTTCGTCCAGTTAATGAACCATTACCTATTTTTAAATTATAAATCTCTTTTATTATTTTATTATTAATTATAAGAGAGGGAAATATACTTGTCAAGCTGTCGGGGTGAAAACATTTGGAAAAATACCGAAGCTAATAGCAGAATATCTGTAGTTGCCAACTGCAAGCGAATACACAGGCACTGTTTCAGGCGTTCATCAGCGACCCTTTTAGCAGACAGTGGAGCAGATATTACGAATGTGATACGTCACGGAGGATGGATATCCACAAGTGTTGCAGAAGGAAACATAGCATCATCGATTGAAAATAAGAAGAAATTGGAAAAGCAGATTTTTTGTACGGAATCATCATCAACGGTTAAGAATGATACGCTTTCTATGCAGAAGGCAGGTTCATCATCTCCGTTGAAGGAGATTACTTTTTCTTCCTCTTCTATTTCCTTAGATGAGGGTTTAACTAGAGTGCAATTTAATAATTTAAGTAACTGTTCTATCAATATATTATATAATAATAATAATAAGTAATCAATTAATTTCACTTGTATTCTTGAGTTTTTGACTATTGATATTCCCGCACTAATGCGGGAATTGATCACTTTGCGCACGCAGATTGCGTGCGGGAATGATTAATTTTTTAACGATTATAGGAAAAACATATTTTTCTTAATACATCAATTCGTACAACCAAACCCTTCAAAACCTATACAAAACCAAACATCAATTTATTCCAAATCATAGAAACAACAATATCAAAAATAATTTCCCACAATTTTATCTCCTATACAAATACCTTACGATCAACATAAATTGTTCTTCTTCACACCACACAATCGGATCAAATTCCATAAGTTTCATCAAAATAATCTTTTCATGAAAAAACACAAAAATATTTGGAGAATTTTCTTTAAAAAGCTTTAATTAAGTTTTTTTCCACTCATACTCCATTTTGTAGAAAATAGAATTAAAATATTTCAATAACAACAAATAATAACGTAATAACATTTCAATTAAATTATTTTTAAAACAATTTCTCTTTTATTTTAGACAATAAAATAAAAGAAACAACAACAATAACGCATAACCACTTTTCTTTGCTAGTGTAATATCACGATTCGTTACAAAATAATACCTCTTGCAACCTCTTTCATTTTCAGTTCTTGGTTGTTTTTGTTGTTATATTTCTCAACAGAAATGTGATGAGAAATTTGCAGCACGAAAGCTCTCATCTCACTATTTTTCAACCATATTGCATTTCACTTTATTTTTTATTGTATTTTTTGTAGTTTCTTGTAACTCCGCCTTTTTTGTTACTAATAAAAATGTTTAACCAGATAGTGAAAAAAAAATGGTTTTCGAAAATGAAAGGTGGGCTTAGAAGTTGCTTTCTTGTGTTATTGAAAAGATGGTGGCTGTTGGGATATTATAGCTAAGGAATTTCATATTTGGCTTTGATACGGAAAAAATTTTAATTTGTAATAAACATTATCTGCAAGCAACTTTTCAAAGTGGATAACGTAATGTATTAGCGGAAAAAAACATCAAAAATGTAAATACAGCAGTTTTTTAGAGAGATTAGGTACACAACGTAAAAAAACAAATAAAAAGCAATGATATCTTATCACACGCACATTTCAGCGGTAAGAACGTCAAAGGAACCAAATCAGGAGTTTGTTTTTAGGGTTTAATACACAACATAAAAGTACCAAACCAAAGAAATGATACATTTTGATAAGCAAATTGGATACTGCGACAGTAAAAAGATTTCATGTAACTATTCAAGCTAAAATTTTCAATAAACATACCAAGCTACAAAAATGTATGTACATTTTATGAACTAAAACTTAAAAATAAAAAATATATAAATAAATAGTCCCGATGGTCGACACAATTAAGTTTACAAAGTATAAATTTATTTTTCTTCGAATTCTAAATGTACAATGCATTATTTGAAAGTTAATCTGAAACGAGAGAAGTACAAGCCAAACGCGAAAACTCTTTGAAGGCACACAGTATTTTATTTTTGAAAGCCCTAATTTTGGGCGTTTAATGACAAGAGATCCCTTACACTTCAAAGAGTTTTTGCGTTTGGCTTGTACTTCTCTCGTTTCAGATTAACTTTCAAATAATGCATTGTACATTTAGAGTTCGAAGAAAAATAAATTTATACTTTGTAAACTTAATTGTGTCGACCATCGGGACTATTTATTTATATATTTTTTATTTTTAAGTTTTAGTTCATAAAATGTACATACATTTTTGTAGCTTGGTATGTTTATTGAAAATTTTAGCTTGAATAGTTACATGAAATGTTTTTACTGTCGCAGTATCCAATTTGCTTATCAAAATGTATCATTTCTTTGGTTTGGTACTTTTATGTTGTGTATTAAACCCTAAAAACAAACTCCTGATTTGGTTCCTTTGACGTTCTTACCGCTGAAATGTGCGTGTGATAAGATATCATTGCTTTTTATTTGTTATTTACGTTGTGTACCTAATCTCTCTAAAAAACTGCTGTATTTACATTTTTGATGTTTTTTTCGGCTAAGATATCATTTCTTTTTGTTTGTTTTGTTTTCGTACATTGTGTATTAAACATCTTAAAAAAACTGCTGAATTTACATTTTTAATGTATTTTCCGTTGATATCATTTCTTTTTGTTGGTCTATATAAAAAAAAATATAACATCAATATCCAATTTTTAATCCATTACTAATCCCTTTTCAATTATTATCCAATCCACATCCATTCCATATCTAATCCATATCCAATCCATATCCAATCCATATCCAATCCATATCCAATCCATATCCAATCCATATTCAATTCATATCCAATCCATATCCAATCCATATCCAATCCATATCCAATCCATATCCAATCCATATCCAATCCATATCCAATCCATATCTAATCCATATCCAATCCATATCCAATTCATACCCAATCTATATCCAATCCATATCTAATCCATATTCAATTCATATCCAATCCATATCCAATACATATCCATTCCATATTCAATCCATATCTAATCCATATCTAATCCATATCCAATCCATATCCAATACATCTCCAATCCATACTCAATTAATATCCAATCCATATCCAATTCATACCCAATCCATAGCCAATCCATATCCAATCCATATCCAATTCATATACAATCCCATATTCAACCCATATCAAATCAATATCCAATCTGTATTTAATACAAATCCAATCCATATCCAATTCATGTCCATGTCATATCCATACGAAGTCCAATCCATATCCTCATCCATATCCATATCTTTATCTATATCCATATCCACATCCATATTCATACCTATATCAATATCCATATCCATATCCACATCCATATCCATATCTAAATCCATATCCAGCCCAAGTTAACAAATCATCTTAAAATTAGGAACAATAACATATTTATGAGACTACCAGTGTAAACTACTGAAGAGTTTTTAAAAGCGATATTACATCTTTTTAATTAGTAGCCCGAGCATACCAGCAACAATCATATTTGCTCCAGCTTTAGCACACTCATTAATTGTTTCTGGTCCAACTCCTCCATCAACCTCTATATCTGATGTTGGGGTAATTTTAACGTGGCCATTCCACTTTTGGCATATTATCACTCATAAATTTTGACCCCCGAAACCGGGTTTAACGGTCATAATTAAAATCATATCAGCTAAGGGAATGTACTCTTTCACAAGCTCAACCGGAGTGCATGGTTTTAAAGCTAAAACCTTCATTCCAGCGTCTTTAACTTTCCTTGAAACTTCTGCAATAATTGTTTGAACCGGTTCAACATGAAAAGTATATTGATCATCACCAGCATCGGCCATTGGTTCTATCCACTTTCACTCATAAATTTTTGACCACCAAAACGGTCATAATTAAAATAACTAAAAAGAAAAAGTTAAATTAAATATAATTAACAAGCTACACAATTAGAAACTTATTTGATCAATTATTGTTATCTAATGTCTAGTATGTGTGTTTCGGAGAGTAGATGTTGTACAGACCGTGATATTATAGATCTACTGATCTTATAAATAAACAAAACTTAAGCAAACGTTCTAACAAAGCTAAAGTTGGAGTTCCAGTCACAGAATATAATTTTTGACAGATGGTAGCTTATTAGAGTTTGCTGATTCACTATTAATTTGAAGAAATATGTCGCACTTGTTACAAACTAGAAAATAAAACATAATTCCACACATACTTGATAGTATATAACAATTATTATTCAAATAAGTTTAATAATTAATAATTATTAATCATTTAAGTTTAACTTAACTTTTTCTTTTCAGTTAACTGTAGTAATTTAAGATAATAATTATATTAAAAATAACAAAAGCAACCTTGATTTGGAAGAAATAATATTTATGAATGTTTTCAAAATACAAATTATCTGTCAAAATTTTCAAATAGGAAAGTAGGTAAGGTAGTTTCGGAAAGTAGGAATGTATTTCGAAAAAAGGAAACCAGTGCCATCTCTATTAAAAATTACCGTCGTAGTTACGACCAATTTTTAAATGAAAATAAAATCTTATTCCATAAATATTAAATTATTTCTGTTTTTCGTTGTTTTTTTCAGTTTTTTAGTTTTAAAATATGTTACCATTTCAGATTTAAAGAATATTTATATGCTTTGAGCCATATAATGACTATAATATTATTACAATGGTGAAATAAAGGAATTCGAAATTGGATTTTTTCATGTTTAGCTGTAAGATAAGGGCTCGTCAAAATTTTAAATTGAGTTTTTTTTTTTGAGTAATTTTTTTGTTGTATTAAAAAACTCGCCAATTTCTATCGAAATTTATGATAACAGTTAGGTATTAGAACATGGGTTTAGAGTTTCCAAATTATGAAAGTGTGTCGGATGAAAAATCTTCCATATTAATCTTCCTTCAATTCGTCACATTGTTCAATTCTTCTAGTGTTTCATAATCGATTCTAAAAATAGTTTCTAACTATACTCTTCCAAGTTCTAATGACCGTCTTCAAAATTTGTGTGAAATTTATTTGTTTTACTAAATAATTGGTTGACATTTTACAATCCAAGAAATCCAATGCAAGTAAAATTTGCATCGTCTATCGTTGCAAATTTTATAACACCAAACTAAGGTAAATAAACTAATTGAAGACACGTGAATTAAAGAGCAAGAGCTCGCGACGGCCAGACCTTCGTTATTTTATAAAAGCTGAAAGTTTTTCTGCGGATATCCCCTACTCAGGTAGGAACAATTAGCGATATTTGGAGTTTGGATCATGGTGGCTTTGGCAGGGAGCAGGTAACAGAGGGGCCTCCAAAGTTTCGTGAAAGTATAAAAGCTAATTTTTTTATATATTCTTCGGGATAGTATTAGAAGTCACGTCACCCATTGCCAGACACTTACTATCGTGGTAACCCCCGGCCGACACCCTTAAACTTTAACAAATTGATAAAGTTTAAGGGTGTCTGGCAGGGGGTTGCCACGATAGTAAGTGTCTGGCAATGGGTGACGTGACTTCTACTACTATCGCGAAGAATATATAAAAAAATTACCTTATATATACTTTCACGAAACTTTGGAGGCCCCTCTGTTACCTGCTCCCTGCCAAAGCCTCCATGATCCAAACTTCATATGTCGCTAATCGTTCCTACCTGAGTAGGGGGTATGCGCACAGAAACTTTCAGCTTTTATAAAATAACGAAGGTCTGGCCGTCGCGGGCTCTTAGTCTACTATGAATTACAATAATTAATGTGTCGATATTAAGCTTATTAACCTTGGTGTGTATATTGATTGAATTTTCTTTGATTTGGTAATTTGAAAACAAATCAAGTTATAAATAAATTTTATAATTTTAATGAATTGACGAAAACTTCAAAAACTTTGGATGGAAAGAATGAAAAATTTTAAGGTGTCGGGAAGTGGAAGAATGAATTTTGAAGCGGACATATATAAAAAACAAATAAAAAAATAAGCTTAAATTCGATTCCTTATTTAAGTTTTGTTAGGTGTAAATTAAGTTTTGTTAAGTTCCGTTCTAAAGTTCTGTTGTTACTGCCCGAGCAGAAATTAGTTAGGGAAAGCCTGAATACAGTCAGGGCCTGATCAGGGTCAGATAGGGCAAGCCCTGTTAGGGAAATCTGATGTGGTCCTGTTCCGGACCTGAATTAGAATACCCTATTAGGGCAAACCTTATTTGGATACATCCGGCCCTGATTTGATTTTTCGTATCTGACCCCTAGTTGGGCAATCTGATCAGGGCCTGATACAAAATGCCCTACTAGGGTTTGCCCTATTTAATTTTATATAGAAAACTTGATCAGTGCCTGATCCGTTTATCCCAATCAGGGCCAGATTAGGCAAAAACGTTACACTCATGATCAGGGCCCTATCAAACTAGGGCTAACATGATCAGGGCCGTATTTGAGCCCTAAGAAATTTCTGCTCGGGTGGTTATTGTGATTTTGTTTGATTTTTGTGTAATGATTTGTATTCACTGTTACTAATGACAAATGTGGTAAATCGTAGTTATACCTATACTGGATTTTTTTTAAGTTTTAAAACCAAGCAAAACTAATTAATTGAAAACAGACATAAAATTACTTAAAATAAATTAAAGTTGTCGTGTTTTGTGTGACAATTACAGAATAATACAATATAAAAACATTACAGATTCAGAAAGATTCTGTTGAAAATAAAAACTGGAAAATATATAAATTATCTAAGTAGAACTTCTAATTTCCAAATCTTAGTTTTAAAGTTTTACATTGTAAAAGAAAAACAATTTATGTTATGTAGAACTAAACTGATAAACTGATACTATCGAGAAATAGTAAATAAAATAAAAATTCAATCGATTAACCTGTTGTTATATTTGTGTTATCTACTTTGTTTATGGATTTATGCCAATTGATCCTCTGAATGATTACTGACACTGAATGAGGTCAACAGACGAAGGATGCAGTAAGGTATATGATTTAGTATAATTATTATTACTAGGAGGGCCCGGCGTGCTTGGCTACGCTTATAAATAAAGTTTTTGCGTAGACCACGCTTATAAATAAAGTTTTTGCGTAGACATTTTGTTGACGTAGAAGCAATGATTTCAAAAAGTGGTAATGAGAAATGAAAAAATAATCAGAACTCTAGCTGATCAGTTCGGATATATGACAAATTAGCGATCAAATAAGTTTTCATGTAAGCTTATTTGATCTCTAACTTATTTGATCGCTAATTTGTCATATATCCGAACTGATCAGCTAGAGTTCTAATTATTTTTCATTCATATATTTAAAAAGAAAAATTAAAAATTATATGCTAGCATTTCTCATTACCACTTTTTGAAATCATTGCTTCTACGTCAACAAAATGTCTACGCAAAAACTTTATTTATAAGCGTGGTCTACGCAAAAACTTTATTTATAAGCGTAGCGAAGCACGCCGGGCCCTCCTAGTCAACATTATTACGCATATTACGCATATAATCTCTTTTATTCGGACGGCTCGATGTACCACTCACATCCAAACGTTTACGACGTGGTCTTGGCATCGAAATAAATAAATATATCAATATATCAAAAATATCAAATAAATAAAATATCAAAAATATCAAATAATATCAATATCAAATAAATTCAATATCAAACAAAATATCTTTATATCAATATCAAATATCTTTATATCAATTATCAAATATCTTTATATCAATAAACAAAATAATCGAAATAATATCGAAAACCGTCCTTGTTCAAAGACAAAAGACGACTGAAGTGAATGAGAAAAAATATATATAAAAAAGAAAATAAATTTTTAAGTTTCGTTTTTGTTGTTCGTTGTTCGTTGTTTGATAGCTAATATATAAAAAAGAAAATATAAAAAAATAAAATATAAAAAAATAAAATAAATTTTTAATTTCGTTTTTGTATGTATGTAAACTTATAATGCAAATGTATATAAAAAGTTTTCCGTATATATAATAACTTTTTTATTTATGATCCGATTTGTGTGAATCCGAATCCGAATATAGGTTACACTAATATCAGTTAGCTGTGAAAATTTGAAATGAATCCATCTGCGAATAAAAAAGCCTTCGGCTCCACAAAGTTTTTTTCTAACGTATTAATATATAAGATATGTATATTATTATTATAGTAAATTAGATGTTTGTATATTTATAAGTTTTTGGATTTATTTTTGGTATACCCGTTTTAAATAATCAAACATGTGTTAGTTTGTTTTGAAATGGTGTGAGTAAGATTTGCAAATTTCTTGGATCCCGTTAATCTCCTCTTATCGCATTGTTTGGGATTTTAATGGCAATCGCTCCCACCATTAATCCGATTTCTTTTAATTTAATGTCCAAAAGTAGTCCCCCTATATCAAAGGCACAACGAGGGAAACCACGACCCAGGCCAAGAGCTTAAGTCCGGAGCAAGTGACTACTTCCTCACAGTTGTCCTTCAATTTTCAGGTACAGCGGATATTTTCTGTAATTGTTGTTTTTGTTGGATCATTACGAGTTTGTGTTACTTTGACGTTCAAATTTCTGTTTTTGTTTCCATGAAATCTCTTCAGACTTTTTTTTTAATAAAAACTGTTGTGTATAGTAGGAATACAAAATGTGTCACAACAACACTTTAGTTTAAGCCCTAGTCGTCTGCATCAAAAGCTAAGTTGGGTTTGTGTATATATGAGTGTGGATCGCAACACTTCATTTGCTTAATAAATAAAAAGTAGTCCTGAATTTAACAAATGGATTAGTAAAATATTTTGTTTATTTTTTGTTTTTTTAATGAACTTAATGGACATTTAAATGTAATGGTCAAGCGGGCAACAGGTGCAGTACTCCAAATATTACAACAAAACTCCAAACATGGACGATTATAGGATTTAGTATAGTCAAAATATATATAAAGTTTAATTTTTTTTCATTAATTCAGGAGTGACTACATTCTTTACTCAATATAAAGATATTAAACAAAAATTTTATAAAAAATACACAACACACAATAATTTTTTTGATAAAACTTCAAAGTTTTTTTAATACCCAAAAATAACTTGTAACAACTTATATAACAAGACGTAGAACCATTACACCATTAGACAAACAATATACAATCCCAAAAAATCCCAAGAAAACCGATTGTATTGCGGGCAGCCACTTTGCCGAGTTGGACCTGATATCTAAGGGCTGCCGATTAGACATAAAAGTCTTCGAATGATACCGAATTTCGCCTATTTTATTTATAAAAATATATATTCTAAAAACTTTTGTACGTTTAGTGGCTTGATTGGTTCGCGTTGATTCACCATCAGTACGAATATATTGATTCGATGGGTGCTCTAAGGAATGAAATGAATTCATAGATTTCGATGAAGAGATCAGTAGTGAACGTTTTCTCCTTCCCTAGCTGCTATTCTTAATTTCTAGTCTACTTTAGCCATATTGCCGTTTTTGGGATTGTATCTGATCTTCTATTCGTAATCTGTAACCATGAAGGTTAATTGGATTAAATAATTATTATATGACAACAAATTCTTTACATGGTAGTTTTAATAATTTTCTACACATTCTACATAAATAAATGTAAAATACATTTCAGATGACATGTTTTTAAGGAAAAAGAGTCCTAGAGTTATTGTTGGTAAAATTGATTTTGCTCGATTGATTGTGGTATTAAATAATGGCCTGTAACTTGATATTCCATAATAAGCGTTTAATCTGTTTATGATGATATTCTTTTACTTCGTTCTGAAAGACCTAAGTATTAGTGATATCACATTCTCGAGGTAAAGTTTCAATTCTTACCATCACTTTTTTGGCATTTCTCGATGTCTTAGGACCTACTGCTGCTAAAAAAGCAAAAACATATCTGTTTGTCTGAAGGCTGCCGGGCCGTCACAACGGACAACGGAAATGCTAGAAAACGGCTGGAGGGATTTCAAAAATTGTTGATTCCAAAAATAGGTTCACTCAATGGTAAGAGCCGAAAGGACTATGTGTTCCATAACTGTCCCGGAAGTGTATCAAAAAAATTGTCAAGTGTGTCCAAACAAGGAAATTTGCATATCTATTTGCTTAAAAAACGTTCATTTTAAGTGATTACGAGTAGGAACATTGAATTTGGAGAAATCTTGACGGTCGGGATTAATACGTGAGATCAAAAACTGGATTATTGCATTATAAGTTTGTCAAGTGTGTCAAAAGAAAGACTTTCATTTATGTTTTGCCTAATTTTTTGGAAAAAAATAAAATTATGAAGTTGAACAAAATAATATATTAAATTATTTGGATTTAAGTATTCATCATTTAAATAATTGAAAGGTTATTACTAATTGGTACCATAAAGAGATTTCCTCTAATCGATTATTGAACTATTATTCTACACATCCACATAATATGAAGTTAAATGTTGCTAAATCTTTTATTCGAAAAATATTTCGACATAGTCATAAAAGTTTTTGGAATGATAATTTAAAAAGAATATATAAAATACTTCGTATTAATAACTATCCTATTAGTTTAATTGATAAAATGATTAGTCAAGTTAGAAATACTAATTTAAACCAATTAGGTAACAGTTATAATTACTTATCACTAGATCAAACAGATGATAATATGGTACCAAATACTCAAAATTCAAATAAATATGCATCTTTAACTTATGTTCCTGGTCTAAGTGAAACACTTTCTCGGTCTTGCTTACAATACGTTCCTAATATTAAAATGGCTATGAAACCTAAAAATAAAAATAGTTATAATTTTACCAACTCAAAAGCTAAACTTTCTAAAGAACAACAGAGTGGTGTTGTTTATAAAGTTGATTGTGATAATTGTGAAACAACTTATATTGGGGAAACAATACAGAAATTAGGTGTTCGTATGGATCAACATCATTATGATTCTAAAAAGACTATTGTTAACAATAATTGTTCTGCACTTGCTAAACATTGTTTAGAAAATAAACATCAATTTAAATTCGATGATGTTCAAATTTTGGTTAAAGAAAACAATAAAACTAAATTACAAATACATGAGGTATGCCAAATTATAAACAATGAAGAAAAAACTTGCAACTTTAAAAGTGACAAAAAAGATTTTTCGAATAACTATTATAATTTAATTCGATTTTCTTAAAATTTTAAAGTAACGTTAATTTTCAAAAAATTCCACTTGACAACCATTTTTTAAGTTAATTTTAACATAGTTATCTTACTCATAGTTTATATATCAAACTTTGTTTTATATAAATGTCATTTAATTATTTTATTTCAATTTTGATATAACTGTTATTTTTATAATGATCCTGAAGATGGGCCTAGCCTGAAATATATTGATCAATTAAATAACAAGTATCAATATATATTGAAAACGGGGTTTTAATTGAGGAAATACAAAAGAAAAAATTAAAAAATAAAATTAGTTATTTGTATGACATGAAATGTAATCGAACATGAACTTGGACAATTTTTGAATTTGTAATAATTTTGGAATTTTGAAAAAAGATTGAATTTGTCAATTTGTGAATTTTAAATTTTGGCAATATTTTTAGCATTTTGAAAAAAGTTTCATTTTTTGATTTTGGAAGAATTTTTGGAATTAGAATTTTGAAAAAGTTTAAATTTTTGATTTTATTATAATTTTTGGATTATTTTTGGAATTTTGAAAAAAGATTGTAGTTTTGATTTTTAAATTTAGAATTTTGGAATATTTTTAGAATATTGAAAAAAGTTTCAATTTTTGATTTTATAATAATTTTTAGAATATTTTTAGAATTTTGAAAAAAGTTTGTATATTTGATTTTGTTATAATTTTTGCAATATTTTTAGAATTTTGCTAAAAGTTCCAATCTTTGATTTTAATAAGTTAAAAAATAAGTTAAAAAAAAATATAGCTGCGGTTTCGATAATTCGATAATTTCTAACTATACGACATTACGGTGAATTGGCGCCTTACAACCAATGCGACTCAAGCGTCTGTTCTCCATGTCAGGGGCGGCTTGGAGCGGGCGTCTGTCTTGAATCAAGTGGCTCACTATATAAACGTGTAAAAAGGTTGTTTCTGGTGACCTTAATATGCAGAACGGACCCATTCACGACAATTTGGGTTGGGCCTAAGGTTAACACCCTAACCCCGGAAAAAAACTAATATGTTAAATTTGGTGATCAGAAAAAGAAAAACAGACCCGGACAACAAAACAGAATTTTACCTGGACGTGAAAAAGGACCAGACTACCGAATCGGAACGGGGAGCGTGCGCAGCCTGAGCGCTCCTGATGCTCTTATAAGTCTGGAAACAGAGGCTGAGAGGTATAGGATGGATATTATTGCTCTACAAGAAATTAGACAAACGATAATCGGAAAACAAGATTTGGAAAGTCACTCTCTATACTGTAGTGGTCATCCTTCTCGAAGAGAATTTGGCACTGGCTTTCTTGTTGGTGCACCCATACAAGAAGCCGTGATGAAATTCATCCCGGTCAGTGAGAGGATCTGCTACCTACGTGTACGTGGTACATATAACAATATTTCTCTTATTGCCGTGCATGCACCTACTGAAGCTAAGACCGTCGACGAGAAGGATAATTTCTACATAGCACTGGAAGAGGTTATGAAACAAACACCAACACGCGACTTCATTATGGTTCTTGGTGACTTTAATGGACAGGTTGGAGGAGATATCTCTTATGGAAATGTGGTGGGTCTCAACAGCCTGCATTTGAATTCGAATGATAATGGTGAGAGAATGACTGAGTTTGCATTATCAAATAATTTGAGAATTCCGCATCGATCGATTCATAAACAGACTTGGGTCTCACCGAATGGAAACACTCGAAATCAAATTGATCACGTCCTAGTAACAGCACGTTTCTTTTCGAGCGTTTGGGATGTGCGATCCTTTAGAGGTGCATACATTGGAAGTGATCACTTCCTTGTATGTGCAACATTAAGGTTCTACTTCCCAAATCCAGGCATTCCAAAATTCAATCAACGGAAACGTTTTAACATCTCATCCTTAAAGAATGCTGAAACAGAAGAGAGATATCAAATCCATATTGCCGAAACATTCGAGAAATCAGAAACCATTAATGGAGACGTCGATAAGTCATGGTATTTGCTCAAAGATGCTGTTTTAAGCGCTGCTGAGGGAATACTTGGACGCCCACAGAACCACTCCCAGAAGCCATGGATGGATGAAGCATGCCTTGATGCTATTCAATACAAAAGAGATTGCTATCTGAAGTGTCTCCAAGGACGCAACACCAGGTCCACGAAGGAGAACTATAAACAGGCAAGACAAGCCGTTACAAAGCTATGTAGACGAACGAAGAGAGAATGGTGGAAGAGACAGTGTGAGGAGATTGAAAGCTTCAATAAGGAACACCAATCGCGTAACTTCTTTCAACAGGTTAAAACCTTAAAGAAGGGCCCTCAAACTAGATCGACTGCTATTCAAAACGAAGATGGGGAGCTACAAGTAGACCTTAAAAATATTTTAGATACTTGGGCCGCTTATTTTGAGAATCTTCTCAACTTAAGTGACCAGCAACAAGTCGGGCGACGAGCAAAGCTTATTCGTGCGTCAAAGGTACATGTAGACGAACCCACCAAAGAGGAATTCGATGCGGCGCTGTCAAAATTAAAATGCAATAAAGCACCTGGTATCGACGATATAACATCCGAAATGATTGTACATGGTGGCGAAACTCTATCCTCAAGATTGTTTGAACTTGTTCAAATGATCTGGAGGACTGAAACCATGCCACAGGACTGGAACAAAGCTATGCTGATACCAATCCATAAAAAAGGTAATCGCCTACAATGTGCAAACTACAGAGGAATCACCCTCCTCTGCACAGCATATAAGATCTTTTCCTACATTTTGCTATCCAAAATCAATCCTTTTGCTGAACAACTGTTTGGAGAATATCAGTGTGGTTTCCGGCGGGGCCGAAGTACCACCGATGCACTTTTCTCGATAAGGATGATTTTGGAAAAGTGTCGAGAGTTCAACATACCTGTGCACCAACTTTTCATTGATTTCAGGCAGGCCTACGACTCTCTCGAACGAGAGACTCTATGGTCTGCTCTGGTGTCAATGGGAATTCCTGGTAAACTGGTATCACTATGCAAAATGACAGTACAGAACTCTCAATGCTGTGTGCGAGTAGAGAACGAAATATCAAAATTTTTTAAAGTCGACTCCGGATTAAGACAAGGTGATGCTATCTCTCCTATACTTTTTAATCTAGCCTTGGAATATGTGTGCCGTCAAAAGAAACTACCGACTAATAACAATATCTTGTCAATAAACTCAGTACAGATGATTGCTTACGCTGATGATGTTGTCATCCTCGGCCGAAGTGAAGCTGTTATGAGTGAGACTTTCAAGTCGCTTGAGAGTGGAGCTAGAAAAATTGGTCTTCAAATTAACTACAATAAAACCAAACATATGAATGTTTCAAGAGAGGCTGAGAAGAAAGATTTGATGTGCGGCGATGAACGAATTGAGGGAGTTGAATCTTTTAAATATTTGGGACCAATGCTTGACTCAAACAACAGCATACTTACAGATATTAAAGCTCGAATCGCTGCAGGTAATCGAACTTTCTACTCAATTAAACCTCTCCTTGGATCACCGTATGTATCAACTAACACCAAGCTCAAGTTATACAAGACATTGATTAGACCGGTTGTGATGTATGGATCACAAACGTGGAGCCTTACACAAAATGACGAATCGCATTTATCTGTATTTGAGCGTAAGATCCTACGCTACATTTTTGGTCCACTTAAGACAGACGATGGAGAGTATAGAACCCGGTATAACTTTGAGATCAGAGACCTTCTTGAGGGTCCTGATATAATAGGTTGTATCCGTTCTAATAAGATTGCTTGGTTTGGGCATGTTCTACGAGCCGATTCACAGTCTGGAATGATTAGAAAAATGTACGTTAGTACCCCAGGGCGTGGTAGACCGCGAGGAAGACCACGACTACAATGGGAGACTGACGTAATAAACGACCTTAAAAAAATCGGCTGCCATGGTAATTATGTCGCTGTTGCGAATGACCGTGGTGAATATTCAAAGCTGATTAGCCTGGCAACGCTCCTGCATGGAGCATGAACGCCTTAAAAAAAAAAAAAAAAAAAAAAAAAAAAAAAAAAAAAAAAAATACGACAAAACAAATAAGTCCGTTTATTGTTACACCATTGGCACATATATGTAACTTGAGTTTGAGTCAAGGAATATTTCCAAATAACATGAAAGAAGCTATAGTTCTCCCAGCATTTAAGAGTAGAGACAAATCTGACATGTCACATTACAGACCTGTTTTATCAAAACTATTGGAAAAAATTGTTTAACATCGTATTTTATCTTATCTTAAAAAGACGGATTTTATATCTAGATTGCAGTTTGGTGATTAAGAAAAATTGAATACTGAAGATGCTCTGCTCAATTTTCTGACCAACATATATAATAGCCTTAATGAGGAGGATAAAGTCACAGGCGTCTTTATAGACAGTAAAAAAGCTTTTGACACAATCGACCACAGCCTACTGGTGGAAAAATTGAAAAGAGCTGGATTCAGAGGGCTAATTTTGGATTGGTTAATTACATATTTGAACAAAAGAGTTCAAAAAGTGAAAATTGGATATACTTTTAGCACATATAAAAACTTTAGTGTTGGTGTTCCACAGGGTTCTGTTTTGGGACCAATTCTTTTCTTAATTTATATCAATTTGTTATGTGATTTAGCTTTGCAAGGCAAAATCACTACATTTGCAGTTGATACAGCCCTTGGATATAATGCTAATAATTGGTTAGAAATAAAAGAAAAGATGTCAGGTGACTTCATCGCTTTACGTAAATGGCTTAATATCCACTACATGGTCTTGAGTCCCAAGTCCAAGTTTATTAATTTCATAATGCAATCGAATAAAAATAATGTTGACTTTTCCCCAAATCAATTTATATGCCATTCGGTTAATTGTCAGAACTCTTGTGATCATAATTGTGTTGAAATCAAAAGGGTCTTTGAATACAAGTATCTTGGTATTAAAATAGACTGTAATCTTAAATACAAAGAACATATTAAAAACACAAAAAATAAATTTATGTACAAAATCAGATCGCTTTATATCTTGAGAGCAGTTTGTTCAAAGTCTTTACTTAGAATGCTAAATTGTTCATTGTTTAAGTCACGATTAGAGTATGGCTTAATTGCTTGGGGTGCTAATTTTTATAGTAATTTGAAAATGCTAATTGTAGCACAAATATATGCTGTTAGAGTAATTGAGTTTAAATCGCGGACTGAACCCTCACTCCCATTATTCAGCAGGTTAAATATTCTACCTTTGCGTTATTTTTTATTTTATTTTATTTTTATTTTTATACAAACTAGAGTAGCAAACAGGTAAAAACCCAATAATATGCTACTACAATTTACAATAATGATACATTTCGAATTTCATTAATAATAAAAAAAAAAAAAAGAAAAAACTATAATAATAATTTATATAAACCACCTTTCAAACTGTAACTAATTGATTCTAAATATTAATACAAATTTCAGTTTAATTCAGTAGAGATTTTACTAAGATAAACTATTCTTACACTAAGTTATTATATAATTGTCCAAACTATGTTTTAATTGTGTCTTAAAAACACCAACAGAGGTTGAAAACAAATCCAAGTCGATAAAAAACTGGTTATGATTATTTTGCATAAGACTTAGTGGAGAAGCAAAACCTAAGTTTGTTTTGGCCGCCACTGGTAGAAATAATTGATTTAGCCTAGTATTGTAAGCGGGAGCATAAAAATTAATGTATCTTATGACATCAGTATCAATAATATTATTTATTATTTTAAAAAGTAACGTTTCACTGGCAATGATGCGTCTTGATTCCAGACTCAACATACGAAAGTGCATAAGACGATTTTTATATGTAGTTGGTATCTGTAACTTAAATTTACAGAATAAGAATCTCGTGAAAACCCGCTGAACTCGCTCAACTTTAAGGGAATAAATATCATAGAACGGAGCCCAAATGATTGATCCATACTCCAATATAGAGCGAACTATTGAATTAAATAATGTGATAAAAATATTTGGTTCACTAAACTCCTTTCCTCTGCGCATTATAAAACCTAACATCTGAAAAGATCTCTTTAAAATATTTTCTATGTGATCGTTAAACTTTAATTTGCTGTCAAAAATAACACCAAGATCACGCATACTTTCAACTCTCTCATGAGAAAAATTTTTAATTTTGTAGTTAAAAAAGACTTTATTGACTTTACGCGTAAAGGTCATTATAAAACATTTATCCAAATTCAGTGGTAGTTCGTTTACTACACACCAATCATTTAACGACTCAATATCATATTGAAGTTTCAAACAGTCCGTAACCGATCGAATTGACCAAAACAATTTTAAGTCGTCTGCATATAAAAGATATTCACATTTGAGTTTATCAGTTATATCGTTAATATATATAATGAATAACAAAGGGCCCAATATAGATCCTTGAGGGACCCCGGAAGTTGGACAAAATTTGTACGATTTATGATTATTATATTTAACATACTGTGTTCTTTCAGTCAAGTACGATTTAATCCATCTCTGCAAGTCATGCATTAAGCCAACTTTAGCAAGCTTCGTAATGAGAATCGGGTGCTTAGCTTTATCAAATGCTTTGGAGAAATCAGCATATAGGCAATCAGTTTGACCATTACTATCTAACTCGTTATATAGAATATTGGAAAATTCAAGCAAGTTACTAACAGTTGATCTTTTCGGATAGAAACCATGTTGTTTAATATTAATAGCAGGACTTACTATGTGAAATATTTTCAAATGCATAATTTTTTCAAACAGCTTAGCAAGACTATTAAGTATCGATATGGGCCTATAGTTAGATATAATACTAGCATTTCCTGATTTATGAATTGGAGTAATGCTGGCTTCCTTCCATTTAAGCGGAAAAACACCTGTATTCAAAGATTTATTAAAGATTATATGTAACGGAATAACTAGTATTTCTTTGAGATTAAACAGAAATTTATTGGGTATCATATCTGGCCCACCAGACTTATTCGTATCAAGGCTTGATATAGCATTGGTTATTTCCATTGTTTTGTTTACAAAGTTTTAGAAATTTTTTATTTAAGAAGCGGATATATAACAACCTAAGAATTATCGAAAGATGCATGCCACGCTCTTCAAACATTTGTATTGTTCCTTTTACAAGGAAAGAATACTTTCAGAAATTCTATGCATTCCTTGGTCCTTACTGGTACAATAAGCTCCCAAACTTTATAAAAGTGTCAAATTCACTACACAAATTTAAAAAGAACTTAAAATGTTGGCTATTAAGTTTGGATGAAATAGAAATGCGCTACAGCATAGGTTAATTTAAGCTTATTTTCTGATGATTCTTAGTTTTCTTAATTAGTCAAGATGGTCTTTGGTGATGACTTTAGGGACTTTAGTTTTGATGATTTTCTAGGGCGTTTTTTGTTTTTTTGTTTTTTTGTTTTCTTTTTATTAGTCGTTGAACTGATTTTATTTTTTTTTTCCTGCAAATTTTAGTCTAATCTTAGTTCTCATCCATTAAATTTCAATAATAATCATTTTGCTACAGTCAATTCTTAAGCTTCTACACTTCATCTTCTCTCTAATTTAGTTTTATATTATAAAGTGAATTTTCAACTTTGCACCTCACAAGAAAAGTTGGTTCTCTCGAGTTTTAAATTTTTTACTTTGAAGGGATCACTGAAACTGGTGCTTAATTAATTTTTTGTTGTACTGTTATGATTCAAAATGTTATATTAATAAATAACTAGGAGGGCCCGGCGTGCTTCGCTACGCTTATAAATAAAGAAGGTTTACCGAAATGTTGTACAATAGACATTGCATCCAAGTAATTTTGATACATGTTACGTGGTGAACCGGTGAAAGAAGATGGCAAAATTACTTTACGACCAACTACTTGCATATTATCATCGCCATTGCGATTTTGATGCAAGAAATCTGTTAAATTATTGTACAAATCAGCACGAAGAGCAGATTGATTTGAACGAATGTAATGAAGCCGTGTACCTTCGATACGAACATACATATCAACAATCCATTGAAGAAATAATTTTTGAGAACGATGCAAAAGACTAAAACCATCACGTATAGCAAGGCGATAAGATGCATATTGCAACATTGTAACTTTTGTACGTGACACATTAGCACGTGAAGTTGAAACTAAATTATGTGGAATATTAACGTGCCACCCAGTATCACCATTTGGAAACAACAAAGGATAAGCTAAAGGATCCAAAGAAGAATCAAGGACAGAAACAGAACGAATTTCATTTGCATTTTTTGAAAAAACAATCATATTTCTTTCAAAAGGTGGTTCACCATCATCATTTTTAAAAATAGCAGCCACATCAGTTTGAACAGCATCATTAAAACGACGAATATCACATTCTCTGTTAACTTTTATAACCATTGACACATCAGCAGTAACATTCTCAGGTCTTTCACAAAATTCATGCATTGATTTGAAAGAACGAACAAAAGGATTCACACGATCTAACTCAAAACCTATCTCACGCATAAGAAAAATTTCACATACATTGGTATTTCTATTCATTCTCATATTAGCAGCAGTATCAACATCATAAAAATATAATTGTGCATACATTGGAGGTCGACCATAAGCAGGAATTAAAGCACCAGTACGATGATAAAAAATATTATGAATTTTAAAATGATAAATACCACGTGCAGTAGAATCCGCTATATTACATTCAGAACTGATCATTGCAAATGCAGAATTATAGGAACGAATATTTGAAAGAAAACTTTTAGAACGTTTTTTTATAGCATTATCATTTGAATTCAATCCTTCGAAAATATTAGAGAAAAATGCATTTTCAGAAAGAGGAGGTAAATTGACTTTGCCTTTATGGCAACACAAAGAAAACGCTTCATTATTATTTGAAGTAACTTCTCTTGCAAAATGTTTGGCATGACAAAAATGACAACTCATATCCAAAGCACCACAAACATACGAATCAAAGTTACCTGGAATCACATTCAAAGCACACTTGAACGAATCTCTCAAAATTACAAAGGGAATTTCATCATTCACCACATTCAATTCTAAATCATTCGCAACATTCATGACACCATTCATGACACCATTCATGACACCGTTCATGACACCATTCATATCATCAACATTCACTTCATCATTCACAACAACATCAGCTTCAGCATTCATTCCATCATTATTACCATTCATTTCATCATTCATAAAATCAACATTATTACGCATATTACGCATATAATCTCTTTTATTCCGACGACTCGATGTACCACTCACATCCAAACGACGTTTACGACGTAGTCTTGGCACCGAAATAAATAAATATATCAATATATATCAAAAATATGAAATAACTCAAATATCAAAATATCTCAAAAATCTTTATATCAATAAAAAACAAAATAATCGAAAAATATCGAAAACCGTCCTTCTTGAAAGATAAAAGACGACTAAAATATAAAATAAATACGACGACTGAAATGAATATAAAATAAATATAAAAATTTTCGTTTTTGTTATTCGTTGTTCGGTTCGATAGCTAATATATAAAAAAGAAAAATTTTAAAGCATTGTTTTAAAGCAAAAAGAAAGATGTATGTAAACTTATAATGCATATGTATAGAAAAAGTTTTCCGTATATAATAACTTTTTTATTTATGATCCGATTTGTTTGAATCCGGATCCGACTATAGGTTACACTAATATCAGTTAGCTGTGAAAATTTCAAATGAATCCATCTGCGAATAAAAAAGCCTAATGCTCCACAAAGTTTTAATCTAGCGTATTAATATATAAAAAAAGATATTTATATTATCATTATTGTAAGTATTAAAGTTTGCTACCTCTTAAGACAAATTAAATATTTTATTATATTAATTTAATTCTGTATATTGAAACAAAATAAAGATTATATTAGACTAGGGGGTATCCCGCGGGCTCCGCCCCTCCCCCTCCCTCCCTCCTTTCTCCCTCCCTACGCACACCAATACACTCTTGCTCTTTTCATCCGGCTTTGATACAACTACTAAGTACTATCCATCATAATCCAACCTCTTCTAATCTATTCTGTGTGTACCTTCTGCTTAACTATAATTCTACAAAAACCATCGTGAGGTTAACGATAAATGTTTATACGATCAATGACAAATGGTTGAAAATAATAATAATAAGAAAATACTGAAATAGCAGCTTTTGTTCTTCTATATTTTATTTACAGAAAACGAAGCTATGCAAAAATAATGATGGAAAAAAAATATCCTATGATTTTTACATCGACATCGACATTTTTACATTTACATCGACAATGACAACGAAATTTCGTACTGAGTTTCTTAAAGTTCATTTTATTAAATCGGTTTAAATTATTAATGTTTGAAAATGTATATTATAACCTAAACTGTTTTTTGTATTTTTTTTTTTTTTTTTTTTTTTTTTTATTCAATGTTAGGCATGTTTAGTGTTAACCAATGTAGATCAACGTCTCTGAATATCCGAAGATACCATGCTAACTAGGGAACTAGGGTTCGAAAGTATTATTCAATTTTCTTTGAGGAATTTATTAACGTTGATCTTAAAGTTTTGAGGATTAAAATTATCAGGAAAGACCCACGCCGGTAAGGCATTCCAGAGATGAGAAACTCTGTTAAAAAAATCGCGTTGAAAAGCGACAGTTCTACACCTTGTCACTTGAACCGTATAAGGATGGGCTGCTATTGATGCCCTGGTAGAACGCGTGAAGTTTGCTGGTTCAGGCAAAATCGATTTGATCTCCGTAGACGCCCGTTCGTCCATAATATACTTGTAAAATACCGTCAAATCAGCGACGTCTCTTCTATGTTGCAAGGAATCAAGCTCGTTAGTAAGAGTCGAGTTGCCGATCAATTTAACAGCTCTCCGTTGTATAGAATCAAGACATTTTAAGCTACTTATGTAGGCTCCACCCCATATGTGAGAGCAATACTCCATGCAGGGACGAATAAATGATTTATATATTAAAAGAAGCTGCTCGCTATTAAAAACCTTACGACAACGACCCAAAAATCCTAATTTTTGAACAGCGTTTTTTGCTAGGTTAAAAATATGAGAATTCCATTTTATATTATTTTCAATCTCAACTCCTAGAAGTCTAACAGATTCTTTCTCTTGAAGATCATTTGAATCGAACTTTAATAAAAACGGATTAGGTGTTGATAACCTAGAAAAATGACAAACTTGAGTTTTACTTGTGTTGAATTCAACACTGTTAGCAACGCCCCAATCTAAGATGGTTTTTAAATCAATATTTAATGACTCCATCAAGTTTGATCTAGCGACATTAAGATTTGATGGTGCATATAAATTTGGCATTTCATGTGACGTATGAAGTGTGCTATCATCAGCAAAACTATGGATGGGATTAACTGTTGCATCTAGCAAGTCATTAATATAGAGAAGAAAAAGAGTAGGTGATAAAGCGGAACCTTGAGGAACACCAGCATTAGTTGAAAAGATATTCGATGAAACACCATCAACATTGACCCGAAATTTGCGCTCGGAAATAAAGCTTTGTAACTAAGAAATAAGTTGTTCATCTAAGCCGTAGCATCTCAATTTGCAAATAAGATTATTGTGCCATACTTTATCAAATGCTTTGGTAATATCAAGAGCAACGCCAAAAGTCTCACCATGGTTTTCAAGCGACTTGTTCCAAATATGCGTGACAAAAGAAAGTAAATCTCCCGTCGCTCTTCCTTTACGGAATCCGTATTGTCTTTCTTTAAGTAATTTTGACGACTCTAAGAAGCTCATAATATTAAAATTAACATATTTCTCAAATACTTTGGAAACAACCGACAAAATTGATATAGGTCTATAGTTTCTTGGATCCGTTTTGGCACCTTTCTTTGGAACTGGTTGTACACTAGCCATTTTCCATATATCAGGAAAAATTCCTTTCTTATATGACAAATAGAAAATTTTAGTTAGGATTGGTGCTAACTCCTTAGCAAAAGTTTTAAGGATAATTGGAGGAATACTATCAGGTCCAGATGCCTTATTAGTATTGATTTGTAAGAGCATTTTCCGAATGACATTTTTACGAAAAATTATCCGCCCCATTTTGTTAGAAACTCTAGGAATTGGTCTAGGTAGGAAATTGGGTTCTACTAATGTAGAATTTAACGAGAAACAGTTACCCAATAAATTAGCTTTTTCTTTAGGGTCAATAACAGGCATTTCGTTATCAATAAGAGGAGGTATAGAAGACTTACAAAAATTTCCTTGAACAGCCTTGACGGCTTTATAAAAATTTCGTGAACCAGTAGGGTGCTCAGCAAATTTATTAGCTTTTTTCCTAATAAATAGATGTTTCTCTGCATCTATTAATTTTCTACATAAATTTCTTTCTATTCGGTATAATCTGAGGTTTTCATCAGATTTGTTTTGAATAAACTTTTGAAAAGCCTTTTTTTTAATTTTAATTGCTTTTTTACATTTACTTGAAAACCATCGATCAACTTTCGGAACAATCAAACTATTTGGAATAAACCTGCGCATACCCATGTATATTATTTCTGAAAAATTGGAAGCAGCGATGTTTGGATCTTAGCTGAAAAGACAGTTGCGTTTCCAGGGAAACCATTTAAAAAAATCTCTAAGTCCCTGCCAATTTGCAGCTTTATAATCCCAAACAAGACGAGGATTAGCTTTAAACTGTTTAGGTACTTGTATATTTAAATGTGTGGAGATCAAATTATGATCTGATCCACCCAAAGGCTCTGATACTTTAAATTGAATCAACGAAGGGTCATTTATCAAAAACAAATCGAGCAAGTTACCACTTTGGCCAGGAATATCAGGAACTCTGGTAGGCTGATCTATTATCTGAGTGAAATTATGATAAAGAGCAAAAAGTTCAGCTTCTTTACCTAATTCATCAGTTTTAGAGCTGTGTGTAAGCCATTCTTTATTATGAACATTGAAATCACCAAGAATTATAATCTTAGCGTTAGGATATATAGTCAACCTATCTATCTTTTCAGATAGGTCATGAAATAAATTTATGTTCTCCGGTGAGTTGGGCGAGCGATACAATCCAAAGACAAACAGAGTTTGATTAGAGCAGGTAATCTTAAGGGAAACCATATTGTGAAATTTTGAATTTAATTCAAAATTATTTATTCTCACATATGGTACAGAATTTCTAATAAACGCACAAACACCATGCTTAAAGTAGAATGAAGATTCAAGCTCATAGTTAGGACAAACATATTTAGTTTTGTCCAACGATACAGCTCTCGCGCTGATAATCGTTTCCGTTAAAAAAAGAATATCAGGCTTAAGATTCTCAAGATAAAGGTGCACCGCATTAAGATTGACGTTCAATCCTCTTATATTAGCAAAACTGATAGATAATTTCGCATTTAAAATTACAATTAAATCTAAAAATAAATCTGAAAAACAATCCTCAAAAAAAAAAAAAAAAAAAAAAAAAAAAATACCAACAAACAACCAAATAAAAGATCAAAGTTGATATCTAAATTGACAATTTTAACAGCTGGATAACTTGATACTAAGTCTAAGTTTAACTGTCAAAATCGTCAATCCAAACAAATGATAAATAATTAATGGTAAGACATGAAAGTTTGAAGCAAAAAGATTAAACCAAGCCAAACAACAAAATTTGATGAAAAGAAGACCGTGAAAGAACAGAAACTAAAATACAATTACCATCGATATAAAGATTTACAAATAAATAAATATTAAAATTTCAAGAAAAACTTATCTGATTTCAAATTTTTTCGTACAATACTATTAATCCTTATCCTTTTGTGTACTATTAATTCTTATATCCAATTCTTATCAATCTATGCCAATAAAATTTTCGCCAAACTTGTTCTTTTAGAAAACTTTTACCTACAAAAGAAAAAGAAAAAGAATAATTATTAATATGCAGAATATGGATCCTAAAATTAAAAAATTGTATTAAAATAATAATTTAAAATAACAGTTTGATATAAAATAATTTAATTTGAATAAAATTGTAAATAAAAAATTGACAGCAACAAAAATTAACGTCTTCTTGCAACCGCTACTTTGATTGAATCAAAAAAAATCATATCAAATGATATGATATTTATATGATATGATATTTGATATGATTGAATCATATCAAATGTTTTCAACCTACATTGTTTTTAAAAATTGTTAAAAATCTATATTTTTCTATGCTGTTATGTTCGCTGTACTAAAGAACAATTTTCTGGTTCTGGTCCTGCCATAATAGCGCTAGTATTTTACGAAATGTTGTGTCAAAAAGTGAGGAAATAGACCTTTAATCATGTACTTTCATCAATTTGTTTCCTCTTTTCTTTTTTAATAAACTTATTATAAAAACCATCTACCAACTTTACTATTTAATGTAAAAATTATTCCTTTAAAAAAAATTCGATCTATTTTTCATAATAAATATTACATATCTTGTGACTAATTCAAAATAAAAAAGGTTTTATTAATAAAACATCAACAAAAATTATAAATATATGTATTATGTAACTTAATTAAAATAAAAAAATAAAATCCCCTAAATGCATTCTATAACATGATTGCATTCATAACTAAACAAAATGACGTCACACGATCTTTTATGATAAAGCTGTTATATTGCAAGAGAAATACATACTCAAATAGTAGTTTTTGTTTTTCCTTAATTTAGTTCACAGGAATGAAATTATGGCAAATAATTATCGGAAACCACTATTATATGATTTTTAACACTGCCTTCGAAAAGTAAATATCGAAATGATTTTAATGATTTTAATTTGAACAAATTATGGCAAAATACAACTTAACTTTTTAACTAACTTTAAAGAACTACTTTATCGATAATTCTAAGTATCCAAAAACAAAATTTTATATAAGTTTTATTTATACACACTGAAAAAAAAATTGAAGTAATGACAACCTCATCTCGAAGTTGGCAGTTGATTATTTATGCAAAGAAAAATTATTTGCAAACAATTTCACTGTGATTGGGACAACTACACGATAACATTTTCCTAACAACAGAATGAGGTTTATTTAAAATATAAAGTGTTATATCCAATATAACAGTAGTTGAATAAAAATAATAACTATTTCCCTGAAAAAAATTTTCTTTGGCCTTATATCATGAATTTTTCATTTTAAAGTTTAAGTTTTTGAGATTAATTGAACTACGTTTTATTTTCACATAAATATTTTGTGTGATTGTCTTAACTTCATCGATTTATAATTGTAGAGTTGTTGAAGCAATTTCGTAGTTTGATTCGCCATATGTGACCGCACGATGAGGTTGAGACAATTGCATTTCGATTGGAAATAGGACATGTTTTTTTCAGTGCATATATGAATTATTTATTTATATGAATTCATTCATGAATAATAAAATAAAAAAACACAATAATTTTAAAGTTATTTAAAGAAAATAACGAATTTATGAATAAAAAAAAAACAATTTTAATGTTATTTAAAATAAAAATTTAAAAACTGCATTATCGTAAAACGATATGTATGTATGAATATGAATAAAATAAGAGTGTGTAAAAAAACAATAATGTTAATGTTATTTAAAAAAAAAAATTAAAAAAAAATTCACAATATTCAGGTTTCGAACTTACAATCTATAGATCATCAGTCGAGCGCGCTACCAATATACCAATTTGAACTATATTTGCTCAATAGACTAAAGGATACATAAGATATCCGTTACGCTCGTATAGAAGGATAGACTTACGGCTATTATATTATTGATGAAAAACGTGATCTACGCAGGTGAAAAAGTCGAAATTTGAACTTGACCATTAGTCCTTTGAAAAAAAATTAATTTATTGTTTTTATAATTAATCTTTAAATAAAAATATTAAAAAAACTTTTTTAAAGATGGCGCTAGGGTCGAAGATCAATTGGAATTTAATTAATTTTTATTCTCAAAATAGTTCTATCCTTACTCTAAAATATATCAAATAAACTCAGAGGCGTTAATTTTTGTTCTTGAGATATTTAATTTTAAAGATCTTTAGTACGACTGAAATTCGAATTTTTCTTTATTTTTTCAAACAACTTCGATTAACAAAAAATTTTAAAATCAATTAAATTTTAACTTTTTTTTTTTTAAATATAGCTCTAACCTTACTTTAAAATATATCAAATTTACAAAGAGGTAACGCCTCTTCGTGTTCTTGAGATATTTAATTTTAAAGATTTTTAGTCCGATTAAAATTCTAATTAATTCAGTAAATTATTTGTGATATAACATCACCCCGATGGAAAATCTCCCATCAAGAATAATATAAGAACTGAATTTAAAAAATTATGGTGCAAATTATGAAACTTTTTGCAATCCATACAATTTTAGAGCGATCTAGTTTCGAACCAACGAGAAAATTTTTAAACTTTTAAAAAAGTTTATCATTCTCATCAGGGCTAGCCGACTAGATAAACTCTACCAAAAAATGTCAACGCTAATGTATATAAACTAAAAATTAGGTTACAACTCTAGCGAAGTGTAAAAACAAAAAATTTACATAAACATACATTTAATAAATTCAGGTTTAGTCAATTAATTTCTCTGGTGATCACTGTTTTGTTATACTCTAGACATTCTAGTATTGAATAACAAAATTGTATCTGTGAGAAGAAGATGACTAGTCTTCACTTGTGTCTATTGACACATGATCAACAATTAATTCAGTAAATTATTTGTGATATAACATCACCCCGATGGAAAATCTCCCATCAAGAATAATATAAGAACTGAATCTAAAAAATTATGGTGCAAATTATGAAACTTTTTGCAATCCATACAATTTTAGAGCGATCTAGTTTCGAACCAATGAGAAAATTTTTAAACTTTTAAAAAAGTTTATCATTCTCATCAGGGCTAGCCGACTAGATAAACTCTACCAAAAAATGTCAACGCTAATGTATATAAACTAAAAATTAGGTTACAACTCTAGCGAAGTGTAAAAACAAAAAATTTACATAAACATACATTTAATAAATTCAGGTTTAGTCAATTAATTTCTCTGGTGATCACTGTTTTGTTATACTCTAGACATTCTAGTATTGAATAACAAAATTGTATCTGTGAGAAGAAGATGACTAGTCTTCACTTGTGTCTATTGACACATGATCAACAATTAATTCAGTAAATTATTTGTGATATAACATCACCCCGATGGAAAATCTCCCATCAAGAATAATATAAGAACTGAATTTAAAAAATTATGGTGCAAATTATGAAACTTTTTGCAATCCATACAATTTTAGAGCGATCTAGTTTCGAACCAATGAGAAAATTTTTAAACTTTTAAAAAAGTTTATCATTCTCATCAGGGCTAGCCGACTAGATAAACTCTACCAAAAAATGTCAATGTTGGGGTGCCCCTCGTATTTTTTATTTTGTCGTATTTCAGTCGTATTTTTTATTTTGTCCATACTACTTACATGCCATGTTTCAGGAAAATCAAAAATGGTCAAGTTTTCACAACTCTGTCTAGAACACGTTTTTCATCATTATTATAATTTTTTAAATGTGTTTGGAATTTTGAAAGAAATTTGAAGTATTGATTTTGTAATATGTCTCGAAACGTTAAATGGAGAGGTTTTTGAGTAGTTTGCTAAGTAAATAAACTTTTCACAAAATTATATTAATACATGTGTTATAATTTTCCGGTAACGTATTGATGTTTCGTGTTAGTTTTATAATAAATTTCTAAACAGAGATAAAATACTGATACTTTTACAAAGAAATTTGTTTTTGATATACATCGCTGCCCAAAAATAAAAACAATGCCCTCATAAAAGTTTGTGGCCTAAACCTATATCAAAATCCTTAACTGAAACCGAAGTCTTGATATCTCAGAGCTGTGAGACTTCAGCCCCTTCATATTTTAGTGTTTAGAATTTAATATTTAATTTTTTTGTTTTAATTAAAACTTGCATACTTTGAAAGAGCCCTACAGTTGTTTGTGACTTCTGAGAGGAGCACCCTACTTGCAATTTATATGTAATTTAAATAAATAAATATTGTCAGTAGATGTAGATGGCTCCAGCTGAGTAGATTAAGGAGGCATAATGAGCGTTTGCAGCACACTAATCGGTTTGGAATGATGAGCTTCCAATTATGCAGTAAGTTTTGGGTTATCTGAAAAATCATCTTCTTGATGAAGTTCGCTGATTCGCAGACCAGTAGATTTTCTGGATGGTGTTGGTAGTGGTACAGACCACAGTCTTTCGAACTTCTGAAAAACTGTCCGAAGCTCATCAATGGATGCGATGTTAGCCACAAGGGTAGAATTCTCAAGATCCGCACTCAGACCTTCCCTGGCAATCTCGATCATCTCCGTTTCGGAGAAAGGACGAACCAACCGACGATTTAATGCATCAATCTCCACAAGGCATCCATAAAAGCTTTCTTTTGGCTAATGTTTACGGTTCAAGAGGGCTCGTAAGACCGCTTTGTCATAAGTGAGGGTACCGAAAATCCTCAGTAGTCCATATCTTTACATTGGGTAAGTCTCTATCTGATGTTCATGAGTCAAATTTAAATATAGGGGAAGTGTTGACCTAAGGTCGTCCCAGTTCACCCAATTCTTCCTGGTAGCCGTCTCCACTCGATATATGAACTCATGGACATCCAGTGAACAGAGGTATCCAATGGAGTCATAAAGAATCAAATTGTATCGGTGGTCTTCCCGGTAACCAATGAATTGCAATATTGGCGCAACGTTATGAGACTCTGTGGAGACTGGTTGTAAGGTAGCGGAACCAAGGGTGGATTATTGAATAGATATTATAGATATTCCGGGCTAAAAGCTGGATCCAAATTTCCACGTGTGAAATTCTCCACCCTCGGACTCGGTTGTTGATTTTGTGGCACTTTATTAGCCGTGGTTGTTCTATATGCCCTAACTCACGTAACGTCTCCATTAGGGGCTGCATGACTGTTGGTGTTATGCGATTAGTTGCTTCAAAATGAGGTGACTGTAATATGGATGGAATACTTTACTTTACTTTACTTAACGTGCTGTAGCTGGTGCAGCAGAGACTCCAAGATCCTTCATGCTGATTGCAATTAAGTACACGCGAATTTGCATTTTTACTGTAGATTTTCTCGTTCCCCCAATCTGCTTGCTCTTTCCATAAAGTGTCTCACTTGATTCATAAAGCTCGTAAAAATATGTAATTCCAACCGGCTAACGCAAGCTTTTAGCTTCCCTAAATTATTATGTTTACCGTCGCTATTAATTCTGATTCCATTATCAAATCCCTCGCGTGCGAATTTATCACCGGAAACGCAAGACTGGTGGCGTACTTCTTCAGTCTCTTGACCTAATCTTCTTTATAGGTGCTCACTCCCCTTAGCAAACACTCGACCGCCCATTCAGTGTACTCTAGAGTCTAGACCAAAGAACGGATGATTTAAATGAAAAACTAAATTAAATTACTTCGGTCTGAAAGACCTAAGTATAACATTCATGAGCCAAAAGTGAAACTCTTACCCCTACTTTTTTTGGCATTTCTCGACGTTTTAGGACCTACTGATTCTAAAAAAGCAAAAAAAATGTAAGTCTGTCTGTCGGCTGGCCGTCCGTCATTACCTATGCTGCAGGGAAAACCGCTGTAGGGATTCCAAATTTTTTTTTTCTAAAAATAGGTATACTCAAGGGACAGGTCCGAAAGGACGCTGTGTTCGATAACTGTACCGGAAGTGTGTCAAAAAAATTATTATGTGTGTCAGAAATAGCAAATTTTCATATTTTTGGCTTAAAAAACGTTCATTTTAAGTGATTACGAGTAGGAACATTAAATTTGGAGAAATCTTGATGGTAGAGATTGGAATGTCAGACCAGAAACTAGCTTATTGCATTATAAGTTTGTCAAAAAAATGTTGTCAAGTGAGTCAAAAATGATTTTATTTATTTTTTAGCCAATTTTTTGGAAAAAAAATGTAGCTGTTTTTATGACGTATATGTAATTGAAAAAGAAATTGGACATGGAAATTTTTGAATTTGTTATAGTTTTTAAAATATTTTTGGAATTTTGAAAAAAGTTTGTATTTTGATTTTGTAATAATTTTTGCGATATTTTTAGAATTTTGGAGAAAGTTTTATTTTTGATATTGTACGAATTTTTGGAACATTTTTAGAATTTTGAAAAATTTAAAATTTTTGATTTTATTATATTTTTTGGAATTTTGAAAAAAATTTCAATATTTGATTTTGTAATAATTTTTGCAATATCTTTAGAATTTTGGAAAAAGTTTATTGGAATTTAGAAAAAGTTTAGATATTTGATTTCATTCTAATTTTTGGAATATTTTTAGAATTTTGAAAAATGTTTGATTTTATTTAATTTAAAATATTTTTGTAATTTTGAAAGAAATATGAATTTGTGATTATGTAATATTTTCTCGAATCGCTAGATGGAGAGGTTTTTAAGTAGTTTGCTGATTGTATCATCTTTTTACTAAATTATGTTAATATATGATCTGTTATAAGTTTCTGGCAACGCATTGATGTTTCGTGTTAGTTTTGTAATAAATTTCTAAACAGAGATAAGAACATACTTGTACTTTAAAAAAGAGTTATGTTTGATATACATTGCTGCCCAAAACTAAAAACCATGTCCGCATAAAAGTTTTTTGCCGAAAACTATATCAAAATCCTTAACCCAGACCGAAGTCTTGATATCTCAGAGCTGTGAGATTTCAGCCCATATTTTTACATTTAGTTTTACTCAAATTTATTTTATTTGATTTATATTGAGAAAATTTCAATTATACAATTAATTATAATCTAAAAAATGTTTCATTTATTTATTTATGATTTAATATAAAAATTTAATTTAATTTATTGGTTTGCAAAAAAAGTTATACATTTATTATTTATAATACAAAATTAAAATTAATTTATATCTAGAAAAATTTATTAATTTATTAATAACATATTTATATATTATAAGAAAAGTTTATTTATTTAATAAAAAAGTTTATTTATTTAGAGATTAAATAATAAGAAATTTCCAAACCAGGACGGATAACAAAAAATACAATTATGATACTAAGATCACTTTTACTTGAGCAAGAAACCACAAGAATGCAACTTTGATATACATATATCAACTCACCCTTGCACATCAATTTGTTACTCCCTTAATAAATTCTCCATTGGAAAATAAACATTATAAGCAATCCATAGATAAATATTAAATTAATTATTTAATAGTGAACAAAAGTTACATAAACAGAAAAACGATTACATTTATGTACAAATAAAAATACTTTCCCATGCGTAAGATTTTCACTAATTTTTGTTTCACAAAAGAAGAAAATTAAAAAAAAAGATAGAAATATATTGCATTACCCCAACATCTGTCTGTCTGTCATACTTCTCCTCTGTTAAACAAATGTTTACACAAGAGCAACCAGGCCAGATATTTTTTCAGTACATCCGATGTTGATGCCAGAGAAACTTATTAACCGATTATCTTTTACACTTTACAGCAACAGAAGGTGAATTCGTGATAATTGTGTATTCTCTTCGCTGGATGATTTTGCATTTAATATGTGTGTAGAAACAAAGAAAATTAAATTGGAGAAATTTTGTACATTGATTTGGGTTGTGTTTAGTTTGGTTTCTTTTATTTGCATAGTAAATAACTGTCGATTGAAGATTTTTTGTTATGATTTCAATTTTTCTTTTTTCTCTAGTCTTTTAAGATTCCACTATAGGAGAATCCATGTTATTTCAGCTGGTTTTCTCAGTGTGTGACTGATCCATCTCTATATTTCCTTTTTCTTACATCGGTATCAATGTATATTTGAGTAAGAGTAGTAAAAGTTGTTCAACATTTTATTGATGGTTTTAGGCCACAAGCAATAGATTAGCCAGGTAAGACTATGATATTTCTTTAATAAATAAAAAAATTTAAATTTAAAATTTGACAGCGTAATAGCATATTTTAATATAGCAGAACCTCCAATATTCATAGCTCGATTGATAGACGCCATATGCAAAAAACAAACAACATTGCCATATGCAAATAAAAATGAATTAGTGTTTTAGATTAAATTTTTTATATGGAGTTTTCAAGATATCGTTAAATATTTTTTTATTTTTTTTAAATTGTGTTTAAATATCAAATTGGGGCTGTACGTTCATGATTGCTTGTGTCAAAAAACAAGCGGGCTTACAATATCGGTGGCTTTGATAGCCGGCATATTTTTAAACAGTCTTATATGTGCCTTATTCTAATATGGTTGCTGGTCATCACGCTGGTATTCGATCTATTTTTTAATGATCAGTTTTTCTATTTTCTACTGCATACCTGCTTGTCTATGTGCTAGCAGGCAGTTATCATATGCGTAGTCTATATCTTGTATAATTGCAACTTGTACCATCTAACTTTTGTATGATGTTGCTAATTTTCTTGGCAGACTAGAATTGTTGTAGGTATTATTTCAAGAATAAACATGGCTAGTACTTTGATTTTGGTGCTAAGTAGGGGATGGGGTAGCGGGGTTTTATATTTAAATTATTGGAGATTGGACTGAACCGGTAAATTTTTAAGTTTTTTAGGCAATATAGTTCAAATCATAATTTAAATTATCAATTCAGCAAATTAATTTTTTATTAATATCATAATCAAAAGCCATCATCAGGTAAAAAATTAAAGAAATTATGTGTTTTTATATATAAACTAAAACATTTAGTGACTTTAAGCACAAATCGAAACAATCATAACTGCACACATAAAAATCGCATGGATAACCAGTGGGTTGTTAAAAAAATTTAAAAAAAATATATTTTAAAAAATTAAACGGATATGTCACTATAGATTAAAAATAAATATATGAACTACAATCAACAGAAGAAAAAACAATAAATATTTTATTTCTGGAATCTTTATTTTTATAATTCTTTATCTGATGATGACTAAATAATGAATGCGAGGATTTAACTATTTTATAGGTAATTTATCATACATTGACGAAAAATGATTAATAAATTCATACATGTCCGAAGTAATTTGAATAATCTAATTTTATTATTTATATTCTAATTCTAAATTAAATTCATATACATTTTATTTATTTTATTTCTTTAAGCTACATTTATGAAACGATCTATTTGGCCGAACTCCCAATGTTTAAAAATTACCAACCCTAAAGAGGTGCGCAAGGTCTTCAAAATTAATAATTTATTTAACTGCCCATCTTGTTATTCCCAAAATCATTTGGTATTACATATTTTTGTTTAACATTATTATCATATCATACACCAAACACAATTTCTTATTCCACTTAAAAAATTTTAATTATCAGTTTTCCACTCTTTTATACTCCCATTTATTTTTTAATTCAAACTCAAGACACATTGCTACTGTACACACCGAATAAACCAAAAAGTAATAGACAATAAGTAATATAGCTACCACAAAACCACATTATTCCTCTTCGTTTTTGCTATTTTCCTTTTAACTTTTAAGCTCTCATGTTTTATTCTCGTATTCTCTTTGGTGATATCACATTGGCAAATTCCCCTGATTACATTACTTTGTTTTATATTTGTTAGTTCATTTGGAAGATTTCATCGTACCGTATTTGTTTCTTAACGAATACAAAAATATGGCAAAATGGAAAAATAAATATGAGTTGTCGCACAAAGGGTAAAATTGAGTGTCAAGTGCTTATATATCGTATAATGTAGCACCTTAATTTTGTTTTACTTGTATACAAAAAGTAATCAAAAACAAATAAAGGAATAAAAAAATGTTTTTGAAAGAAAAAAACGCTAAGAAATACTGCATAAGACGATAATAAAAAAGGATAACTTTATGTAGAAAGCAAATAAGAAAAATACAACTACAACTAAAAACAGTGAAGCAGAAAAAAGGAAGGGTTAAAATGTATCCTAATTTTCAACGATTTTTTTTCAAAATATGAAGTTTAGCGTTTTTTATTGAGACTAAACCATAAGGTGCAGGATAGAAATTTCGTTAGTTAAATGACCTGACAAAAAGTCGGTGTGGTCGAATACAAACACCGGTTAGGTGAAGCAGTGTTTTAAACAGTGTCAGCAGGTAACCATCAACCAATAAAACCGAATGAATTGATAATAGCACAATAGTAAGAAAATTTTGAACGAAACGAAAGGTGTGGCAATTGGCATAGCAAACATAACAGTTTACGCGTCAGTTGTTTACGTGCCAGGTGTTGTTTAGGCTAACAGTACATGAAATGTTAGTAAAAATTATATAATCATGTAATATTAGTAAAGCAAAAGAAAATATTTTTGTTTTATTTTCTGTCAACTTCTTCTAAACCCTAATGATCAACAGAAGGGTCGATTAATATCACAAGACTTAAGTGTGGAATTCAGTTCTTTCTTCCATGTTAATTGGGGAATGTGGAATGGAAAATGTTGGATGAATGACAATAGATGCTGGATGTAAAACATTAAATGTTTAATGTTTGATGTTAAATGTTGGATTCTGGTGATTGGACGTTGGGTTTTAGGTATTGGATGCTGGATGTAAGGAGTCCGCATCAGAGCATTGAAAAATCAGACCATCAAATCATATTTTAGAACCGAAAATCAGTAGACCGAAAGTTCATACCACCGGATTTCATATCATCGAATAGTTTTGAAATTGAAAAATCATTAGATATTTCGATCTATCGTATCATTAAAATCATATCATTAAAAAATTCATTTCGTCGAAAAGTCATTGCACCGAAACATAACATCACTGAAAATTATATAATCAAAAATTTAATTCATAAAATCGAAAAATCAAATGATCGAAATTCATAAAATAGAACAAAAAATCATATTATCGAAATGTTATAACATCGAAAATTTTCGATTTAATGAATAAATCATTACATCGAAAAATCATTCAATCGAAAAACAGGAAATACTCCATATACAGATTAAATACAGATTAAAATATTGTAAATAGAAATGTCAGATAGCCAGCAGTACATTTTAACAATTATATTTGGTGTGATTTTGGTGTGATTTGAGAGTGTGGAGTGGAGCACGTTCGTCAACTTTAAAAATGTTTCTAGGCATTGTTTGTTGATTATCTTATTTCCTATACATTATCGATGATGAGTTATTCGAAATTTTGTAAAGATTGTGAGTTTCTGCATTTGAATTATAATCAATTATAAAAAATTCCGAACACAATTTTTAAGGAAAATATTCACAAAAACTCGGAATGAATGTATAGAAATAGAATATAAATCAATATAATAATTAATATATACATACATGCACCATGAGTATAGGTTTACCAAAACCTCCAATGCTGGATACTGGATGTTACATGTTGGCTTTTTTTTAACACAGAAATAATCGTAGCACCATTTTGAAATTAAAACTCCATATAGAAAAAATTCCAAAAATTTAATCAAAAACACTAATCCAATTTTTAGTATAGGGCAATGTTCATTGTTTTTTGCTTATTGCGTTTATAGCTAGGGGGTTTTGGGTTTACCCTATTCTTCGAATAAAAGATTTTTCGATGAAATGAATTGTTCGTTATATCGAATATTTTCGATGTTATGATATTTCAAAAATATGATTTTTTATTCTATTTTATGAATTTCGAACATCTAATTTTTCGATGATATGAACTTTCGGTGTTATGATTTTCGATGTTGTGATTTTCGGTTGTTTGATTTTACGATAGTGTTATTTTTTATTATTCGATTTATTGATATTTTTCGGTGTAACAATTTTCGTTGTTATATGATTCTTCAATGATATGGTACGATGCGGATGTGAGATATTGGATGTTGGATGTCGAATGTTGTATGTTAGATAATTGATGTGGGATGTTGGATGTAGGATTTTAGATGTCGGATGGTGGACATTGAATGTTGGAGTTTGGATGTTGGTTTTTTTATGCAGGATGTTGTATGTTGGATGTTGAATGTTGAATGTTGAATGTTGAATGTTGAATGTTGAATGTTGAATGTTGAATGTTGAATGTTGAATGTTGAATGTTGAATGTTCAATGTTGAATGTTTAATGATTGATATGGGATGCTGGATGATGAATACTGGATTTTGCATGTTGGATGTTGGATTTTGGATGTTGGGTGTTGGATGTTGGATGGTTTATTTTGGATGATGGATTTGGGATGTTTGATGTTGGATTTTTGATGTTTGATTTTTAATGTTGGATGATGGATTTTAGATGTTGAACGTTTGAGGTTTGATGTTGGATAATGGATGTAAATTTGCATATTGGATGTTTGAGGTTTGCTGTTGGATGTCAGATTAGGGATGCAGGGTGCTGGATATAATATCCAGGATATTAGATGTTGCAGCGCGGATGTTTAATTTTGAATGTAAGAGGTTGGAGCTTGGATGTTGGAGGCTAGATGCTTGATGTTGGATGTTAGATGTGGGATGTTGGATGTAAAATGTTGGATATAGAATTTTGGATGTAGAATGCTGGATGTTGGATGATGATTTTTGGATTTTGGATGTTGGATATTGCATGCTGGATATTGCATACTGGATGTTGAATGTTTGATGTTGGATGTTTTATGTTGAATGTTGGACGTCGGAAGTTGTTTGTTGTGTGTTAGATATTAAATGTTGGATGAGAGATGTTGTATGCTAGGAGTGGGATGTCAAATGTTGGTTTGGACGTTGGATGTTAGTTGAAGGATGATATCTGTTGGATGTTAGATGTTGGAGGTCAGATGCTGAATGTTGGATGTTTTATGTTGGATATTGAATGTTTTATATTGGATGTTGAATATTAAATGTTGTGAATTATATGTTGATATTCGACTATGAAGTTTTGATTTAAAATGCTGAACTTTGGATTTCAACCATTTTGTGTTACTGATATTTTAAGATTTATTTAACTCCAGATTCTAAGCTCGTGCATTAGTTAAATTACAGTTAATTACAATTATTTTTTTTAACTAAACAGTATTGCTTAGTAGATTGCGCGGGTACAAAATTTATTGGTCTACAAACTATGCTTCGAACCGCCCAAGAGTTCACTCAAATTCATCATCCAAAGTAGGGAACAGGAAGAAAGCAGACATCTCTGCAGAAGACGAAGAGTCTCCTGTATTCTAAAGAGTTACTAGGCCGCTTCCCCGTCTCACTCTAATAAGTAACGATCTAAAGTAAGATTCTCTATAGATCTCAACATTGTGCGCGACTAATCTAAGGCCTTGCTCCTTTCGGCAGATGTAGATTCTGCAAATTGATGTGAGAAACAATGAAACACAGTATCTGCAACTGCTCTGACCTTGAATGGCGCAAGGAAACTAACTTGTTTCTCTACTGCAAGACATTACTCCGACCATCCTTGTCAATTACGTTAAGTGACTGAGCACATACTACAGTGACGTCGTAGTCATCTGTCTTAAAACAATATAAGGATTAAACAGAATAGATATTTAGGTCGCAGTGCTGCTCAAACTACCTAATCGAACAACTCAGTTTCGAGACCCCTACATTAAAAACGATGATCCGTGTTATAACACCGAACCTCTATCATGATGACATTCCGTCCTAGCTCCTAACTTAGCCTAATGTAAATAATCGAATGTTCATTTTAATAATTTGAATAAAGTTTTTGTAACTTTATGAATAAATGAATTAATAAAATAAATTAAATAATATTTGTACGATTCGTGCAGAGTCGCGTTATTGTCGACCTATACACCATTAAAATCATCATAAAGAAAAACATAAATATAAACATAAAAACATAAATTAAACAACGTTAATTACGTAAATTCTAAAATGTAACGATCGGCCCTATTTCCATTTTAGCTCTTGAATTGAAATTTAGAATCAAAACCATCTAAAAAAAGGCCGCGTTTAGTATCACAACAACACATAACGTTACGATATGGTACGATCCGGATGTGGGATATTGGATGTTGGATGTCGGATGTTGGATAATGGATGTGGGATGTTGGATTTTAGACGTCGGATGTTGGATGTTGGATTTTAGACGTCGGATGTTGGATATCGGAATGTTGTATGTTGGATCTTGTATGCTGGATGTTGGATGTTGGATATTGAATGTTGAATGTTGAATGTTGAATGTTGAATGTTGAATGTTGAATGTTGAATATTGAATGTTTAATGTTGAATGTTGAATGATTGATGTTTGATAATGGATTTTAGATGCTGGGTGATGGATGTTGGATGTTGGATGTTGGATATTGGGTATTGGATTTTGGATGTTTTATATTGAATGATGGATGTTTGATGTTGGATTTTTGATGTTGGATGTTGAATTGAACGATGGATGTTGGATTTTTGAGGTTTGATGTTTTAGATAATGGATGTAGATTTTTGGATGTTGGATAATGAATGTTAGAGGTTGGCTGTTGGATGTCGAATGTGGGATGCTGGGTATTAGATGTTGCATATCCGATGTTAAATTTTGTATGTAAGAGGTTCGAAACTGGATGTTGATGTTGGATGTTGGATGTTTGATGTTGGATATAGGATGTTGGATGTTGTCTGTTTTATGTTGGATGTTGTCTGTTTTATTTTACATGTAAGATATAGGAAAATGGATGTTGAGTTCTGGATGTTGGATAATGTATAAAGGTAGAGTGCTGTTGGAGGTTAAGTTGATTGTCAGATGTGAGATGCTGGATATTAGATGTTGCAGGGCGGATGTCTAATTTAGGATTTGAGAGCTAGCAGCTTGGATGTTGGGGGTTAGATGTTGAAAATTAGATGGTGGATATTGAATGTAGAATGTTGGATGTACAATGTTGGATGTAGAATGTAAATTTAGGATGTTGGATTTTGGATGTTGGATATTGCAATTATAATATGTGTCACAACAAAACATAACAATCTTCGAAGACTATAGTTTTCCAAGATGGTTGTATTTGAAAGGCCATAAAAACAAAGTGGAAAACAAAGTTAATAGTGATTTTCTTGTCAAATCGAAAAACACGCCACCAAAAAAATATTTTTTTACAATTGTGCGTTAATATTTTGTACGAGTTATAGAGTAGAAATATAACTTCATGCCAACCACTATCATTATTCAGGCATATTGTGGCTCTGATGAAGTGTTCCTTACGAAATACAATCAATAAGCAACTCTTTTCCCCTGTATAACAGCACACTGATCGACTGCTACAAAGCATTTACGTGTAACTACATCTTCGAAAACTTGAGAGTAAGCGAAAAATACGTTTCATTGCAATTCCAAACAATCTTGAAAATGAGATTTGTTATCAATAAACAAAAACAATGTAATTCTTTTTGACTTATTGATACTAAATTTTATTTAGAAGGTTGCTTTGAATTGCAATGAAACGTTTTTTGCGCTTTCTCTAAAGTTATCTCAAAATGTAGTTACACGTAACTGTAAATAGTTTAAGTGGAATGTGATTATACGGAATTTAATTTAATTGTAAATAAACTTTTAAGTGTTATTTTTAAGAAAAATTTCGTGTATTATTTTGTACAGTGTGTTTGTACTGGAAATTTCTAATGGCAACTGTTAGAGCTTCTAAAACTATTGAAAAAAATATGAAGGGGCTGAAATCTCACAGCTCTGAGATATCAAGACTTCGGTCTGGGTAAAGGATTTTGATATAGTTTTCGGCAAAAAACTTTCACGAGGACATGGTTTTTAGTTTTGGACAGCGATGTATATCAAACATAACTCTTTATTTATTTATTTATTTATTTATTAGATAATCAATTTGAAATACAATTTCCATACGATTAGTCATTACGAGAAATATTAAAGAAAAAAAGAATACAAAAATATGTAATAAAATAATACATTAATCATATACAATACAATAGTCAATAAAATAAAACAAAAATAAGTAATGACTATAAATATTTTCCTTTAATTGATTGTCTGATCTCGTACTTATTTAGACCGACGTCACATACATCCGCTAATTTGTTGTAATTTTCTGACATTTTATTCAGCGGTTGGTTTGTTCCAATATTCGTTTTATGAACATTTATAGACAGAAATTGTCGTTTCCTTAAATTTTTACTAGGAACATATGTATTTAGACTTTCCAGTAGGAAAGGACTATTAATACGACCATCAATAATATCTGCAATAAATATAACACCAGCATGTTGCCTACGAACCTCTAAGGTATCCAAACGAGTTTCCTTACATCTGTCAATGTAGGGTGGCAAATCCCTTACATTTTCCCAATACTTTTTGGTACGGTCGAATTGCCCTAACTTTCTTGCATAAAATAAGAGAAATAATTTTTGTATGCGTTCAATTCTGCTAATATACTTTACATAATAAGGACACACACACGACGCATACTCAAGTTGTGATCTAACAAATGATTGGTACAATAAGATTAAAACTCTTGGGTTGTTGAAATCATTCATGATTCTCTTTAAAAACTCCAGCATTGAATGTGCTTTTGCAATAATATTATCAATATGGCGATTAAAGGAGAAGGATGGAACGTACATTACTCCAAGGTCCTTAACTTCATATACTCTATCTAAAGATTCTTCTCTTATTTTATATTCACCATATATGATAGAAGATTTGCGGTGAAAGGTGATAATCTTGCATTTTGCTAAATTTAAGAATAATAAGTTTTTTTCACACCACGCATTTATTGCGTTAATATCAGTTTGTAGTTTAACTGTATCATTCAAAGATTCAATTTGGTAGAATATTTTTAAATCATCGGCGTATATTAGGCATTGCGAGTACTGTAAGACTTCGGTTATGTCATTCAAAAATAAAATAAATATTAATGGTCCAAGGTGTGAACCTTAAGGAACACCTGAGTTTACATTAATTGGCTTAGATAAACAATCATTAACTTTAACATATTGTAGCCGGCCAGTTAGGTACGATTTGAGCCAATTAATTAGGGATTCATGAATACCAAAGTTTTTCAGCTTTTCCAAAATAATGAGGTGATTAATTGAGTCGAAAGATTTACTAAAATCAGTATAGATTACGTCCAATTGATTATTAGACTCAATAGCATTGATAGCCAATTTAGAAAATTGAACAAGATTAGAGACGGTGGAGCGACCACGAAAAAAGCATGCTGCTCATCTGCAATATATGTTTTTAAATTAAAATACATGTAATCACAAATAATAGATTCAAATACTTTATGAATAGCTAATAAAATGGAAATGCCTCTATAATTTGAGACCTCATCCCTCCTACCTGCTTTAAAGATTGGAACAATATGTGAGGACTTCCATATGTCAGGTAAAACCCCAACTGCCAATGATAAATTGAATAATAGTGATAAAGGTTCAGATAAAACCAAATCGCATTTTTTCAAAAGCTTAGCTGGAATTCCATCCGGACCAGATCCACCCTTGAATGATTTTAATGATTGAATTACCGTTTTAGGTGAAATAATGGGAGAATATATAATGCTATTAAAATTATTTTTACCTTGAAAATTAAGATTCCTTCCATCACCACTGTCAATTTTGAACACACTTTGAAAATAAGATGCAAAAAGGTCTGCAATGTCAGGATTGCAATTGCAAATAGAGCCATTGAAAGACATAGTAGATGGAACGCCAGCTATATTTTGTTTAGAAGCAACATATTTCCACAAGTAGTTAGGATTATTAGACAAGTTATTTTCTATTTTACGTATGTAGGCTTTATATGCATTCAGATGATATTCATCGAATTCCGAAGATAATCTTAGAAATTTCGATTTAACTGCTGGATCATTGGAAAATTTCCATTTTTTATATAATTTCTTTTTCCTATTTTTTAAATTTATTAAATACTTATCAAACCAAGGAGGATTAGATAAATTTGCATGTTTTATAGAAATCGGAACATATCTATCAAAACCTAGAAATAAAATTTCATAAAATTTAGAAACATCAATATCCAAATTTGTTTGAGTAAAATTTGAACTCCAGTCAATAGAAGCAAAGTACGAATTCAGACCATCAATATCGGCACGATCAAAATCAAAAAATTCTAAACTAAACTATTATTATCAAAAACATGAGACGAGTTTATAAATTCAAAATTGCTTATACATATATCCATAGCCTTATGATTAACATCATTAACTGCATATGGGAGAAGTGATTCAGTTGCATCAAACATATTTATAGTATTGCTGAAGAATAAATCCAAATATCTTCCAATATAATTACTAGTTTTATTAAATTGAACGAGCCCATAAGATAGCAGTGAATCAATACACAAACATTCAATTTCACTATTTACATTATGTGGAATAGCGCAATTTGTTTCATCATCAAATGTCCAATTTACTTTAGGTAAATTTAAATCACCAAGAATTAATGCAGCATCATTAAAATTTAGTTTAGAATTTATCCCATTTATGGTATCGCAGCATTTCGCATAAACATCAACAGGCGATGTAGGTGGAATATACACACCAAAAATATAAAGATTCCTTTTGTAAATATTAAGCTTTAGACACAATAGTTCTACTGATAAATCTGTAGCAATTAATGAACTTCTTATTGAGGAATGCACAGCAATAAGTAAACCGCCTCCTTTTGACTTGGAGCTATTTGCTTCCGACCGATCACATCTAAAAACATTGTATTCACCAGGAAAATATTCAGCATTATTAATAGACGGGTTTAAATTGGTTTCAATAATAACATATACTGGATACATTGTTGAGCACACAAATCGTAAAAATTCTGTTGATTTCGTGGAGATGCCGCGAACATTTTGAAAATATATAAAGTTATTGTAAATTGATTTAGTACCATCGCAAGTAACATTTACGTCACACGAGGCAGGTATCGTGTGTTGTGAAAATTTTTTTGCTTATTATCAAATTCTTTTATAAGCAGTCCTTCCGACCACGATCCAGCATTCATAGCAGTGGAAAACATTGATTCAGGTACACTAATCTTATAAGATATATAATTTGGAGATTCACCATTTTTAATGTTTTGTTTAATTGTAAAACATTTAGCATCAGTAATTCCAACATTATTTTTGACAAAGTTATTAAAATCTTCGTCACTCACGTCAGGTTTTATTCTTGATACGAATATCCATTTCCGAGGGGATACAGCACTTATAGAAGAACTTATATTACCAGTTCCAATTACAACATTTTCATTCCTCTTTGTAGGTAATATTTTAACAGCTGATTCTACAGTTTTGTCAGTTATCATGTTAATGTTGTTATTATTTGTTTTTGTTTAGTTTTTTTATTTATGATTTTATTTGAGTGATCACTATTGTCCAAATGTTCAAATTGTTGTTTTTCTAGATCATTACACTTTGAAGTATCACTAGTTTTTAAACCATTAATTTTGTTTATATTATTAGATGACGTATTAGAATTGTATACAGTTAGTTCATTTTCCGTTAATTGATTAACCGTATTAACAATATTATTCATTAATGTTTTAGCAATTAAAACTGGTTTAAGACCATTATACATTTGTGAAATATTTACTTCTATGTTAGACATTGTATCATATAATTTTGAAAATATGTTCATTTGAGATTGATATAAATCATTACATTTATTGCAGTAAAATTTAAAATTTTTTAACTGAGCAATTACATCGTATGTTGCTTTACTTCTTAGTCCAGCACATTTATAATCCACAATATTATTACATCCGTTACAACTGAAATATTGCACAAGATCTGCAGTGCCACATTCCACACATTTGTTTTCCATTTTTTGTTTTTAATAATTGTTTTTATTATTAAAATCACAACAATCACTTCAATGCAAAATTTGCAAATAAGTCACAAACTAAAATTTTCAACAATAAAAACTTTTAACTTAAAAGTATAAATGCTAAAATTTAAATTTTGTAACAAAAACACATTTATTAACAAATAAAAGAAAAAAAAATCAAACAAAAAAACACGTCCGATCAAGACGAAAGTCAATCGAAAAATCGTTAAAGTACAAGTATTTTTTATATCTGTTTAAAAATTAATTACAAAACTAACACGAAATATCGATACGTTGCCGGAAAATTATAATCAAAAGTCCAAAAATATTGTTAAATTAAATAAAATCAAACTTTTTCAGAATTCCAAAAATATTCCAATAACTAGAATGAAATCAAATATTTAAACTTTTTCTAAATTCCGATAATATTCCAAAAATTCTTAAAAATTCAAACTTTTCCGAAATTCTAAAAATATTGCAAAAATTATTACAAAATCAAAAATTAAAACTTTTTTCAAAATTACAATAAAATCAAAAATTTTTCAAAATTCTAAAAATATTCCAAAAATTCTTACAAAATCAAAAAATGAAACTTTTTTCAAAATTTTAAATATATATATATATATAAAATTCAAAAATTCTATTTTTTCCAAAATTCTAAAAATTTTGCAAAAATTATAACAAAATCAAAAATTGAAACCTTTTTCAAAATTCCAAAAATATTCCAAATATTAGAATGAAATCAAATATTGAAACTTTATCTAAATTCCAATAATAATCCAAAAATTCTTAATAATTCAAACTTTTTCCAAAATTCTAAAAATATTGCAAAAATTATTACAAAACTAAAAATTGAAAATTTTTTCAAAATTCCAAAAATTATAATAAAATCAAAAATTAAAAATTTTTCAAAATTCTAAAAATATTCCAAAAATTATTACAAAATCAATAATACAAACTTTTTTAAAATTCCAAAAATATTTCAAAAACTATAACAAATTCAAAAATTTCCATGTTCAATTTCATTTTCAATTACATTTACGGCATAAAAACAGCTACATTTTTTTTTCCAAAAAATTGGCTAAAAAATAAATGAGATTATTTTTTGACACACTTGACAACATTTTTTTGACAAACTTATAATGCCATAATTCTCAATAATAATAACAAAATCTCATTTCAAACAAACAATTAATTTTATTTTTTTTTCCAAAAAAGTAGGTAAAAAATAAATAAAAATCTTTCTTTTGACACACTTGACAACATTTTTTTGACAAACTTATAATGCAATAATTCTCAATAATAATAACAAAATCTCATTTCAAACAATTTTATTTTTTTTTCCATAAAATTAGGTAAAAAAATAAATAAAAATCTTTCTTTTGACACACTTGACAACATTTTTTTGACAAACTTATAATGCAATAATCTAGTTTTCGATCTCACATACCAATCACTACCATCAAGATTTCTCCAAATTTAATGTTCCTACTCGTAATCACTTAAAATGAACGTTTTTTAAGCAAAAAATATGAACATTTGCTATTTTTGACACACATAATGATTTTTTTGACACACTTCCGGTACAGTTATCGAACACAGCGTCCTTTTGGACCTGTCAATTGAGTATACCTATTTTTAGAAAAAAATTTTGAAATCCCTCCAGCGGTTTTCCCTGCAGCGTAGGTAATGGCGGCGGACGGCCTGACGGCCGGCCGGACGGCAGACAGACATACATTTTTTTTGTTGCTTTTTTAGAATCAGGAGGTCCTAAAACATCGAGAAATGTCAAAAAAAGTGGGGGTAAGAATTTCACTTTGAGCTCATGAATGTAATCCTTAGATCTTTCAGACCGAAGTAGTATTCTAGATGAGGTATATTATTTGCTGTATTTCTTTCCTATTGTTGTAAAACAATAAAGTTATGTATGTAATATTTAATAAAACTTGGCGTTTTTGCTTACTAATCAGTTATCGAACCCAGAAGGAGATTTGGCTATTGCGTTTATCGAATTAAGAGTAAAACCAAATCGAATTAAAGTGGAAAAAACGTGACATTATACACGAATCCTTTTAATTGTATTTTTAGGAATAAAACTGCTCGCTACCGTGAACACAATGTTTACTGCCCCTGTAACGTTTAGTAATGAATACTAAATTCTTACGCAAAAATACAAACTACAAATATCTATATACAATGCATTTTATATTTCAATCAACAGTCTAAAGATGTGTTAACGTCATATCTTTTGCAACAAATCATAGTGATATATTATAGATTAAATACTTACAAATGTGTAAATTGTATACAATTATTCATTGTTGATCTCCATGAAATCAAAACAAGTAGTATAAAAGTATAGTAGTATAGTATAATATTTTAAAGTAGTATAATATTTTAAAGAAAACTTGTATATATTGTATATGCAATAAAATTGATTAGAAAAAAACAAAAAAATATTTTAACATGACGACAACAAAGTGAATATAAAATAATATGGTCAAGGACCAAGGTAGACAGATATATGCCGTAAATTATGGTCATTACAATGAATTTTTTGCAACGTCATGAAAAGAGATTAGAGATTTTATATAAATCCTCGAATTTTTTTCTTAAAATTTTTGTTTGAGCAACACGTTTTCTGTCAAACTTTCACATAATTGTAATTTTGTCGATTCATTCAGTTTTATTGGTTGAGGCTTATTTGTAAGCTAGGATGTGGTGGGTTAATCTTTCAAGAAAAGCTTAAAAAGCACTTTTTTCTCTGACCAAGATTTGAATCTGAGAATTTTGAGTCTTGGTCAGACTATCTATAAGCATTCGCATATACACCATGAAATTACTTGGTTATCGAAAAACCATATAAGCTACTAATAACCACACCCTGCAGTGTGCGGACGAGCATCATCTGGCCTTACAAAAACCGTATTGGAAATAACAATAACTGTGTCAAAAATCTTATTTTTCTTCACACAATGTTATTTCTGTCTTAGATATTTTTTGTAAAAGAGCTTTATAGAGCAAACATCAAGTGTAACCTCGATTGAGTAGGTGTTAAAAAGTCAAATTATGGAGCAACGAGTGATCGTCCTAGATAATTTGTTAATTTTTGTTTTACGGGTAAAACGTCGCTGCGTACTCAAACCACTGCTATTATCATATACGATTTAATATGAGATTTCATCATATCACTATGGCAATAGCATTTAGATATCACTCACTAGCCAAGGTGATATCTTATGGACAACGGCGTTTGAAGTGCAAACAGTCAGCCGTAGGCATAGCAACTTTAATCTTAGTTATGAAATATTCCTTAATGATGGATCGTTATTGCTTGCTCGAAAACTAGCTAAGAAACTAACTAAAAATTTAATCAAAATGTATGTAAAGTTGTATCTGTATGGATGTTCATTTATTCTACCAAGAAAAAGTGTCACATCATCAAGAATAGTCCACAACTAAGATTGATAATCTTACAGTTGACTGAGTTGAAATCATCCACAAGCATCCCTTCGATTAACTAACTGTTATTGCAAGTGGTGATATCTCACATTAACTCGTATGTCAATGACAAGAACTAGAATACGCGAGCTTGTGAAATTCGTAGCACAACGTAATTTCTATGTTTCAAGCTCTATGATCCAAGTTCTATTTCCCAAATTCAAATTTCCAGGTGCTAAAGTTCCATGTTTATAGTTCCAAGTTCCAAGTTCCAAGTTTTAAGCACAAATTGCCAAGTGCTGAGTACCAAGTATCAAGTTCTAAGCTCCAAGTTCCATGTTTCAAGTTCCACGCTCCAACTTCCAAATTCCATATTCCAAGTTTCAAGCTCAAAGTTCCAAGGTCCAGGTTCCATGTTCTAATCCTCAAGCTTCAATTTAAATTCCATGTTCCATATTCCATGTTTCATTTTCAATGTTTCATGTTCCATGTTCCATGTTGCATGTTCCATGTTGCATGTTCCATGTTCCATGTTCCATGTTCCATGTTCCATGTTCCATGAGCTATGTTCTACGTTCTATATGTTCAATGTTCCGCATGTTTCATGTTCCCTGTGCTATGTTCCCTGTGTTGTTTATATTCTTCCATCCAGCTTCAAAATTTTAATTCCGCTTTCAATGTATTTAGTTTTATATCCCCAATTTCAAATCAAAAATTTGTTGTTTACCTAGTATTTTTACTAAGCACATAAAGCAAACCAGTATGTATTATCAAACGCGGCTACACAATATACCAAACAAAATAAAGTTGATATACTTGTTTACAATGCAATCAATTTAATTAAATTCATTAAACTTTATAAACGATGACTGTCAAAAACTCTAATTTATGGGATTTCTAAAGATAAAACCAAAATGAACCTTGAATAAAAGACCTTGAAATAAAATTTAAAATGTTTGTATTAACAGATATATATATATATATATATATATATATATATATATATATATATATATATATATATATATATATATATATATATATATATATATATATATATATATATATATATATATATATATATATATATATATATATATATATATATATATATATATATATATATATATATATATATATAATATTCTGTAACTATATAACACTATTCACATTTTGATTTATTCGTAAACTTGTACATTTTAATTAGAACACACATTGCTATCTTATAAAAAATGAACAACACCACTAACACTATCGTAGCTAAAAATCCAAGAACGTCCAATGAATGTAATTGGAAGAAATTTAAATGACGAGCATTTGAGTGTAAATGTTTAGCTCCCCGATGTCTTATTACATATTCTACCCAAAATATTGCAGTTTCGAGTGGCGTATTCTGACGATCGCGATATATGATTGAATCTTGTTTTGCTTTTTCCGCATACCGAGGATTCAACAAAACCTCGTTGATTGATTTGGTTAGGATTTCGCCATTCATATCATCAAATGGAAATTGAATTCCCAAACCCCGACTCTCCACTGCAAACGCATTTCCCATTTGATCACCGAAGATTGGCGTAACGATTAAAGGAACTCCATGGTATTTTGCCTCCATTACGCTTCCCAAACCACCGTGCGAAATGAATAATTTTGTGTTCCTATGTCGCAGAATTTCATTTTGTGGAAGCCATTTACCGATTCGAACATTTTCTGGAACATTCAGTCCTAGTGTGGTATCTTCTAGCTTCCATAAGATATTCCATTTCAATTTACTAAACGCATACATAATGTTGTTTAGTGTGTCTAATGGTAAAAATGCGCTTCTCATATTTGTACCTAAACTAAATAAAATAACTCCATTAGTGGAATTGTCCATCCATCGTTGTAGATCGTCTGGTAGTGGAGTTGACTTGGATGGTATATGTATACCACTAATTTCAACAACGTTTGGAAGTAGTGGTCGTGGACTTCCTTGTGTATAATGTGAACAAATAAAACTTAACGAAATATTTTGCATCATTTCATCGTATGAGGGATAATGTGGTGGCTTAAAGTGTTTACTGAAAGCAAAAAAAATCAATAAGAATGACTTACACTTCAAAGTATCAAATACATACTCGTATGATTGTCTATGTTTGGCATATTCAACTCTATCAAGAAACAGTACATCAGACAAATATAAAAACATGTTCACAGCCCGGTCATAAAAAGACATTGGTAGTATAAAACTTGTAGATGGATTTGGAACATATGATATAGCCAACGGATCCTTCTGTAACTTATGAATTGTATACATGGGAATAAATGACGTAAATGAAATAATTGGACATTTAAAATGCGCACCCAGTCCAACCATGGCGTTTCCAAGTACAGCTTCCATAATTACTAAATCAAACGATTCTTCGTCCATAATCTTTTGAACTTTTGCATTTTGTAATAACAATTCAATGCCTCTTGTTGCCACATCCATTATCACAGGCATACTTTGATACAAATTCCATAACTTTCCAGTATGTTTTCTAAACAAAGGCACAATAGCTATAATTACAATTAAAAATTATTAGAGGTATATAAAAATTAATATGGCGCCAAACTTACTTTTTTTATCTTCTTCAATAAGAATCTCACGATAATTACTCATATTAGTTTCAGCAACAGTTTTAGTAAAAACTGTCACATCATGACCTTTTTCAGCTAATCCTATCATTAGCTTCTCTACAACTAGGTAATGCGATGGACTAATCGTTGGATATGCACAAAGTATTTTATACGAACACACATGGTAAATAAAACTTAACACAACAAACCAGAAATAAATAAAATAAAATGTTTTCATATTGAGAAAACAAACCAAACTAAACGTATTTCTTGTCAGACGAAACGTCTGCGTATTTTATCTATTTAATTTAAAGTAGTAGTGGTTTGTACTTGACCTTAATCCAGTCAATGTTTTTGTTTTCGATATATAATACAAATATTATATATTCGAACATATGTGTGTTTTTCATAAAAATAAATAGGCTGTAAAGAAAAACATATTTTAACTTAGCTTGTTACAATCAGAGGGTGAGCACCTTTCGAACGTGCACCTTTCGAACGAAATTAATCGATTAAACAAGCATTTTGGTCTAGGGCAACAAGCACTAGGATTGAAGTTAAGTTCCAAACAATTTAACGAAAAACAACATATTTCAATTCAAAATTTTTAAATGGAGGTTTGTGTGATATTTTAATATTTCTGTGTTGACGAAGTAGTTGCTTTCATAAAATATAGAACTTCCCAACAATCTTTATGCGCCGCTCTATTTTGTCTGTTATTTTGATTGAACTAAAACAATTTAATCATTACTTATTTAGAAATGATAGCCCCCTGACCAGAAACTAGTTATGGAAAACCTGAATACAGTCTAGGCGTGATCAGTTCAGAAAGAGCAAGCCCTCTTAGAGCAATCTGTAGTGGGTTTGATTTAGAATACCCTTTTAGGGTTAAACTTAATTGAATATATCCGGCTCTGATTTGGTTTTTCGTATTTAATCCCTAGTTGAGTAATCTGATCGGCGCCTGCTTTACAAAATTACTAAGTTCTGAATTATTTATGTTGATCTAAGCCTTTTCATTTGATAAAATCTCGTTTGGTCAAAATTCACTAGGGTTAATTGGATCCATTTTAGAAATATGTAGTTAAAAAAATTTACCTGACCCTGAACTGAAGCAGTCCTAATATGGCTCTGATAGAGATGCCTGATTCAGATATCCCAATCAGAGTTTACTAGAGCAAACGCGTTGCACTCATGGTCAAGATCAAACTAGGCAGATATATTTTTGCTCAGGAAGCCTTTTTGCATAGAGACAGACACGTTAATAGAAGCACATATGTGATGGTATTTTCAGAGTATACCTCGATGTAGTATGTACAATTCCAAGCAGAAAACGGTTATTGAATGATATGTCATAGTTGTTGTGATCAGTGGCGGATTTAAGATTGTCGGCATCCTAAGCCCTGTCCGATATGTTGCCCTTTGTTGTTTTATTGATTTGTAATTTTTTGGTTAATTTTTGGTAGATCAAAAATTAACCAAAAAATGACAACCCACGTTCTCCAGACTCTGCTTTTGGTATACGGGATAGCGGGAGATATCATATACTACTGTCAATAGCAATTATGTATCACTAGCCTCGGTGATATCTAGGAGGTATTTGTGCATGAATTCTTTTTAGTTAAAGGCCTTAGAGTGTTTTTTGATGATGTAGAATTCTTTGAGCCGAAAGAACCTTATTTTAGTTTTGTTCCTGCAAATATTATAAATTTTAGTAATTTAGAATTAAGTGTTATTTTTTCATTCTTTAAAAAAACAACACAAACACTTTGCGTCCATCAACACCGCAGAACGCATGTTGTTGTGGCGCCGCGCCATAGAGTTTAAAAGCAACTACCTTTAGTAGCTCATCGAATATTTTTATAGGTTTATTAAATTGTTTAGAAATTTTATAAATGTTTCTATAATATTAATATATTGCTCATTTAGCCAACGAAACTAGTACAATAATCGATATTTATTATTAATTTAGAACAACATTTTCATCGGTTTTTACTTTTTTTTAGTTAAAAATATTGGGATGAATCTAACGTTCAATTAACTATCGCTTTGAAAGTATATTCCCATCTTCAATTCAGGTCATCGTTCCTACCTTCACATTTTCAGTTTGTCGAAACCATTTAGCATTTTGTTGCAGTGTTTTAAGGTAATCAAGTGACCGCCTTTACCAGATATATGCTGAATTGAATGAATTATTGAATTCATACAGGTTACTGCAGTGGCAAAAATTCTCTTGAGTTCTTTGCCATTTTTGAAGCCTTTTTAAATTTGTCTCAATAAATTTAAGTGCTGGAGTCGAAGTAAGAACTATATTAACCAACAAATTGTCCAGTGTACGGGTTACTATATATCTTTAAGGTCACTTGAAAGAGATATGATTGGTGTCTAGTTGAGACACATCTCGATTTGAGCAAAGAATGTGCTCATTTCTTCAAATGTAAGAAATGAATCAGGGTCGTTGGTCGTTTTAAATGAAGTAATATAGATATTACGCCAGCTCTTCAAAGCTCGCTGAAGGGAAGAGCTGTAGGTGAAACGTGGTGCTATACGATTCCCTCTTTTGACGTTATATTTTGTAAGCAACAACAAAGTTTAGCCCATTGTCACTATGAGCGCAAACCTTTGAAGGACAACAATAAATGCTTGAAATATTGGGTCACTCACTGCCTGCGGTACCTACAAGATTCTTCCAGATACAGTTTAATTTACTTTACTTACTGACTAGAAACATGTACATTTTTCAAAATAATAATTTGTAGAAAACTGTCCTGCAATAATCCATTTCTGTTTCATTTATTTATTTATCTTATAAGATTTATTATAATAAGGACAAAAAATAAAAAATCTTATTAAAAACCAATATTCATATGTTAAAAAATAAAGCAAATTAAAATATAAGCGATTGTTAATTTAAATAAGGCAAATGAGTTATCTTAAAAGGGAAGCGGTGTTTCCCTAGCATAAAAAACCGGTTTGTCCATGCTATAGATCCTGGTTGAAAAACCAATTATGTGTAGGCTCAGCTACAATTATATAGCATCATAATTCTTTTTAGATTGTTGATGATACAAATGTTATTAATTTGTACCATACGATACTAAATTGATAAAATTTAATTTCTGATTTTTATTATAATGTCATTTCATTTAGTTTTATTTCTAAATTCTTAACTCTAATATATAATTAAGATTCAAACAATGATAAACAAAGTTCGATACAGAAAATGATTCTTTCTCGAGTGAGGAGACCTTTAAATAGGCATACAATAACTGACGATTATTTTGATGACTGATCCCTATACCCTCCAGCCGAGCCTTTTCTAAATCTATACAGCTTTATTTATCTAGATTTGTTTCTTTTGCTTGCTTTAAATGGTGTGTTTTTCATGAAATAAGTAAGTTTTTCCATTTTTCCTCAATCCATGGTTCAAAAGCAAAAAAGATTCAATGCGATAACTATTTTAAAATTGCATCAACTAACTACTGAAAAGCACTAACAATATGACTTCAGAGGTCACGGTGTTTATGACACGTGATACGGGTCTGGGTTACCTGAGGTACCCAAGCTATATTGGATTTTTCGTTTGCTACTCTATACGGTAAACCCGTTGTCACGCCTAGCGGGAGCGTGGACCCTGACTTAATCTCCCCGGTGGCAGGTCGATGCAACCTTAATAGCATCCCCAATCCAATGCGTCATTATTTCTTCAGTGCGACACGATGGATGGATCTACTAGGAACAAATCTCAGGGCACCGGTCGCCCCTATTGTATATAGATCTCTAACAGGCATAGACAAATCCTGTTTTTGAACTTAAACGCGTCTTAACTTGTGGGAGAAACATGAACTAATATTCAAGTAATCTTTTAAGTTTTGAAAAATTTTCTTTTCATCTGTTTTATTATTTCTTACATTCTATCGTGAAATATTGGCATATGTCATATTTTATTATATGATATGATTTATGGTCTAGTTTTGTTGTACTCGGAATACCTGGAGATGGATGTGAGATTAAGATCTAGGAAAACACTTCTATCACCATCATTAGGAGGAGTGAAGTTGTGCTTTTTACAATTGAAGACAGACCCTGTGATGAGGCAAATATTTCTACCAGTCTTGCATTGTTGATTTCTTGTGAGCGTTGAAGTCACTACAAACGATAATCTCACAATAAGGAAGTATTATTCTAGTTTCGTCCACAGCATCAGTTAGTAGGTTAAATAAAATTGAGATTACATTTGTTCAGGAGGATGCTTCCGTAGATTAAAATTTCACCAAAACTGTTTTGTCTTATATCATATTGGGTTAATGTTTACTACTTCTGCTTCGAATAATTCACTAAGTGGAAAATAAAAACAATATTTCCTATCTATTCTAACAAAACACACAAATGATGGCTGATTTTAATAAGTCGATTTTAATTTTAGATAGTGAATTATTTTAGAATGACCTTGCCCTTATAACATCCTAATATTCTAAAATATTTTAATATTTTACGCACAAACGAATCGTAAAACACATTTTTTTTATGATGGAATATGAAAAGTCTATTTTTATCACGCTTAATATCCTGTGAAAATGGGTTCTTTTTCCACTAGAGTAAAAGAATAACAAATTGCAGTTGTTATGGTTTTTCATATAATTTTACAAAGTTTTTTAAACAACGAAACCATGAAAAATAGAATATGAATTTTGATTGTTATGTTGTCGATTTCTAATTTTATAATTTATAATAAGTATCGATTATATACAGGGTGAGTTTATTAAAAAATGCCAGGCTTTTATCTCGAGAACTATGCTAGATGGGACAAAATAACCCTAGGTGATATTTGTTAAGGGTCGAGGAGGACGTCTAGTGGTAATATTGAATGACCTTGAAACTCATAAGTATTGGAATTATATGCCATAGTAGGGTTTTTACTTCGGTCTGAAAGACCTAAGTATTACATTCATTAGCTCAAAGTCAAATTCTTACCCCCACCTTTTTTGGCATTTCTCGACGTTTAAGGACCAGCTGATTCTAAAAAAGCAAAAAAAAAAATGTATGTCTGTCTGTAGGCCGGCCGTCCGGCCGTCCGTCATTACCTACACTGCAGGGAAATCGGCTGCAGGGATTTCAAAAATTTTTTTTCTAAAAATAGGTATTCACAAGGCACAGGTCCGAAAGGACGCTGTGTTCGATAACTGTACCGGAAGTGTGTCAAAAAAATCATTATGTGTGTCAAAAATAGCAAATTTTCATATTTTTGGCTTAAAAAACGTTCATTTTAAGTGATTACGAGTAGAAACATTAAATTTGGAGAAATCTTGATGGTAGGGATTGGTATGTGAGATCAAAAACTAGATTATTGCATTATAAGTTTTTCAAAAAAAAGTTGTCAAGTATGTCAAAAGAAAGATTTTTATTTATTTTTTACCCAATTTTTTGGAAAAAATAAAATTGTTTGTTTGAAATGAAATTTTATTATTATTATTGAGAATTATGGCATTATAAGTTTGTCAAAAAAATGTTGTCAAGTGTGTCAAAAGAAAGATTTTTATTTATTTTTTTACCTAATTTTTTGGAAAAAAAATTAAATTAATTGTTTGTTGGAAATGAAATTTTATTATTATTATTGAGAATTATGGCATAGTTTGGCATAGTTTGTCAAAAAAAAGTTGTCAAGTGTGTCAAAAATGATTTCATTTACTTTTTAGCCAATTTTTTGGAAAAAATGTAGCTGTTTTTATGCCGTAAATGTAATTGAAAATGAAATTGAACATAGAAATTTTTGAATTTGTTATAGATTTTGAAATATTTTTGGAATTTTGAAAAAGTTTGTATTTTTAATTTTGTAATAATTTTTGCAATATTTTTAGAATTTCGGAAAAAGTTTTAATTTTTGATTTTGTAAGAATTTTTGGAATATTTTTTGAATTTTGAAAAATTTTAAATTTTTGATTTTATTATAATTTTTGGAATTTTGAAAAAAGTTTTAATTTTTGATTTTGTAATAATTTTTGCAATATTTTTAGAATTTTGGAAAAGTTTGAATTTTTAAGAACTTTTGGCATATTATCGGAATTTAGAAAAAGATTAAATATTTGATTTCATTCTAATTTTTGGAATATTTTTGGAATTTTGAAAAAGTTTGATTTTATTTAATTTAACAATATTTTTGGAATTTTGATTATAATTTTCCGGCAACGTATTGATGTTTCGTGTTAGTTTTGTAATAAATTTTTAAACAGAGATAAAAAATACTTGTACTTTAACAAAGACTTATGTTTGATATACATCGCTGCCCAAAACTAAAGAACTAAACTGAAGAACTTAGCGAAGACACGTTTGCTTTAGTGCAAATCAATTTTCATCATATCTATACAAAATCGTCTACTTTACAAAAAAATTTTTCAAGCAAAAAGTGTGTAGTTTGATTTACTTTATTTAAAAAGACCCTTAAATATATGGGTTCTAATTTAAAAAACCTTACTTTAGCATATATCTCCAATACTTACGAGTTTCAAGATCATTCAATATTACCACTAGACGTCCCCCTCGACCCTTAACAAATATCACCTAGGGTTATTTTGTCCCATCTAGCATGGTTCTCGAGATAAAAGCCATTTTTTTAAAAAATTCACCCTGTATATACTATCATAGATGAAAAACGTGTTCTAGACAGAGTTGTGAAAACTTGACCATTTTTGATTTCCCTGAAACTTGGCATATAAGTAGTATGAACAAAATAAAAAATACGACTTATTTTAAAAATTTTTTAAAGTCCATATTTTGAGCATAGGGGGCACCCCAACATGCGTGAAAAATGAAAATTCTGCCAATCCGATGTAACTTTGAAATTAATTGCTCAAGAACGGCTATACCGATTTCATAAAACTTTTTTTGTTTAATAGATGATTAATTGTTCGTTTGAAAAAAGATAATTTATTGTTTTTATAATTAATTTTTAAATAAAAATATTAGAAAAACTTTTTTAAAGATGGCGCTAGGGTCAAAGATCAATTGGAATTTAATTAATTTTTTTCTGAAAATAGTTCTATCCTTACTCTAAAATATATTAAATTTACAAAGAGGCGTTAATTCGTGTTCTTGAGATATTTAATTTTAAAGATTTTTAGTACGGCTGAAATTCGAATTTTTCTTCATTTTTTCAAACAACTTCCATTAACAAAAAATTTTAAAATCAATTAAATTTTAAATATTTTTATTTTTTAAATATAGTTTTTACCTTCCTTTAAAATATATCAAATTTAAAAAGAGGCGTTAATACGTGTTCTTGAGATATTTAATTTTAAAGATTTTTAGTCATTCTAAAATTCTAATTGTTCATTATTTTTTCGAACAATTTTTATCATCAAAAAATTTCAAGCACTGAAGTTCGAGAAAATAATGAACAATTAGAATTTTAATCGGACTAAAAATCTTTAAAATTAAATATCTGAAGAACACGAATTAACGCCTCCTTGTAAATTTGATATATATTAAAGGAAGGTTAGAACTATATTTAAAAAATAAAAAAATTTAAAATTTAATTGATTTTAAAATTTTTTGTTAATGAAAGTTGTTTGAAAAAATGAAGAAAAATTCGAATTTCAGCCGTACTAAAAATCTTTAAAATTAAATATCTCAAGAACAAAAATTAACGCCTCTGAGTTAATTTGGTATATTTTAGAGTAAGGATAGAACTATTTTCAGAAAAAAATTAATTAAATTCCAATTGATCTTTGACCCTAACGCCATCTTTAAAAAAGTTTTTTTAATATTTTTATTTAAAATTAATTATAGAAACAATAAATTAATTTTTTTTCAAACGCCCAATTATTCATCTATCACACAAAAAAAGTTTTATGAAATCGGTATAGCCGTTCTTTATTATTCGGTATAGCCTTATTTATCGGTATAGCCGTTCGCAAATTAATTTCAAAGTTACATCAGTTTTGCAGAATTTTCATTTTTCATGCGTGTTGGGGTGCCCCCTATGCTCAAACTATGCACTTTAAAAAAATTTTAAAATAAGTCGTATTTTTTATTTTGTCCATACTACTTATATGCCAAGTTTCAGGAAAATCAAAACTGGTCAAGTTCAAATTTAGTCTTTACCTGCGTAGATCACGTTTTTCATCCATAGAAAAAATTACATTTCCTACGCTAGCGCGTCTCGTGAACAAATGTTTAGTCACGAAAAAAACAATGTTTCCATCTATTGTAGGAAAATATACTATTACATTCTAGTTATCGTGGCTGAAAGTAGAACTTTAAGCCCGTAAAATAAAATCCCAATGCTATATTAGTACATTATGATGCTAGGACGTAAAGCTAAAGATTTTGGACGTATGTGGAGTTTGCAAATCGAGGGGCTAGCCGAGATTTGCACCCACATTAAGTCTAAAAGAGCTTACGTCCATGCATCATATACTATTTTTTATTCGCCGCAAGCAAAATATTTTATGAAAAGTTGTTTATTCTAAATTAAAAATATGGAGGGGCTGAAATCTCACAGCTCTGAGATATCAAGACTTCGGTCTGGGTTAAGGATTTTGATATAGTTTTCGGCAAAAAACTTTTATGCGGACATGGTTTTTAGTTACACTCAGCAAACTACTCAAAAACCTCTCCATTTAGTGTTTCGAGAAAATATTACAATATCACAAATTCATATTTCTGTCAAAATTCCAAAAATATTGTAAAAAATAAATAAAATCAAACTTTTTCCAAAATCCTAAAAATATTCCAAAAATTATTACAAAATCAAATATTAGTATTAAACTTTTTTCAAAAATTCTGAAAATATTGCAAAAATTATAGAAAATCAAAAATTGAATCTTTTTTCAAAATTCCAAATATTCCAAAAATTAGAATAAAATCAAATATTTAAACTTTTTCTAAATTCTAATAATATTCCAAAAATTCTTAAAAATTCAAAAATTGACACTTTTTTCAAAATTCTAAAAATATATATAAAATTAAAAATTTTTTTTTTAAATCCTAAAAACATTCCAAAAATTGGAATAAAATTAAATATTTAAACTTTTTCTAAATTCTAATAATATTCCAACATTTTTTAAAAATTCAAAAATTCAAACTTTTTCCAAAACTAAAAATATTGCAAAAATTATAACAATATCAAAAATTGAAACTTTTTCTAAAATTACAAAAAAAATCAATGAAATCATTTTTTGACACGCTTGACATTATTTTTTTGACACACTTATAATGCCATAATTCTCTATAATAATAATATATTTTCACGTCAAAAAAATTATTTATTTTATTTTTTTCCAAAAAATTGGGTAAAAAAATAAATAAAAATTTTTCTTTGACACACTTGACAACATTTTTTTGACAAACTTATGACAAACTTATGTTCTCAATAGTAATAATAAAATTCCATTCAAACAAAATTTTAATTTAATTTTTTTTTCCGAAAAATTGGGTAAAAAATAAATAAAAATCTTTCTTATGACACACTTGACAACATTTTTTTGACAAACTTATAATGCAATAATCTAGATTTTGGTCTCACATACCAGTCCCGACCATCAAGATTTCTCGAAGTTCAATGTTCCTACTCGTAATCACTTAAAATGAACGTTTTTTAAGCAAAAAATATGCAAATTTCCTTGTTTTGACACACTTGACGATTTTTTTGACACACTTCCGGTACAGTTATCGAACACAGCGTCCTTTCGGACCTGTCTTTTGAGTACACCTAGTTTTAGGAAAAAAATTTTTTGAAATCCCTCCAGTGGTTTTCCCTGCAGCGTAGGTAATAACGGCCGGACGGCCGGCCGGCAGACAGACATACATTTTTTTTTTTGCTTTTTTAGAATCAGTAGGTCCTAAAACGTCGAGAAATGCCAAAAAAAGTGGGGGTAAGAATTTCACTTTGAGCTCATGAATGTAATACTTAGGTCTTTCAGACCGAAGTAATTATAAATTTTCATAAATTTTAAAATAAAAATATATGGAACAAGTAGCCTTTGACAAAATATTTATTATTTTTTCCAAATTATTGTGTAGCTATGACAACAAATGATAACAACTATTGAAATTTTAAATAATGAAATTATTTGAATTTAAGGGTTGCTTTGATAAAAATTTTATTTTTCATAGAATTTAAACAAATACAAATGCTTTTTACTTTTTTGGACGTAGCTATGACAACAAAATAAATAGTTGAAAAGTGATACTTTAAAGCCGCAAATCACAGAAATAAATTAACACTTTAATATGCAGGCGAATAAAAAAAATATTAGTGTATTTTTCAACCTTGCCGCCCGTAAAATAATCGCCCGTAAAATATTGATAAAATTAGAACAAACATAGTTATTTACGTACCAAGGTTGTTATAAGGATTTTTACGGCCCGAAGGCGATATGACCAGCCCGAGGGCCTCTAACCCGAGGGATTCATATCACCTGAAGGCCGTTAAAATCCGGTAACGACAGTGGTGCGTACAACGATTTATTTTTCATTAAATGTATTAATAATAAATTAGAGTAATTAATAATTATTGAAAAAAGGTTTCATTTTCGTTTCCCTTCAAATAGGTTGCTATGAAAAAATATTTTGATTTCTCTCTAAACGTACATATTTATTTATAAGCAGTTGCTAAGTAGTCTTTGAATTTTCGAACAGCTTTAATCGTTTTAATAAAACAATTTGTTTTAAAAAAACTAAAATTGGTTCCTGTCATATAATATTAAAAAAAATATACGAAAACTTAAGAAAAATATGGAGGGGCTGAAATCTCACAGCTCTGAGATATCAAGACTTCGGTCTGGGTAAAGGATTTTGATATAGTTTTCGGCAAAAAACTTTTATGAGGACATGGTTTTTAGTTTTGGGCAGCGATGTATATCAAACATAACTCTTTGTTAAAGTACAAGTATTTTTTATCTCTGTTTAAAAATTTATTACAAAACTAACACGAAACATCAATACGCTGCCGGAAAATTATAATCAAAATTCCAAAAATATTGTTAAATTAAATAAAATAAATAAAATCTCATTTCAAAGGAATAATTAATACTAGGAAGGCCCGGCGTGCTTTGCTACGCTTATAAATAAAGTTTTTGCGTAGACATTTTGTTGACGTAGAAGCAATGATTTCAAAAAGTGGTAATGAGAAATGCTAGCATATAATTTTTAATTTTTCTTTTTAAATATATGAATGAAAAATAATCAGAACTCTAGCTGATCAGTTCGGATATATGAAAAATTAGCGATCAAATAAGTTTTCAAGTAAGCTTATTTTATCTCTAACTTATTTGATCGCTAATTTTTCATATATCCGAACTGATCAGCTAGAGTTCTGATTATTTTTCATTCATATATTTAAAAAGAAAAATTAAAAATTATATGCTAGCATTTCTCGTTACCACTTTTTGAAATCATTGCTTCTACGTCAACAAAATGTCTACGCAAAAACTTTATTTATAAGCGTAGCGAAGCACGCCGGGCCTTCCTAGTTAATTTTAAAGCATGAATAGAACACATTAAAATTTCATCTATAATAATGATTGATGCATTATTAATATATGTGCCATGTACACTGTTTGGAGTTATATTTGGCATTGAATTCTCTAATAATGGAATTGGTAATTTGAAAACATTATGCAAAGTTCGCCCCCCAATCAAAAGAGTTGATGCAATACCACTGAAGGCAGTTACAATACACGAAAGATTTAGTGAATTAAATTTATGAATGATTGCCGTTTGAACAAAAGTTTTGCCACAACCTGCATGAGCTGTCAAGAAAAAAAGCTAAAGCATTCGGAGGAACATTCAAACCACAGATAAATGCAAATAATTGACGAAACTGTTTTGGTGATTGAATTTCTGAAGCTTCAAGTAAACATTCACGCTATTCATTATCATTTGTTGCAATACCTCGAGCTTCACATGCTGCAACAAAAGTAGGGTAGGGTACACCTTCATACATACGTAGATCAAAAAAAGATTTTGGACCACGAACATGCAACAGAAGTAAACGCATATGAAACAATTCTATATCTTTTGGAGTAACCATATATAATCGAGCAACAACTTTATCAGCCCCACGTTGTCTTCTTTTCCACGATTTACTTTGGTCATACCAAACATAATTAATTCTGTATACAAAAACTCATTAGCTAAATTATCAATGGAATTCAAATGGAAAAATGCTAACAATTTTGTTCTTGATACATTTGCGACTGTGCCAGCCACATTACCATTCCTGATATAAACATTTTGTCTATTAGGCAAATGACAATCAAGTCGAATAATTGTATGAGATTGAAAATGCATTGGAAATTCAAATATGCGCCAAGCAGCTTCAGTCGAACCAACATACCGTCCATTCAAAAAATCTTGAATTTCATTTCCCACAATCGCATCATCATTATTCACTGCATTCTCTCCATTCACTCTCAATTCAACATTGGCAGAATCATACCCTTTATATACATACTTGTAAACATATTTCACACTTTTAACAGTCGTACATATTTCAACGTTAATATGACAATTGAATTTTGCAAGAAGATAAGGATTATATGGAACAACATATCTATTATCAAGAGATGCACCACGTACATTAACACTCATACCATTATCACGTCGACGATACAAAGGATAACCATTCACAGATTCTTTAATATTTTCAGAAAAAGGTTTTGGAAAATTCTTACTACATTTACCATCTCTCATACAAACAGAATTGGGATTTAGAGCACCACATGGTTCATGCATCATATGACGTTTCACATATTCATGTAATTTAGGAAAAAGAATGGGATCAGGGATTTCAGTACATACAAATTTATTAATCATTTCATTTCCATCAATTCTATCTTCATCTGACAAATTTAACAAAATTCATCATTTTTAAAAATAGCAACCACATCAGTTTGAACAGCATCATTAAAACGACGAATATCACATTCTCTGTTAACTTTTATAACCATTGACACATCAGCAGTAACATTCTCAGGTCTTTCACAAAATTCATGCATTGATTTAAAAGAACGAACAAAAGGATTCACACGATCTAACTCAAAACCTATCTTACGCATAAGAAAAAATTCGAAATGAAATTTAAAACATAGAAAAACAATATGTACGTTTATTCACATTCAAAGAAATAAATATACTAACAGCTGAGAAAAAATTAAATATAAAAAAGAATAACAAAATAAAGTTTTAAGTTTCGTTTTTGTTGTTCGTTGTTCGATAGCAAATACATTTTTATATGTATATAAACTTATAATGCATATGTATAGAAAAAGTTTTCCGTATATAATAACTTTTTTATTTATGATCCGATTTGTTTGAATCCGGATCCCAATATAGGTTACACTAATATCAGTTAGCTGTGAAAATTTGAATTGAATCCATCTGCGAATAAAAAAGCCTTATGCTCCACAAAGTTTTAATCTAGCGTATTAATATATAAGAAGATTAATTTTTTTTCAAAAAATTGGGTAAAAAAATAAATAAAAATCTTTCTTTTGACATACTTGACAACATTTTTTTGACAAAATTATAATGTCATAATTCTCAATAATAATAATAAAACTTCATTTCAAACAAGCAATTAATTTTATTTTTTTTCCCAAAAATTTGGTAAAAAATAAATAAAAATCTTTCTTTTGACACACTTGACAACATTTTTTTGACAAACTTATAATGCCATTATTCTCAATAATAATAATAAAATTTCATTTCAAACAAACAATTAGTTTTATGTTTTTTCCAAAAAATTAGGTAAAAAAATAAATAAAAATCTTTCTTTTGACACACTTGACAACATTTTTTTGTCAAACTTATAATGCAATAATCTAGTTTTTGATCTCATATACCAATCCCGACCATCAAGATTTCTCCAAATTTAATGTTCCTACTCGTAATCACTTAAAATGAACGTTTTTTAAGCCAAAAATATGAAGATTTGCTATTTTTGACACACATAATGATTTTTTTGACACACTTCCGGTACAGTTATCGAACACAGCGTCCTTGCGGACCTGTCCCTTGTAAATACCTATTTTTAGAAAAAAAAATTTTTGAAATCCGTCCAGCGGTTTTCCCTGCAGCGTAGGTAATGACGGACGGCCGGCCGGCAGACAGACATACATTTTTTTTTTTTTGCTTTTTTAGAATCAGTAGGTCCTAAAACGTCGAGAAATGCCAAAAAAAGTGGGGGTAAGAATTTCACTTTGAGCTCATGAATGTAATACTTAGGTCTTTCAGACCGAAGTAATGTAGATTTACCAGATCTTGTCTCACAAAATGCAGCTAAGGCCATTGCGAACTTGTTGCCAATCAAATCCAAGGTCTGTCACGACCAGGAATACAGCCTATTTATAGAATGGAAGACCCGGAATAATATTGCAGCTATAGATGAGACCGTCACGTTGGCGTACTTCCAAGAATTGGTATGTTCTTTAAAGTCGTTATATATTGCACTGTAAGCCGTATTTATATTCCTTTTTTTATTTCTAGTCTGAAAAGTTTGCCCCTAATTCACTCTGGATAAAATACTCGAAGCTGAAAACCACTTTATTAGTTAATACCAATGTCAATCTTATAAAATTCAGCTACCTCATTGCCTTTCTCAAAACAAAGTCGAAAAATTACGTAACAAAAAAATCCAAAGTGTTAGAACCGGACTATATCCAATGTTTCATTCGAGGTGCCCTGCTAGTGATTACCTTCTGCACAAAGTAGTCATTTTAATGGATGTGGGGCCTTGCGGAGGGATGAGTTGACGAAGATGTCAATAGACGACATTGAAGACAAGTGTTCCTGTGAAGTTGTTAAGGTACCTTCCTCCAAAACTGGTCCCTCGTCAGGGTTTAGTATTATAGACGAGGATAAAATCAGGGCCTTACAAATAATCAAAAAATATATGTCTATAAAGGGAGAAAAGGCTTCCAAACGTATTTCTATATTATAAGAACGGAAAATGTACTGAACAGCCCGTGGGGAAGAACACCTAAGACAATGTTCCAGCAACTGTGGCAAAGTTTTTGAAATTAAAAGATTGGAAAGGATATACTGGACATTGCCTAAGAAGAACATCGGTCACTCTATGGTTGGAGCAGGGGCATCTTTCGAAACGTTGAAGATGCATGGGAAGTGGAAGAGCTCTTCAGTGGCATAAGCGTATGTAGAAGAGAGTGTTGCTACCAAAAATAAGGCTTCTAAACTTTTAATGGATGCGTTGGAACTAGCAGAGCCACCAACAAACTATACTGCGACAAATACAAGCGATCAAGTGATTTCAGTGGAACACACAAATTCGAACACTCCAGATCTGCAAACCCATACATTTTCAGACAATAATTTCAACTATTGCAACTTTAATTTTTATATAAACTAATTTTAAATAATAGTATATTATTGAATTAGGAGCTAAAGTGGTACTTTTTGTGTTGAGTCTATTATAGACGAAACACAAAAAGTCACTTTAGCTCCGAATGCAATACACAATTTTTTTGGCAAACGGTTAAATTTGTTTAAAAATATGAAATTAATGCATCAAATTTTTTATAAATATGTTTTAGGTAATAAATTTTCTGAAATTAATTTTTATTGATTTTGATTCATTAAAATGAACTGAAATGCATTCTGTTTTGAACAAATTAATAAAATCATATTATTTTACTTTACTGCCACCGTACAAATATGAAAGTTACTTTACTGCCACCGTAAAAATATGAAAATTACTTTACAGCCGCCGTAAAACTATGAAAATTAATTTACAGCCTCTGGCAGAAAAATAAAAATAGCGTTACTTTTGCAGCCGCCGGCTAAAAAGTAAGACTTTAGCTAGTCCCCAGCGGCAGTAAAGTTAAACTTTACAGCCGTTTGCCGAAAAAAGTTATTGCAAGTTGAAGCGCGATTGTATTTATAACACTTATGTTGTATATTATACGCTCAAGGTTGTATATAATTATTATTGTTCTTTACATAATCATATTGTGTATAAATTATATTTATTATTGTTCTTTACATAATCACTCTTCTATAATAGTTAAGATGATGTAGATGTTGTTTTGTTTGTCGATGAGTTGTCTTCTCCTACTTCCGAAAGAAACTTAAGACCCAAGTAAGTGTATAACGTAGACGAGACCGGCATATTTTGGCAATGTTTGCCTCGTATAACTTAAGCTGGTCCTGAAGAATCTATAGCCAGTGGATCAAATGAAACCAAGGAGCACCTAGCAGTCCTAGTGAGTAGTGTGTACAAATGCAGCTGGTATAGTCATAAACGTAAATTACTAGTTATTGAAAAAAGTAATAAGCCTCGAGCTTTTAAGGGAATGAAAGACATCCAGTTATTTATAAATCCAACAAACGAAGCCGAGTCACACAATCTTTATTTATAGAATGGTTCAAAAATAGTTTCGTTAAAGAAGCACGCCTTCATTGTAATCAAATAGGTCTACCTTACGGCTGTGAAATAGTTTTAGTTAGCTGAAAGCTGAAAGGAAATGATGAAAAAAAAATTAAATTTCGAAAACAAAGGATTTCATGTAGTGTATATGTCGAGCTTGGCAATCTGTTTCATCTGACCTTGTAAGAAATACCTGTCATAATACTTGGCCTATATGAGATGATGAAACTGTTGAAGAAGAATCAGACCAAACTCATAAAGGTGCAACTACAAATGAGATAGTAAATTACGTCACTGAATAAAATTTGCCTCTTAGCAAACAAATTTGTCTGAATGGATCAAATGTTGACAGATGTTGAAATAATATCAGAAGTTTAAAATTAAAATACATCGGAAAAAAATTTGGAAGGTGGCAATGAAACCGAAGATAGCGAGGAAGTTGTGTGTTATCAAGAAAACATGTCCACATATGAGGCAATACCGGTTTGCAGTGATCTTCTTAATTTTCTGGAAAATCAATCTTACATATCAACGCAGAAATAATGCAAATATGTGCTTTACAAGGTAAACTAAATGCAAAATATGGTGGGGCTGAAATCTCACAGCTCTGAGATATCAAGACTTCGGTCTGGGTAAAGGATTTTGATATAGTTTTCGGCAAAAAACTTTCACGAGGACATTAGTTTTAGTTTTGGGCAGCGAAGTATATCAAACATAACTCTTTGTTAAAGTACAAGTATTTTTTATAACTGTTTAAAAATTTATTACAAAACTAACACGAAACATCAATACGTTGCCGGAAAATTAGAATCAAAATTCCAAAAATATTGTTAAATTAAATAAAATCAAACTTTTTCAAAATTCCCAAAATATTCCAATAACTAGAATGAAATCAAATATTCAAACTTTTTCTAAATTCCGACAATATTCCAAAAATTCTTAAAAATTCAAACTTTTTCCAAAAGTCTAAAAATATTGCAAAAATTATAACAAAATCAAAAATTGAAACCTTTTTCATAATTCCAAAAATATTCCAAAAATTAGAATGCAATCAAATATTTAAACTTTTTCTAAATTCCAATAATAATCCAAAAATTCTTAAAAATTCAAACTTTTTCCAAAATTCTAAAAATATTGCAAAGATGATTACAAAATCAAAAATTGAAACTTTTTTCAAAATTCCAAAAATTATAATAAAATTAAAAATTTTTCAAAATTCTAAAAATATTGCAAAAATTCTTACGAAATCAAAACTTAAAACTCTTTCTGAAATTCTAAAAATATTGCAAAAATTATTACAAAATCAAAAATACAAACTTTTTCAAAATTCCAAAAATATTTTAAAAACTATAACAAATTCAAAAATTTCCATGTTCAATTTCATTTTCAATTACATTTACGTCATAAAAACAGCTACATTTTTTTCCCCAAAAAATTGACTAAAAAATAAATGAAATCATTTTTTGACACACTGACAACATTTTTTTGACAAACTTATAATTCTCAATACTAATAATAAAATTTCATTTCAAACAAACAATTTTTTTTTCCAAAAATTGGGTAAAAAATAAATAAAAATCTCTCCTTTGACACACTTGACAACATTTTTTTGACAAACTTATAATGCCATAATTCTCAATAATAATAAAACGGAAGTAATTTCATTTCAAACAAACAATTTTTTTTTCCAAAAAATTGGGTAAAAAAATAAATAAAATCTTTCTTTTGACACTTTTGACAACATTTTTTTGACAAACTTATAATGCCATAGTTCTCAATAATAATAATAAAATTTCATTTCAAACAAACAATTTTATTTTTTCCAAAAAATTAGGTAAAAAATAAATAAAAATCTCTTTTTTGGCACGCTTGACAACACTTTTTTGACAAACTTATAATGCCATAATTCTCAATAATAATAATAAAACCGAAGTAATTTCATTTCAAACAAACAATTTTTTTTTCCAAAAAATTGGGTAAAAAAATAAATAAAATCTTTCTTTTGACACACTTGACAACATTTTTTTGACAAACTTATAATGCAATAATCTAGTTTTTGATCTCGCACACCAATATCTACCATCAAGATTTCTCAAAATTTAATGTTCCTACTCGTAATCACTTGAAATGAACGTTTTTTAAGCCAAAAATATGAAAATTTGCTATTTTTGACACACATAATGATTTTTTTGACACACTTCCGGTACAGTTATCGAACACAGCGTCCTTTCGGACCTGTGCCTTGTGAATACCTATTTTTAGAAAAAAAAATTTTTGAAATCCCTCCAGCGGTTTTCCCTACAGCGTAGGTAATGACGGCCGGCAGACAGACATACATTTTTTTTTTGCTTTTTTAGAATCAGGAGGTCCTAAAACGTCGAGAAATGTCAAAAAAGTGGGGGTAAGAATTTCACTTTGAGCTCATGAATGTAATACTTAGGTCTTTCAGACCGAAGTAATAAACTGAAGTTAACTCAAACTGTGTTGCAAAACTATTTCAAACGTCTAATTACTTCGGTCTGAAAGACCTAAGTATTACATTCATGAGCTCAAAGTGAAATTCTTACCCCTACTTTTTTTGACATTTCTCGATGTTTTAGGACCTCCTGATTCTAAAAACTTTGCAGGGAAAACCGCTAGAGGGATTTCAAAAATTTCAAAAGCTCGAGAATTGAGAATTATGGCATTATAAGTTTGTCAAAAAAGTGTTGTCAAGTGTGTCAAAAGAAAGATTTTTATTTATTTTTTCACTCAATGTTTTGGAAAAAAAAATTGTTTGTTTGAAATGAAATTTTATTATTATTATTGAGAACTATGGCATTATAATTTTGTCAAAAAAATGTTGTCAAGTGTGTCAAAAGATTTTTATTTAGTTTTTTACCTAATTTTTGCAAAAAAATAAAAGTGTTTGTTTGAAATGAAATTTTATTATTATTATTGAGAATTATTGCATTATAAGTTTGTCAAAAAATGTTGTCAAGTGTGTCAAAAGAAAGGTTTTTATTTATTTTTTACCCAATTTTTTAGAAAAAAATAAAATTAATAGTTCGTATGACATGATATATTTTATTATTATTATAGAGAATTATGGCATTATAAGTTTGTCAAAAAATAATATCAAGGGTGTCAAAAAATGATTTCATTTAATTTTTTAGCCAATTTTTTGGGAAAAAAATGTAGCTGTTTTTATGACGTAAAGGTAATTTAAAATGAAATTGGACATGGAAATTTTTGAATTTGTTATAGTTTTTAAAATATTTTTGGAATTTTAAAAAGTTTGTATATTTGATTTTGTAATAATTTTTGCAATATTTTTAAGAATTTCAGAAAAAGTTTTAATTTTTGATTTTGTAAGAATTTTTGAAATATTTTTAGAATTTTGAAAAATTTTTAATTTTTGATTTTATTATAATTTTTGGAATTTAGAAAAAAGTTTCAATTTTTGATTTTGTAATAATTTTTGCAATATTTTTAGAATTTTGGAAAAAGTTTGAATTTTTAAGAATTTTTGAAATATTATTGGAATTTAGAAAATATTTAAATATTTGATTTTATTCTAATATTTGGTATATTTTTAGAATTTTGAAAAAGTTTGATTTTATTTAATTTAACAATATTTTTGGAATTTTGATTATAATTTTCCGGCTACTTATTGATGTTGCGTGTTAGTTTTGTAATAAATTTCTAAACAAAGATAAAAACTACTTGTACTTTAATAAAGAGTTATGTTTGATGTACATCGCTGCCCAAAACTAAAAACCATGTCCTCATAAAAGAATTTTGCCGAAAACTATATCAAAATCCTTAAACCAGACCGAAGTCTTTATATCTCAGAGCTGTGAGATTTCAGCCCCTCCATATTTTCTAATTATTTTAATGATTAATTCAATTGAAAGTTTTATTACTTTGGTCTGAAAGACCTAAGTATTACATTTATGAGCTAAAAGTGAAATTCTTACCCCCACTTTTTTGGTATTTCTGGACGTTTTAGGACCTACTGATTCTAAAAAAGCGAAAAAAAAATGTATGTCTGTCTGTCAGACGAAATCTAGAAAAACGCTGGACGGATTTCAAAATTTTTTTTTCTAAAAATAGACTTACTCAATGGGAAGAGCCGAAAGGACGATGTGTTCGATAACTGTACCAGAATTGTGTCAAAAAATCGTTAAGTGTGTTAAAACAAGGAAATTTGCATAATTTTTGCTTAAAAAACTTTCATTTTAAGTGATTACGAGTAGGAACATTGAATTTGGAGAAATCTTGATGGTCGGGATTGGTAGACAGTTAAAAAAAAATTGAATATGTAATGCAAATTGCTACACATTCAGGTACTACGGAAGTTTTCATTACAAAACAAAACAAAGCTTGCTATAAAAAGTTAAACTAATGCTCTTTGCATCAATATTTAACAGAGTACTTGGAGTAAAATATAAAGCTTGTTGTTTAAAAATGTCTGTTATTTGCATTAAATAAATTACGCGCAACATTTTTTTAGTATGACATTTTAATGCAAATTACATCATAATTTCGAGGTACTTTAATTATTACGCACCTGCCAAAATTAATCAAATTAAAATAAAATTAAAACGGAAAAAAATTAAAACATACATACCACCTTAATCACTATTATTATAGACTTTCAGCTGAGAAGCGATAACTAAAACGTACATGAAACGATTTTAACTATGTATTTCTAAAATGGATAATACTCTAGTGAATTTTAAAATTTTATTAGTGTATTAAAATGTAGCAAAGTGCATTAAAACTTCTAGCTGTTCTATAGAAATAAATTATGATGCAAGAGTTGTTTTAAAGTGTATAGAAATGCATTGAAATTAGGTTTAATGCAACATTTACTTTACAATTCAGTAATAACCTGCAACGCATAGCTCCTATTGCAAGACTTGCTTTAAATATTGCAGTTACTTTTTCAACTGTGTATGTGAGTCCAAAATCTAGATTATTGCATTATAAGTTTGTCAAAAAATTGTTGTCAGGTGTGTCAAAAGAAAGATTTTTATTTATTTTTTTACCCAATTTTTTGGAAAAAATAAAATTAATTATTTGTATAACATGAAATTTTATTATTATTATTGAGAATTATGGCATTATAAGTTTGTCAAAAAAATAATGTCAAGTGTGTCAAAAAATGATTTCATTTATTTTTTTAGTCAATTTTTTGGGAAAAAAATGTAGCTGTTTTTATGACATAAATGTAATTGCAAATGAAATTGGACATGGAGATTTTTGAATTTGTTATAGTTTTTGAAATATTTTTGGAATTTTGAAAAAAGTTTGTATATTAGATTTTGTAATAATTTTTGCAATATTTTTAGAATTTCGGAAAAAGTTTCAATTTTTGATTTCGTAAGCATTTTTGGAATATTATTGGAATTTAGAAAAAGTTTAAATATTTGATTTTATTCTAATTTTTGGATTATTTTTGGAATTTTTCAATTTTTTATTTTGTTATAATTTTTGCAATATTTTTAGAATTTTGAACTTTATATATAATTTTAGAATTTTGAAAAAAGTTTCAATTTTTGATTTTGCAATAGTTTTTGCAATATTTTTAGAATTTTGAACAAAATATTATTTTTGAATTTTATGTATATTTTTAGAATTTTGAAAAAAATTTCAATTTTTGAATTTGTTAGAATTTTTGGAATATTTATATAATTTTTAAAAATTTTAAATTTTTGATTTTATTATAATTTTTGGAGTTTTGAAAATAGTTTCAATTTTTGATTTTGTAATAATTTTTGCAATATTTTTAGAATTTTGGAAAAAGTTTGAATTTTTAAGAATTTTTGGAATATTATTGGAATTTAGAAAAAGTTTAAATATTTAATTTTATTCTAGTTTTTGGAATTTTGAAAAAAGTTTCAATTTTTGATTTTGTTATAATTTTTGCAATATTTTTGGAAATTTTGAACAAAATATTATTTTTGAATTTTATGTATATTTTTAGAATTTTGAGAAAAATTTCAATTTTTGAATTTGTTAGAATTTTTGGAATATTTTTATAATTTTTAAAAATTTTAAATTTTTGATTTTATTATAATTTTTGGAATTTTGAAAATAGTTTCAATTTTTGATTTTGTAATAATTTTTGCAATATTTTTAGAATTTTGGAAAAAGTTTGAATTTTTAAGAATTTTTGGAATATTATTGGAATTTAGAAAAAGTTAAAATATTTGATTTTATTCTAATTTTTGGAATTTAGAAAAAAGTTTCAATTTTTGATTCTGTTATAATTTTTTTAATATATTTCAGAATTTAAAATTTAAAAAATTTTAATCTTTGATTTTGTAATAATTTTTGGAATATTTTTAGAATTTTGAAAAAAGTTTGGTTTTATTTAATTTTTTACAATATTTTTGAAATTTGGAAAGAAATATGAATATGTGATTTTGTAATATGTTCTTGAGTTTTCTGAGTGTATCATCTTTTCACTAAATTATGTTAATTTATGATCTGTTATAATTTTACGGCAACGTGTTGATGTTTCGTGGTAGTTCTGTAATAAATTTCTAAACAGAGATAAGAAAATACTTGTACTTTAACAAAGAGTTATGTTTGATATACATCGCTGCCCAAAACTAAACACCAAGTCCTCATAAAAGTTTTTTGCGAAAACTACCTCAAAATCCTTAACCCATACCGAAGTCTTGATATCTCAAAGCTTGAGATTTCAGCCCCTCCATATTTTTGTTATGTATACTCGAATTATGTATTTAAAATGAATTATTTATAAATAAATATGATTTTATGTTTTTGGCGTACATCCGTATGTATGTATGTATAAGAATAAAGTTGTGTATTCATTTGTTTAGCTTGTGCAACAAAATATCTGTTATCCGGAAAATCTTTTTTCTGGAATTCTCTTATTCCCGAGATGTCCGGATAATAGATGTTATACTATATATACTAATGAGAAGGTCAATTAAAAAAAATATTGAAATTTTATAATTTTTCTTGTTAACATCGAGTAATATTTAGTCAACACAAAAATGTTTTTTTTAAAACCTACATTTTTTTTACTAAAATGTACAGAAATCATACCTTCTACAATTTTGTTTAAATTTACAATTTCGTAACGAATTTGTTCGCTGACAACTTTAAGCCAGGAAAGAAAGTTGCATCTTGGAGGTTTGTCCATAATGATAAAACTTTCTGGCTAAAAAAATTCTTTGGGCATCTAAATAAATGCCCGGTGAGGTGACGTTGATCTGAAATTATATCTACGACAGATGTCAATGATGCTGTTGTTTATTCTTCATAAATAAATATAACCTAACTTAATTAAGTATAGCGTAAACCAATCACCTTAATTGGAATAGAGTCGTCCTTATAAAGTCATCCCAGCTTACTTTCGAAAGGGTTGTGTATATACTGTGGCTAAAATTGCACTAGGTTTATGCAGGTGTTTACTGCTGTAATAAGAATAAATAGTCAAAATACCAAACACAATTTTACTATCTATTACAAATAGATCTCTTCTCCCAATGGAAAGTGATTTATTTGTAACAGATAACTAAAACTGGATAGTATGTTGAGTGGCTTAGTGGTAGCACGCTGGACTTCGAACTCGGAGGAACCGGGTACGAATTCCTATCTAGGTCAAAGTGTTTTTAAGCAAAAATATTAACAACCATCAACACACCGGTTTTCCAATTAACCGATAGTCAACTAATATGGTTTTTAAATTGGAAAAGCTATGGGCTAATCACCCATATAAAACTATCTATTGAATTAAATCTTGAAGTGAAACTCGACCATAAAACTGAGTGAATGGATGAAATTAATACAGGTGAAGTGGACACTTTTTGACAGCCTACGTTCCTATATGGAACATACGGCACAAAAAAAAACTAAAACTGGTTAAAGTTGACTGTAAGCCTTTATTCCTGTGGTTCAGTGTCACATTTTTAACCAACTTACGCATAATCGCCATTCGATCCTTGGATAACCTGTTGCATTTCTTTCATATATATTGCGATATAAAACCGCAAGTTCCACTCACCTTTGTTCTTTTTAACGAGATAGAGAGGAGAAGCCCAAGAACTGTTATATGGGCGGCAAGTGCTTTGGGATAACATTGCAACAAATTTTGCTTCTGCAATGGTCAATTTGTCTGGAGCAAGTCTACAATACTTACATGAAACGCGGGGACCATGTGTTTCGATAACGTGCATCACGTTATGTTTCACAGGTTTAGCAAGATCCTTTTTGGACTTTAAGGGCCGGTTGTACAATTGCAGTTCAGCCGAGGTTTAAGCTGAAATTATGCTAAACCTGATATTCCGTTCAGTTACGCGTTGAACAATTGCGGTTTAGTCGCGAGTATGAGCTTAAGCCAGGGTTCAAGTTGAGCGTTCAATTTTGTTGGTTCAAGTGCGGTTCAAGAAACTAACCTAACTTGTAACCTAACCTAAGCTCCTATCGGGTTCTACTAAGCTTTAGCTAAACTGCTATTTTACAACCGGCCCTAAGTCCTTAAAATTTTTGAGAATATCGAGAATTTCGATATTAACAGAATCATTGATTACAGTTAAAGAAGGTGCTGGAGCAGTGGTCAAAGTGGCCAGTTTAGCCAAAGTGAATAAGGAGGTTTGTGGATTGACAAGACACCGATTCTAAATGTCTACTAAAAGGCCGCATTTGTTAAGGGAATGAGATCCAAGAATTGTAGTGGTTACATCGGCGATAACAAAGGTCTGATAGAACGCTCGTCTGGGGCCAATGTTCAAGTTTAGAGATCGTGTACTGTTAGTGCTAATTTTAGTCGCGTTACTTGCGTAAAGGAAGAAGTCTGAATTCCTGGATAGTTTTTCCTCCACAGTTGCGGGCTTTGTATCAATGAAAAAATTCTTTCGAGATGAAGTGTCGAGGACCCGGAGACGGAGTTGGGAGTGACAGTCATCACACACCGTCACATTTGATGGGTCTAATCGTTTTTTGAAGAAAAAGTAGAGGCAGAGGAATTAGAGTGCTTTGGAAAATCTTTGCACTCTCAGTCGCATTTTCTGGATCTCTCGTTTAAAGTGTGATGGTTGTTGCATATACCATCAAACAGTTCGGTTCGCGACGTGGACTGAGGTCGCATAGAGAGCTGGCTAGATTCTCGATTGGGATAAATGTTTTGATCCTTGGATCTACTTCGATAAGGCTGAGAAGGCAGGAAACTTTTCTGTGGCTCTATGGTATTCAGCAACTGCACGTTTTGTGCTTTCAATTCTTTGAATTGTTCTGCAAGTGCCATAACCTCATTTGAGGGATAGGAAGAAGAAGAAGCGGTAGAGTTAGATACCGCATCTATATACTTCTTATGGCATTGAAGATGTTATCTGCTATTGGGCCGGTCTTCGGTAAATTCGCATTGACGGTAGCGATAACAGCGCAGACTGTAAGTGGGAGTTTTTCCACCCAAAGGACGTTAAGAACTTTCTCTCTAAAGATATTCTGGGATTCGCCAGTTCTTTCCCGGAATAGTTGTGAGGGCTTTTGATCCTCAAGGTCCATATCGCGTAGCACTTTATTTATGGGGTCTGACGTGCTCCTGGATAGGCGGTTTATAAGAGCCTCTCGTAAGGTCACTCTTGACCGGGTTCAACCAAGATTTTCTTGCCGTTGCTACCAGAGAAGAATTGATTATACTAAGTACAAGGCTGTACTTAGTTTGTTGAGACTTGATATTTCCCAACTATAATTACCCTTCGTTGAATGTGAACCATAAGATCCAGATTATCGGACCAGAAAGCATAGACTTTGGATGCTACTTGGTTGATTTGTGGCGTATCCACCGAAAAAGTTGGGATTGAGTGAAGTGGAGAAGACGTAGCAGAAGTTTGAAGTGGTGGAGGATTTGAAGATGTAACTTCGGCATTTTTCTCTAACAGAGTGGTTGGTACCAGCTCTGCCACCAGACCCTTAAATTGCTTTGCGGTACCCGTAAAAATTTGGGTTCGGAAGATGAAATAGCTCCCTCAGGTTTCGTGTAACCTGCTTAAACTGTTAGGAACATGGAGCGGCGGGATAGCCTGGTTGTGACGGTAACTAGGTAGAAGAATGTTGTGGGCATTAACTTATATGACGTATCTTTCTGCGATTTCCAAAGCAGAAATCGCGACAAATACGGTAATAACAATAATAAAAAGTTCTTTACAGACATGCATTGTAATTTCAGAAAAAAAATTATATACGCATATATGATAAGAAATCAAATAGCCCCTGGCCAAAAATAAAGAGCAAAAATTAACTATATTTCTAGTTTCTAGATGTCGGTATCACCAGTTTGGTAATTGATATTTTACAAGTAGAGTTGATCGTCGCCGTTGTCCAGGAGCAGGCAATGACTCCGGGCGAAGTGATAATGAATAGTCCGGAGAGGATAATTGTTGATGGTATGTTGATGGCGGAGATGATGTGTCTCAAGTAAAACACAGCGCTGATGCGGATATTGTTAGCAGTTTGTTTTTATTCCAAACTCGTTATTTAAAAGCCTTTATAGAAAACCTTTATGTATATACTAGTTGTTTCAGTTGCAGTCAACAATAATCAAGAGTTGAAGTTGTTATTACTTCGTTCCACTGTTGATTTAATGCACATAAAATTTATGTTCAACACTTTGTTTGATTTATATGTATTGTAATGCTTCAAACTTAAGTTATATATTTGATATATTTTGAGTAAGCGAATGATTTATAACAAACACTACATGTAACAATTATAGCTAATATATTACTTGTTTAATTTATTTAATATTTAATTATTTTTTAATTGAGAATAATGTGAAGAACATATAAAATTGTTTTATAACTAGGGAAAGCTAAGGCAACGTGTGTATTCACCATTAAAATTATAAAAATTATATAGCAGTTACGACGCCTATCGTAATATCATCAATAATATTCTGAAGTTAGTAACGTTTTTCGTAAATACACAACAAGAAATTGCTGTGGTGAATTTAGGCGATTTCTTTCCTCTACCTTTATCCAGGAGTTTAAGGCGATGTATTGTTAAAAATATGGAGGGGCTGAAATCTCAAGCTCTGGGATAAGGATTTTGAATTTTGATATAGTTTTCGGCAAAAAAACTTTTATGAGGACATGGTTTTTAATTTTGAGCAGCGATGTATATCAAACATAGCTTTTTGTTAAAGTATTTTAACATATTATATGTATTTTTTATCTCTGTTTAGATATGTATTAGAAAACTAACACGAAACATCAATACGTTGTCGGAAAATTATAACAGATCATAAATTAACATAATTTAGTGAAAAGGTTATACAATCAGCAAACTACTCAAAAACCTCTCCATTTACCGTTGCGAGAAAATATTTCAAAATCACAATTTCACATTTCTTTCAAAATTCCAAAAATATTGTAAAAACTAGATAAAATCAAAAGTTCAAACTTTTTTCAAACAAAATTCTAAAAATATTTCAAAAATTGCTACAAAATCAAAGATTAAAACTTTGTTCAAAAATTCTAAAAACATTGCATAAAGTATAACAAAATCAAAAATTGTAACTTTTTCCAAAATTATTAAAATGATAATAAAATCAAAAATTTAAAATTTTTCAAGATGCTAAAAATATTCCAAAAATTCTTACAAAATCAAAAATTGCAACTTTTTTTTTCAAAATTCTAAAAATATATATAAAATTCAAAAATTCTATTTTTTTTTTCAAAATTCCAAAAATATTCCAAAAATTAAAATAAAATCAAAAATTCAAACTTTTTCTAAATTCTAATAATATGCCAAAAATTCTTAAAAATTCTTAAAAATTCAAACTTTTTCCGAAATTCTAAAAATATTGCAAAAATTATAACAATATCGAAAATTGAAACTTTTTCCAAAATTATAAAAAAATCAAAAATTTTAAAATTTTTCAAAATTCTAAAAATATCAGGGTTGTAACGTATAATACGGTAACGTATAAAACACGTATTATACGTACGTATAAAACGTATAAAACCTATAGTATGTGTGTTTTATACACGATATATTATACATTATATACGTTTTTTACCGTATAAAAGTAAAATCCTTAGTCGATAAAAATACATTTATATAAAATTATCGCGGGCGTATTATTCATCGTACTCGTGATATTTAATATTTATACAGCTTAGTTTTTTGGACTAATAGGAACAGTTGCTTTAGAAAATATAGCGTCGTCATGATAGTTTCTTACCCAAAATTCCTGTTAGTTTAGAAAACTTTCCACATTTTCAAAATATAATATAAAAAATTTAGTCTGCAACAATTTGACATTTCCAACCGTACCTATATTACATCAATGACCAAAATTGAATTCACTCAATAAACTTCTAACTATACTTTTCCGTTTGACGTAAATACATATTTTAACTATTATAACTTTTGTATAAAAACAATATTTGCTGCAACAACGTGATATTTTCAAACTGTACCTATTAATTAGATGTGGTTCAACCCTGATTCACACAACAAAATTTCTTTAAAACATCTTCCTAAAAATCCCTGATAATTTCCCTAATTGCTATGAAAAAAAAACGACCATATTCTGCAACAACATAATATTTTAAAAGCCTTATTAGATAGAGAGTAGTTGAAGCTGGATTGAACCATATTTCATAAATTCAATAACATTTCATGATACCAAATAATTAATTTTTTGTACGAGTAAACCGTAAAATGCACTTTTGGGGTTCAAAAAGTGTTCGTAAAGCAGGCCTTTTTTTCCTATTGAAATAACAATGCCAAAATTGAAATAACAATGCCTTAAATTGAAATAACAATGCCTAAAGTTGTTATTTCGAAAAACTGCTTGGATAAAATAATTTTCTAAATAAATATTTTATTATTTTGTGAAAATATATGCATTGTTATTTATGCAAGTAGTACAGAATCTTACTCGTACAAAAAATCTTGTATGCAATTCAGTCATAAAATATCTTTTTTATTCGCCTACATATTAAAGTGTTACTTTATTACTGTGATTTGCGGCTTTAAAGTATCACTTTTCAACTATTTATTTTGTTGTCATAGCTACGTCCAAAAAAGTAAAAAGCATTTGTAAATTTGTTTAAATTCTATGAAAAATAAAATTTTTTATCAAAGCAACCCTCAAATTCAAAATTTCATTATCCAATTAAAATATTTGTTATCATTTGTTGTCATAGCTACACAATAATTTGGAAAAAATGATAAATATTTTTTCAAAGGTTACTTGTTCCACATATTTTTATTTGAAAATTTATGAAAATTTATATTTTTAATTTAGAACAAAATTTAGAACAAACAATAGTATATGATGCACGGACGTAAACTATTTTGGACTTAATGTGGGTGCAAATCTCGGCTAGCGCCTCGATTTGCAAACTCCACATCCGTCCAAAATCTTTAGCTTTACGTCCTAGCATCATAATGTACTATTTTGCTTTCGAGTGATTGTTTCTCTCGGCTAACGCCTCAAGCAACAATTTCACTCTCAAGCGGAAAAGACATACTTTATGCCCTTAATACATAAATAGCTATTATGGGCCAAACGTTTCTAATCCAAAATGTTTCCCATTAAGTAAATGTTTGTCAAAAAAATTTGGAATCAAAATTAATTTATTTCATTCATCATTCTTTTGACACACTTATAATAATCAAGCTCTTGGTTTTACTTTCAAATGCCAACTTTCAAGATTTCTCTACATTCAATCTTACTGCTCAATATCATTTAAACGTTTTTAAGCAAAATAAATATACCATTTTTTTACAATTTTCCGATTCGTCCCTGCGGTTCTTATCATTGATGAAAGCTATTTTCTGAAACAAAAAATTTTAAAATCGCTCTAGTGGTTTTCATCGGTTGTTACGGTTGGCTGGCAGGCCAGTCAGTACACAGACTACCATTTTTGTTTGCTTTTTAAGAATTTGTATAAAACATTAATTGTTTGTATTTATTATTTTAATATAGAGGTATCAAAGGACCTATTCAAAAGAATTAGAAAAGAAAATTCCAAACAAATAGTTTTTTTTATAAATTATAAAATATATAAATAATTTATAACTACCTAATTATATTTTTACTGAGTATAAAAATTAAAAATATAATTAATATCTGAAGTAAGAACTATTTTTAATTTTTTATGAATGAATTTCAAAAACAAAAACATGTTATACGTTATATACGTTTTATACGTTTTATACGTCACGTATTATACGTGTAACGAATAAAACGTTTTATACGTGTATATTAACAACCCTGAAAACTATTACAAAAACTCTTACAAAATCAAAAATTGAAACTTTTTTCAAAATTCTAAATATATATATAAAATTCAAAATTTTTTTTTTCAAAATTCTAAAAATATTCCAAAAACTAGAATAAATTCAAATATTTAAACTTTTCTAAATCCTCATAATATTCCAAAAATTCTTAAAAATTCAAAAATTCAAACTTTTTCCAAAATTCGAAAAATATTGCAAAAATTATAACAATATCCAAAATTGAAACTTTTTCCAAAATTATAAAAATTATAATAAAATCAAAAATTTTAAATTTTTCCAAAATTCTAAAAATATTCCAAAAATTCTTACAAAATCAGAAATTGAAACTGTTTCAGAATTCTAAGAACATTTCAAAAACTGTAGCAAATTCAAAAATTTCCATGTTCAATCATAAATTTCGGTAGAAATTTGCGAGTTTTTTAATACAACAAAAATTATATTTACGTAAACAAACAGGTAAATTTTTTTTTTCAAAAAAATGGCTAAAAAATAAATGAAATCATTTTTTTGACACACTTGACAACATTTTTTTGACAAACTTATAATGCAATAAAATTCTCAATAATAATAATAAAATTTCATGTCATACAAATATTTAATTTTATTTTTTTCCAAAAAATGTGGTAAACAAATAAATAAAAATCTTTCTTTTGACACACTTGACAACGTTTTTTTGACAAACTAATAATGCCATAATTCTCAATAATAATAATAAAATTTTATGTCATACAAACTATTAATTTTATTTTTTCCCAAAAAGTGGGTAAAAAAATAAGTCAAAATCTTTCTTTTGACACTTGACAACATTTTTTTGACAAAATTATAATGCAATAATCTAGATTTTGGTCTCACATACCGACCATCTAGATTTTTCCAAATTTAATGTTCTTACTCGTAATCACTTAAAATGAAAGTTTTTTAAGCTGAAAATTTCCTTGTTTTGACACACTTGACGATTTTTTTGACACACTTCCGGTACAGCTATCGAACACATCGTCCTTTCGGCTCTTCCCATCGATTAAACCTATTGTTAGAAAACATTTGAAATCCTTCCACCGGCTTTCTAGATTTCGTAGGTTGTGACGGCCGGCCGTCAAACGGCAGCCGGCAGACAAACATAAAATTTTTTGCTTTTTAGAACCTATAGGTCCTAAAACGCCGAGAAATGCCAAAAAAAGTGGGAGGAAAGAGTTTCATTTTTGGCTCATGAATGCAATACTTAGGTCTTTCAGACCGAAGTAATAATTAAGTTAAGTTATATGTTGTAATTGTTATTTTTATTGTTATTGTTATTTACTCAAGAAACGCCAAATTGCGTTTTCAATTCACAATTTTATACCTGTCACTTAAGAAATGCAGTACATAAATAATCCAGCCCATGCTTACCCTACCACTGTACATTATGTCAAAATTATCGGAACTAACACATTGTAATCTACGTCAAATTACACAAAACTATACACAACAGCGCATGCCATCTTTCGCTCGTCTAATTTGCTTTTATTTTTCATTTTATTTTCTACTTTCCTTCTTTCTTCTTTACAATTTTCTTAATCTCTCGTTTAACAACTCAACAAATACTCATTCATTAATTCTCAAACACTCGTTATTTACAACAAAAACAAAACAAAAAAACATTTAACTCTCATTTAATGATTCTCTATTTATACTTTTCTGTACATTTCTGTGTAAATTTGTTGTTGTTTTTCTTTTAAATACTCAATTGGGGTTCGTAGTTATTTTATTTTCTCTGTTACATTTAGTTACTGTCAGAATTTCATATTGATTGTTTCTGTCATACAACGGCAAAGAAGCTGAAAAGAAAAAACAATAAAACAACAACATCAAAAGTTATTTGTTTATCTATTTTTTTTGGTTGATTTGTTTTTTTTTTTTCGAGTTTCGCGAACTTGTTTATCTGCGGTTATTTTATTTTTACTTTATTGTTGTTCGTTATTGTGTTTTATGGATTAACATGGCTCAACAGTGAAGCATAAAAAAAGCAAATTAATTAAAATGTAATTTTATTGACATAATAAATATTGAAATAAGTTTTTTACTTGTAATTGTGCAATTAAAATAAGAAATCGTTTAATCTGGATTAGTAATTGGATTTCAAAGGAGCTTCAATCATTTCATGTATATTTTATTTATAGTTCATTGATTTATTATTGTGATTACAGTAAAATATTGTGTTTTGTGAAAAGTAATAGAGAAATATTAAGTGAAAAAAAGAAATAATTTTTGTGATTATGCAGAGTGAAGGTGTTTTTGACACCAAAAAAAGTGTGTTAATTAAGTGTCAAGTGTAGATGAATGTTTTGTAATTATTTATATTTAGATTCTAGTGAAATATGTTAACGTCAACAAATCCAAATAATCAATATATAAGACCGGAATACTTATCACCATTACCAACCACGGTAAGTGACTGAATAATTTAATTTTTTGGGTTTTTCTTAACACTGTGTGTGGTAAGTATAATGTTTTCCTCACATTTTCTTTTAGTTCTTGCAATAATTTTTAATTTCTGCTTTTTACTGGCGGCATTTGACTTGATTGATATTCGGTGTGATGAATTTAGTGAGAATATATTTGTAAATGTAAAATGAAAAGTAATATTATTTTTGGTCAACAACTTCTTAGAATTTTATTTTAAGTTTTAGTCTATGGTTTTAGTTTACATTACAAATTATACTTCCCAATAGAATTAATAGACTTTTTGATTATGTTGTTATTGTTAAACAAAGCACCCATAGTTCCGCTTTTGGTGGAAGCAATTATGGTTAAGATGTACAAACAACCATTACTAAAACAAAGTAGGAAAATCAATTGGCAAAAGGGTAAAAAATAAGTGGAAACTCGTAAATAGATTGTAAACGCTTTTATTTGTCCATATGGTTTTTTTTAACTGTCCAGTTTTTTAAAATAAATATTGTTGTATCTTGGTATGATATACAAAAGATGTATTTATATTATTATTCTCTGCGATCAGGTTATGGGCTCAAATTTAAAAATCTAATATCTTGAGCATAAGTATGTAAATTTTTTATAATAATAAATAATGTTTATTTAAGTCAATATAATTGTTTTTTCTGTGTGCCATATTCAATTCAAAACCAATGATGAAGAAGATTGAAAATAAAAGTGTGGAAAGGCACAGGGTACAGGTTGTGAAAACATGGCACAGGTTAGGTCATATCATCTGTCAAGATTTCAAAACCTTTCAGTATCAATATTACAAAATGTGAAATATGCTTAGCTGCAAAATATTGCCGATTGCCGTTTAAATCAAATAGAAGTCGTTCACAGAGTGTACTTGACATAATACATTTAGATTTATGTAAGCCATTGGAAAATTTGTCTATTGGTAGATCTTAATATTTTTTGACATTTATTGATGATTGCTCGAGAAAGTTTTTTGTGTTTTTTATATTTTTAAATCGAAATCTAAAGTTTTTGAAACCTTGATAAATTTTAAAGTGTGGGTTGAAAATCAAACAGAAAGTAAGATAAAAGTGTTCAGAACAGATAATGGAACTGAATATTTGTCAAAAGATTTTGAAAAATTGTGGAAAGTAAATGGTATTATATATCAAAGGTCAAATGTGTATATACGCCACAACAAAACCACAACAAGTTATAAATTTGGCTGTATATATTGTTAATCGGTCGATTAGTTCAACATTGGTAAATAAAACTCCAGAAGAAGTTTGGACGGGAAAGAAGATTGATACCAGTTTACTTACACCGAATATGCCTAAAGAAATTCGTATAAAATGGGACAGTTGATATTTGTTACTTATGAATGACAGCAATAAAAAAGGGGCTCGATGTATAAATCCAGAAAAATAATAATTTGTCGAGATATTGTTTCTCTTAAGAACTTTAATGAAGTAGTCCGTGCTCGTTTGAAAAAATATAGTTGAAGTGAAAGAAAATCAAACAGATACAAAAATTGTAGATAACGAGAATTTCAAAAGTGATGACAATTTTGAATCATCATCAAACGGTTGTCAACATGAGGATACATTAACAATTATTCCAAATCAAGATCCGGACTATTAGCCAAACGTGGAAGTTTCTTCAGTTGATGAAGATTATGTCAGTTGTTTAACATATAATTCAAATAACTCTGATACAATTTCAGTTACGGCAACTTTGCCGAGAAAGGATTCAGAATGCTGAGCATTAGCAATGCAAGACGCAATTAATTTGTTAAAGGAAAATAATACATGGTCATTTTACCGTTGCCACCAGGTAGAAAAGCCTTAAAACTAAACGGGTGTTTAAAACAAAATATATTTTAAAATGACGAATCAATAATCCGTTATAAAGCTAGATTGGTGGTAAAAGGTTGTTCCCTGCAGTATATGGGATAGATTACAATGAAGCGTGTATGAGGTTATCGTCGGTCGTGGCAACAATGTGGTAGGAAACAACTTAATCAATTGGATTTTAATAATCCAATAAATCCAATTCAATAGTATTATTTTACGACAATCAATAAATTAAATTAGCTGAATCGGACGGATTCAGGCCGTGATCAAAACACATTGATATCAGATATCATTTCGTACGAGAAAAAATTAAAAATAATACTGTTGTATTAAATCATATAGCAAACCATTTTTTTGCCCGTTTTTATAAGAAATCATTGAATTGGGACTACAGTGCTTGACTTCGCCACGTACCTACATAAAGCTTTATCCAGACACAGTTGATGTCACTCCCAAAAGGAGTGACAGACGATGTTTAGTTGATCGAACCTTCAGCCATAATCACATGAAACAACCCAATACGTAAATCGAGTGTATAAATTTTTGAGCATGTTGAAGTTGATCAATTTGTTAATCTACAATCGGCAGTGGATACCGGATACCAATCGTATAGATCACGATCTGGTTTAACTATCAATCAACAATGGTTTGATCAGAGATCCGCTTCATGCCATCTGTAGCACTTGACTCTCATTCCCATAAAGAATACCTTAGTTGGGTTCGTAGTCTGCTATCTCGTCTATATGATATTGGATGATCTCTTCATCTTCCAAATACGTCCACCAGTTCATAACAAGACAATAAATACCTAAAATAGGAGTCGTCCTTATGCTTTCCATTTTCACGCATTTTCCTACGAATGGGTGCAGAAATGCAGAATGCAGAATCTCAAAGTGTTTCCCAACCGTTCAACAATTTTTTTGGAATATGTTGTTGTTGGTAGTTTAGTTCACTTATGTGTTAAAGTTTGCTCAACATATAACCATCTACCTCGTTTAGTTTTTTCACCGGGTTCTCCATATCCCGAAAAGAAAACGATTGCTAAAATTGCGTGAAACTTCTCTTTTCTTTAGTTTCATCTCTCTTTTAATACGTTTTGTAATGCTGCATTAGACTTTATTACTTAAAAAACAATGACTGAACACATACGTTAAAAGTACATGTCACCCTATTAACAGTTTATTGATAAAGTTAATGCTACACTATGACGTATAAGATATTTTCCACACAACTTAATATTATCGATTATTTTGGCACACCGCGTATTCTCTCTACAGTACTCTGTTGCACATAATACACGAACCACTATAACAAAACATCACTTTGTAGCCAGAATAAATTTCGATAGATATCCCCAAGTAGACATTTTGTCCAATAAATAGAAACTAAGCGTCAAGGTTGCATTTACTTAAATCAATTGACTTTAATAAGTGATTTAAATCAATTGAAGAGATTTCTAAACAATAAAACAAAAAATGGCGTTGTTGTTGTTGTTGTTGTAGTGACGGTGCGGTGCTACTCCTCCCGCTCCATGTCCAGATTCAGGAACTCTGCTACTGCTCTCGGGCGGTACCACAAATCTTCCTTCGTCAAGTTGGTTTGTTTTCCTGGACAATTAAATAGGTGGTCGGCGGATGTATGCGGCGTGCCCTCACATATGGGACACTTGTCAACAATGTTATGATCAATTCTATTCATATAATTATTTAAGATGCGTGACCAACCGGATCTTAACTGCGCTAGAGTGGATCTGGTGCTGCGCGGTAGTTTGACATCTTCCGCAGCGACTTGTGGCCTCCTGATAACTCGATTTGGAGCGTAGTTCTTTATTGTGTCCTCAACAACTTTCGTGTGGATCTTTTTTAAGCCCGTTTTATATGTAAGCTCATCAATGTTATCTGGTTATATCATTTCTGACATCACTTAAGAAGCATTTCGCAGTATGCCTTTTGTCTCTAGGTGGTGTAACTGTGGATAAGGTATCGTTGCAGTGATGTTGCTCTTTGTGACAAGCCCATAGATATTGTTTGGTGAGTATTTCACTGTGTTGACGAACCGGCAATATGTTGCATTCTTGGTGCAGGTGATCTTGGTGAGCCATCAAATAACATCCGGTTGCTGTTCGCAACGCTGCGTTTTGTGTTACTTGTAACTTATTCCAGTGGGTGTCACTTGAGGTGTCCATATGGGTGCAGCATAATTCAAAATAGGTCTTAATATTGCTTTATATGTTGTTATGATTGTTTGTTTATTTTTCCCCCATGAGCTGCCAGCCAGTGCTTTCAGAGCATTCTTCCTATTTTTCAATCTCGCGTTCACCTGTTAAGCATGAGCATTGAATTTAAGTAGTGGATCGAATGTGACCCCCAATCGTCTCGGATTTTTGACCGTTGGAATACGTTGTCAATGCAGATGTTGAGTGTTATGTTTACCTCCTTCGTCCATGTGGAGAAAATTGTAGAAGTGGACTTTCCGGTGGAAAGTTTCAGTTTTATGGTTTTAAACCATTCGTTTAGAATGTTAAAGTAGGTGTTCTAAGCATTAATGAGTGACAAAAAATGGCGCAATTGCTTAATGTAAATAATGTTGAAAAATACTGCAGGGAATTTTAAGTTTTAATCGCAATTCCAATTACTTAAACTGATTTTTTATTGTTAAATTGAAGAGTTTTGCTACATCAATGCCAATACAATAGAAAATTGCAACATCCCTTTACATCTATTAAAATTTCAATTCAATAAAGAAATATTTACAATTCTACTATGGCTCTCGAGGTTGTTAAATGAGAGATGGCGCAACATAAATTTTGAATAGATACATAACACAACCATCAACTTAGTGATGGATTGAGCAAAAACCGGACAAGTACAAGAATAATCATAGTCCCGTTTTATGTGCCGTAACTCGGAAGCATTGAATGTGTCACAAGGTACTTACCTGTTTTCATTATCCCAGACATTAGAATTTCGGATATAAGTATTCAATTCCTGGTTGCTATTGTTGTTATTTGATTTCTAGAACTATCCTGAAATGAGAGTACTCAGGCAAGTTTTGGTACAACGCGCAAAGCGTACACCATTTTTATTCAACTTGTACCTGAGATATCTTCACCGCTTCAATGGTATCAATTGGAAACATTGACTAATCCTCATAAAATGCCTGAAAATATTCCAAAAATAGTTTTAGAAACAATAAATACTTAATTACATATCAAATCGAATATTAAACGACAATCCAGTAGAATCCGCTTACGACAAAACATTTTTCCACGAAAAATTAGTTACCAATTTTTCCGTATAAGTTGCAACATCGTATAATGTTAACCAGTTATCTACATGTCCGAAGAACTTTACGAACCTGAAGAAACTGATATCTCCGATATCTTTCTAAACCAGTGTGGCAAAATATTGGGTATGACTACGTCATCACATCACATTCACCAAAGTATCGAAAAAATTATATCTTTAAATCATCGAAGATCGAAAATTCGATGATTCAACATTTTGTTGCAGATTTTAATGCAATCGTTCTAAGTGTAAACTTTTCTTAATAATCCAATTCGATCCTTATTAACCGAAACAAAACGACACCTAAACGACTAAACGAAATCTTAATGTAGAAAAAACAAACAACCAAACTGTAATGAAATATTTCCTAATTAAAATTGACAACGAATCAATTTTCATTAACTTTAATTTTTCTTTTAAAAAAAATTACAAACACAAAATGTAAAAAGTTAATTTGGATAAACTTTTCAGAGATGACATTTTGACATGACATAGACAAATTGTAATTTTTTTGCGTTTTATTTTAATTTAGTATTTTTTGTCATTCGTCATTAGCATTGTGATCACTGTTGGATGGAAATTTAGTTTGATTGATTGATGATGGAAAAGTGTAAAATATTATATGAGGCTTTGCAAAAGTTTATGTAATAATTTAAAATTTAAGTTAAAGTCAGTCATAATTCATAAACCACCTACGGTACACGTGGTCAGTCATACATAAACAACCTACGGTCCAAGTAGTCAACTTCAATTTGTTTCATTTACTAATATACAAACGTTATGCTTTCATAACATTTCCACGAATATTAACTTAACACAGGGTAAAACAACCCAAAAAAAACAATTAAACATCGACAAAAACTATTACAATTTCATACAACACCAACAAGAACAGCAATTTTTCTTTTCTACAAAATAGTAATTTATGATTTTTTTCTTCGCTCCAGCTGGTGTTTCTCGTTTTCTATAAAATATTTCTTGACATTTCCACTATTATACCAAAAAATTATAGCAAATAGCAAAAAAATAATATAACACAAAAAAGATTTATTAACGTGTCGGAAGTTGGAAAACCAGAGAATTATACGTTTTTTCTGTTTTTGTTTCAAACTAACATAAAATAGAAAAAAATGGAAGTGGGTGGAAATGCTGGCATGAGATAATAATAATATATGAATAAAAGATGTCTGACACGAAAACGATTTTTGCTTGTTTTTTATTTTAGATTTTTTCATAACCCTTATTTTTTTTATAGTAATTGTGTCTCATGAGAATTTAATGATTGATCAGAATTTATTTGTTTGATTATATTAATCATATGATTCGATTGGAAATAAATTGATGGGTGGTAATTAATTTGTCTTTTTTTTTATTTATTTGTTGATTGATGAAAATTTGGGAGTTTTGATTTGAGATTATAGTTATCAGTGTTTAAATGTTTTAACTGCAAGTAAGTAGAGCAACGTTCTGTTTTCGTAATGAACATATTTACGTTCATTTTAACATTGTCGTTTATAACTGTACCAAAATCTATCTATTCACCATCAACCAATCTATTCTTAATAATGATTTTCTTATGTTAACGCAAATGACGTTCAAAAACAAAACACTGCAAATGGGTGATCATATAGTACCTGGTGTACTTCAGCTTTAATTTTGTTGATCTGATTAATATATTTATTTCAATATTTGGTATATTTTGTTTAAAATCATTTAGAATATGATTGTTTTATACCGTCGCTTTAATAATGAAATAACGCCATTGCCATTTATACGTTGTTATTATATAATGGGTGCGCTGTATTCCCCATAATGATGTCTATAGACTAGCGTTTTAACATTTTCCAATTATTTTATCACTGGGGGAGGAAATAAATATATTGTTAGTTAACGTACATGCAAATTTGAATGTGGTTAAATATTGAAACAGCGTAAATGCATGTACGATATACCAATTCCTACAGAATAGTAACTTGGGTAAAATCAGTGTCGTATATTTTACATACATTACGATCGCCACACGAAATGGTATATATAAAATATTGTATAAGCATCATTCATGACTGCATGATGGGCCGGTTCATATAAATTAATTAATTAATTATCGTGCTTCCATGCAGAATGAAATAACGTACAAATTATATACATCAATTCTTTTCTGCTTGTACGTTATTTCCATACTATCTATCTTTCTTTATCTAATGCGATTTAAATGAAATAAAATAGTGCATTCGCTATTATTGCGTCATATTATTTGTGCAACTACCGCAGGAGTGGTCGATTTTGATCGATTATGATCAATGTTGATCTACGGGTCTGACTACCCTGCGTACTTCAGTCCCTGCCATGTCCATATGAGTTAGCGTGAGATATCACATACGACTGGAAATGGCAGGAGATATCATTAGCCAAGATGATATCTTAGGGTGCTGGCGGACGAACTTTAATTAGTCAACAGCAGCACTCCCAGTCTTAGCTGGGCAGCGTTCCGTAGGAGTATCGCTCGTTAGCTCTTCCCAAGAATCGGACCAACAAAAAGTTATGTGTGGGCTTTGTGCCTCGATTGAGATGGTGTGCGGAGCGCCTGGGGTGTGCTGCATCAGCTGAATTATTGGCAATTAGTTTTGTTTTGTTTTCTGCAAATTTCTCACAATTTGTTTTTCACTTATTATTTTGTTATTATTTCTTCATCTTACCATGAAATATTGGCATATGTCATATTTTATTGTATGGTAAGATTTTTTGCTTAGTTATCCATTCTTTGATAAAACATAAAATAAAAAAATTAACCTTTTGGTACATATATGGTATAGTACAACAGCAAGGATATGAGTCTGCAAGTAGTAAAGCAAATTTGCGCAATCCACCCGCCCATAAAGCGGCATGTCCACGGTATTTGCAGGGACAACACATATATGAACCAAAAACAAATTTTAAAATACATGTTCAAAACATCTGCGGATTGAACGCAAACCATGACCACCTGCAACATCATCTTGAGCACGACAAACCGAACATTCTATTCCTTACAGAAACACAAGTTTCTGAAAATTTTCTCTCTATAGAATCGCTTAATTCCAAATATAGGCTTGAATCAGCTTTCAAACTCCATCGCATTCATTCATGAGAGTGTTGCGTATACACGCTTTCCAAATTTTGAACTACACGGTGATGGCTTCGATACAATTGTTTTAAAGATTCGTCTTCCAGAAATTACTTTTTTTACAATAACTTTATACCGGTCCCCCAACAAACGTAACCCAAACTTTTTTAATTTATTGACAAAAATTGTGGACGAGATTAGAGCAAAGTCCCCTAATTGTGAAGTTATCGTTATCACTGACTTCAACGTCCACAACAAGTCATGGTTGGAATTCTCCAAATCGACCGACGATATTGACAATAGTGGAAAACTGGCAGAAATTTTTGCCTCGTCTCAGGGCCAATTCCAAATTGTTAAAAACCCAACTTTCACTCCCCGTAATGGCGGTGATAATAGTTTTCTTTTAGATCTCTATCTTATCACAATGCCAGATATCACGAGTGTCGATGTCGCGAAAGGTAGTATTGGAAATTCTGATCATTAGTTAATTTCATTAGTTATCAAAACTGATTTACTTAAAACTACAGCTCCCAAACCCCGTAAAATATTTCACCACTAAAAAATGGATAAGAGTGGTCTTTAAAATTTTTTCCATGGTTTCCCTTTCGACCGTCATTGTTTTTACACTGACAATGTAAATGTTTCTGCTCAAAACTTTACAGAAACCATCCAATTTGCTATCAATAAATTTGTCCCTTTCTCCATAGTAAAACCCAAACGAAAATACTTGTATTCGAAAGCTGCCAAAACGACACTTGGAAACCAATGGAGATCATTTAATATTTGGATTCATAACAAAACTCTCGCTAATCGATCCCAATATCTAAAGGCCAACAAAATATCTAACCAGATTATCTCAAACGAAAAGTCTGAAATTGACAGCGTGAAAGCTTCAAAACTTACGTTTATATCTATTTCTGACAAGAGTTTCTACAGTGCCATTAATTCTTTAAATTCTGGTACAAAATTTTCTATTCCCCCTATTATTGATGATGATTTAATCGTCAATGATCCCGCAAGAAAAGCTAATTTGTTCGCTGAACGCTTTGCTCTGAACTCCACTGTTTTGGAAACTCCTAAAGAAATGCTCCAAATCCAGTCTTCAGGAGTTAATATAAATGAACTTCACTTCAAACCCAAAATAGTCGCTAAACTGATAAAGGGGTTATAAACATCAACAAAGGCTCAGGAATGGACAATATTCTACCCATCATTTTAAAAACCTTTTCCAAAGAACTTGCGCCAACTTTGACTAAAATATTCTACCAATCCTACAAATCTGGTATATTTCCCCCGTGCTGGAAGTTAGCAAATGTCCAGCCCGTCCCCAAAAAGGAACCGAAATCCGATATATCAAATTATAGGCCAATAGCAATTCACACATTTCAAAATTTCTGGAAGTAAATCATTTAGTAGCCGACAGCCAATACGGTTTTTGAAACAAAAGATCAACTGCCGATCTATTAAACTATGTAGCGCATTGTTGGAACAGCATACTTGATAAAGGTGGTGAAACATACGTTATCGCTTTAGACATCTCCAAGGCATTCGATCGGGTCTGGCATGCCAACTTGAACAACAAGCTCGTTGGGTATGGTTTTCATCCCAATGTTGTGAAGCTGATTCAAAATTTTCTATCGTTTAACCGATACATATCGGTCTCCTTAGACGGATTTTCTTCTGAGTCTAAACTAATTAACGCTGGCGTACCTCAAGGCTCAGCATTGTCCCGAACCCTATTTTTGATTTATTTATTGGGTGTCACAGCTTCAAATGACATACTCTGGAACGATCATGTAATGGCGATGGCAAAAAGCGCTTCTAAAAAACTCGGCCTCCTAAATAGATGCAAAAATTTTTTCACTCCATACCAATTGCTCCATGTTTATAAGTCCTATATTCGTCTCTGTATGGTGTTCAGTTGTCAGGTTTGGGGTGCTGCTTCTGTTTCCATCTTGGCCCTCTTGGACTCTTCAAAAGCGGGCTATACGAAACGTGGGTGATCGAGCTTTGACACCAAAGCTTGATTCCCTACAACATCGTCGCACTGTTGCTAACCTCGTTGTTTTTTACAAATTTCGTCATCAATCGTGTTCAGATGAAATCAGCAGCATCATGCCTCAAAGTTATTCTTCCCCCCGTTCCACTCGGCAATCGGCTACCGCAACCAGTCAAACGGTCGAGATCCCGCGCTGTCAAACTGGCAGATCGCAGAAAGACTTCTTTGTCCGAACTGCGTACAAATGGAATAGTTTGCCGGAATCCATAGCCTTATGTGACATCAATCCGCATAGGTTTAAAAAAAGCGTTCATCAACACCTTGGAACGCAAGTTGTTGTGGGACCCAGGTCTTGAAAGGTATTTACTAGGTCATTCAATAAGTCCGTAGGATGACACATAGATGGCCTTACTAGAATTTTTTCCATATGATTTTTATTTAGTACTAACCTTCAAACGATACGTGTATAAATTTGACAGCAATCTGACTATTTATTCGTGAGTTATAGCATTTTGTGTGAAGCAACTTTTGTTTTTGAAAAAAAAATGGAAAAAAGTGAATTTCGAATTTTAATAAAGCATTGCTGTTTGATGAAAAAAAATACAGTGGAAACCAAACAATGGCTTGATAAACATTATCCAAACTCTGCTCCATCGAGACAAATGGTAGAGAAGTGGATGGCTGAATTTAAATGTGGTCGTACCAGCACAAAAGATGCAGAGCGCAGTGGACGCCCAAATGAGGCTGTTATTCCAGAAAACATAAAAAAAATCCACAAATTGGTTATGAACGATCGCAAATTGAAGGTGCACGAAATAACTGACATTGTAAAGGTAGCAGATGGTAGTGTTTTTACCATTTTATATGAACATTTGGGTATGCGAAAGCTCTGTGCAAATTGGGTGCCGCGTGAGCTCACAGTCGACCAAAAACAACAACGAATCGATGCTTCGGAGGAGTCTTTGGCACTGTTAAACCGCAATAAAAGGGAATTCTATCGTAGATATGTGACAATGGATGAGACATGGCTTCACAATTACACACCAGAATCCAAAAGACAGTCAGCTGAGTGGACAGCAGTCGACGAACCGAATCCAAAGCGAGCAAAGACGCAACAGTCGGCCGGTAAGGTGATGGCGTCTGTATTTTGGGATACGAACGGAATAATATTCTTCGACTATCTCCAAAAAGGAACCACCATCAACAGCGAGTATTACTGTGAACTTTTGGATCGATTGAAGGCTGAAATCGCAAAGAAACGGCCACATTTGCAAAAGAAAAAAGTGTTGTTTCACCAAAATAATGCACCGTGTCACAGATCGATGAAAACGATGGCAAAATTGAATGAATTGGGCTTTGAATTGCTTACCCACCCACCATATTCTCCAGATTTAGCCCCCAGCGACTTTTTCCTGTTTTCAGATCTCAAGAGAATGCTTGCTGGAAAGAAATTTAAGTCCAATGATGAAGTAATCGCTGAAACTGAGGCCTATTTTGACGAGAAAGAGAAATCGTACTATAAAAGTGGTATAGAAAAGTTGGAAAATCGCTATACTCGTTGTATCGCCCTCGAAGGCAACTATGTTGAATAAAAAAATCGAGTTTTGTCAAAATGTTGTTTTTTTCTTACTTATCCTACGGACTTATTGAACGACCTGTTATGTGTTGTTTTGACACATATTGTAAACCCTATAACACAACACATTTTATTAAAAAAAAAATGCATATTGACGAGCAAAGTGCAGAGCATTCGACAAGTGTTATTAGTGGGTTAGTGAAAACACGTGAATTTGATTGTGAATGTTAAATTAATGTAAATCTGTGTAAGTAATTATTAAGAGAGATGGAAAATATTTCCAATTGTGAAAATATCCAAGAGGATAATATTATTATCTCTTTAGTCGTTGATGCACAAAACAATGTCAAACAATATTCGACAATATTAAAGGAGCCGTTGAGTAGTAACCGATTTCTTTATATGCCGTTGACCGCTCACCGCAGTATGCCAAGAGAATGAACAATTGAGTTTAGAAGTTGGTGTGGTATTTGTGTTTGGTCGGAGAAAAGAAACAACCATCAGAAAATTATATGTGTATTGAACACCGACGGATCAATTTTTTGTAACATATTGTAATACCACTTTATGTTACTAGGTACTTTTGTGTTGATGAATTTTAGTTCAAAATTTCATTCATACACTGGAAGAAAACAATGAAACTATTCGTTATAGTAGTAAACACACAGAGAAAAAAGCATGAACTTTAATTTAAAATTTTGTAAAGTTTGATTCTAAGTTTCTTCTAAAACCTTTTACTTAAAATGTTTTGTTTCAATATAAAGTGAAAAAAATTTAATCTAATATATTTACATTTTATTGCAATTTTTTTTACAATTTCAAGTTAAAAAATGCACGTATTGATATAAAGTGTAAAAAAAATTCAAATCAAATACTATAAAATTTAAAAATTTATTGGCACAAATGTATTAATACTTTGCTTTAATATTATTATCCTTTTGGGCTGAAATGTAAAAATTTTGTTTCAGATTCTGCTTTGTTATATTTTAAACCAAAACACAACCATTTCAAAATAAAGTGTGAAGTATTTCGATATAAGGTTGTAAATATTTTATTCTGAATTACAATTTACCATACTATATGTTTCGATTTTGTTTGAAAATTAAAACATTTTGATTTTATAAACTTTGTTTCATTTGTGCAGTAAAGTGACAGATAACAAGTTAGATTTGTGCAAGTTGTGTAAATTATTGATTATTATATTTTGGATACATTCAAATTCAGTCCTTGAATAAATAGGTGTGACGATCAAATGTTAATTTTGTAAATATGGACATGTTTAAAAAGTAATTATTTAATTAATTTAATAATAATTAATGATAACCGCAATTTAGATACTATCCAGTTTAAGTATTATCATTTTTGATTCCAAAAAGTTGCGTTTTATAAATTTGGTAAAAAAACACAATAAAGTAACTAAATCATCTATTTGAAATTTTAACATTCGGGTTGATTCAATTCCTATGATTCAATGACTTATTGACTACAACCGAAGACTACAACGAATTATAATACAAGTAAATTATTTATTTTACAGATTCAAAACATTTCATAATTACACTACTAATGTATACAGTGTTACAGTCACAAAGGTTTTGCCTTAAGTGTAAGCCAACGATTACTGATGAGCAGACTTTGATATTCATATTAAAAAAAACAACGATTTGAAGAGGAGTATAGATCAACTTCGATCAACATTTTTGCAACACATTATTTCGTTTTAGCAAAATATGTACGAAATTTATAATTTTTTGGAATAAAATTGCAACGGTCTTAAAACAAAATTATGTTTTGTTTGGTTCAAAACTGTAATAAGTTTCTTCTCAATTCCAATTAATGTTTTACTGAAGTTTGAATTAAACTCGAAATTCTTTGATTTAAAATTCACTGTTATTTTCAATCAAAATAAATTCAACTTTTTCGGAAAAATAAAATTTAAAATATTTGCAGCAAAGTGTACGGGCTCGTTTAACTTGAAAATTTAAATCATTTGAATTAAAATGGCAAGTGCTTATCATGAAATAACAAAAGTCTCCCATTAAACTACCTTCATTTTGTAATTAAATCAAATCAAGCTTTTAGAATCAAAATTGTTTTATAATTTAAAACAAAATAGGGTCCCTTTTGCATAAAATCTATAAAGAAAAACTTTTGATTTCAATGGTAAAAACCTTTAGTCTAAAATACTTTTTTTTTCTGTGCACAGATAATTCTACTATTTTCGTTAGACAAATTTGTTGGCTTATTGAATATAATTTATTAATATTCAAGGTTGGCAAATATCATGATATTTATATAAATATCAAAATTTCCGATACATATCGGATATATTACGATATATATAAATTTCTGATATTTAGTTTTGAATAATTTGTTAGTCTATAATATTATACAATATATAGTAGCCATACTAGCCAAATAAAAACAAGGACCTATTTAGCTAGATGTTTTTATGGCAAATTCTGAAATTAAATAGAAATTCTGAAACTTATAAAAAAAATACAAATTTTCTTAAACATTATGAAACAAATAAACTAACGAGCTTATGAATATCTGACTGAAGTCAACAAATTTTTATTAAGATGGTATTCTGGTCTATATATAGGCCTAAATTTTAAAAACATTTTTGTTAGTAAGTTTTTAATAAGAGAATGAATAAGAGAATTTAATAAGAGAATAATAATTGAAATTCCGTGAATACAAAAAAAAAATCAAAAATTCGAGAAAAGCTATTGGGTGGCAAAGTGGGGGCTATAAAAAGCACGTGGATTTAGCCGTTGTATTTTCCTGAAACAAGCTCTTCATTAAAAAAGATGTCGCTATGGCTCGGCCCTGGGTAAAAAAAATTAACCTCGACTATCATGTCGACCATCTTGAAAAAAGTAGTTTCGAGAAAAATTTGCGTTTACTAACAATGAAATAATTACAACAAAACACGTTGTTAAAACGGCCTTCGGCTAATAGATTGCCAAAAGGACTCGTGCTCAGGTAGTCGGGCAACGTCTGTCGTCCATTGTTTATTTTGATCCTCCCGACCGGTTCAGTTGCCGCGTCACAAAAGCCGCTGTACAACTCTAAAAATAATTCTAATTTTGAAAAATCCGTTTGAGAACATATTCTAAAAGATCTAAATTTTAAAGCATTAAAAAAATCAATTTTCTAGACCAAAATGTCCCCTTACACTCTTATGAATGGTAAATTTTCGTTGAATTTGTCTGAATCGACGTTATTTTCCGATGATTCTTTTGGTAAAGGTGGTATGTTAGAAATGTTAGAATTGCCCCAGATCCAATCAATATTTTACTTTGTTCTATCTGGTTTTTGTATTTAAATAAAAAACCTATTTCCAAGCCAATAACGTAGTTTCGATTTGCTCGTGTCCAAATTGCGAAATCGTCCTCTCACTAAGCAGCTGTTCATAAAAAGATAAAACCCCTTTTATATTTGTACAGTTGCATTGCATCGCATCATCAATATTCCACAACACCGTTGGTGGCGTATTTCTAAACTGAGATCGAATTACATTTTTCGGAAATGGTGTAGATTTAGCTAAAAACTCCATAACGATCAAGCATATTAGCTAGGTAATGAAGAGGTACATCTAAACTCTAAATTCATGTCCTTTTTTCGATTAAAAATGTTTCTTAACTTCTAAGGGTTGCTCTAGCTTAAGATCGAGTACCTGTTTTGAGTACAATGGCAATAGTCGTTTTATCTCTTTGAACTCTGTGTGAAGCAATGCATATGTTTAGCATTCATTGCAATATTTATGTCATTTATAAGCTTATTTCTGTTAAAATCTATGTCATGTTTGTGGTTTTAGCATAACTGAACCAGGTTACCTGGATTTGGCATGGGTTTTGCATAATTGTAATGAACACTGGACCTGCTAGTGAATCACTAAGATTCAAGTGCACGGCAGAGTTTTTATTCCGACGAGCTTCAGTCATGTGTGTCCGAGAAGTAATATCTCCCAGTTCAGTACAAATGATCAGATATGAACGCAAATAAGGCTGTGTAAACGGAATTAATCAAACCAAGACAAAGAACAGGGACTGTGACGATCCTCAAGATCGAAGAAACCGAGATCATCACATACACACCACAATATAAATACAATTATTACATTTAACAAATATTATATAAATATATTGATGAGTTTCACTCATCTTATTATATTTCCAGATTCAACTCTTCATCCCTAATTAATTTAATCTAGTACATTGACCTGTAAATAAATGGTTGACTAAGAAACGTTCTAATAAATGGTGATCGATGTAAATGTTGATCAAAAAGTTTCACTATAAATTGTTATAACTTTTGACGGAGTTGACCGTTGAGTTTGCCAATAAATAGTTATAGCAAATTAATGATGGTAATGACCAATTAGACTTCCAATAAATTGTTATGACCAAATTGTTGACGGCGTTGATCGATAAAGTGTAACAATAAAATAATAATGGCACCTAAATGGCTTAACCTAAAAAATTAATATTAGATGTAAAATTACGACAGAATCATGGAAAAAAATTATATTTTTTAAGGATTTCAACGGTAAAATATGGAGGGGCTGAAATCTCAAGCTCTGAGATATGAAGACTTCGGTGTGGGTTAAGGATTTTGATATATAGTTTTCGGCAAAAAACTTTTATGAGGACATGGTTTTTAGTTTTGGGCTAAATTCTAAAAATTTTGCAAAAATTATAAGAAAATCAAAAATTGAAACGTTTTTCAAAATTCCAAAAATATTTCAACAAATTAGAATAAAATCAAATATTTAAACTTTTTCTAAATTCCAATAATATTCCAAAAATTCATAAAAATTCAAACTTTTTCCAAAATTCTAAAAATATTGCAAAAATTATTACAAAATCAAAAATTCACCTTTCAAAAATTATTACAAATCAAAAATTTAAAATTTTTTAAAATTCTAAAAATATTCCTAAAATTCTTTCAAAATCAAAAATTGAAACTTTTTTCAAAATTCCAAAAAATATATAAAATTCAAAAATTCTATTTTTTTTTTTTCAAAATTCTAAAAATATTGCAAAAATCATAACAAAATCAAAAATTAAAACTTTTTCCAAAATTCTAGAAATATTGCTAAAATTATTACAAAATCAAAAATTAGGGTTGCACCGATTAATCGGTAGATAATCGGTAATCGACCATATCGGCCAATTTGCCAATTAATCGGTATCAGCATATTTGATCGATTAATCGGCCGATTATCAACATATTTTTTTTTCCATCGGATATCATATTTTAAACACAACAAACTCTAAATTCTAAAACGCCATCCCGGGTAGGAACTGCCAATGTTAAACAATGGGCCAACCTCGGGCCAGTATTGGCGAGCCAAGCCTTGGCTAGCTAACTCCGGCTTTAGTCTGGGCCAGTTGTAAATGCCTAAACTGAACCAAGATGCAGTTTATTATATTACACGTTATTCGTCAACTGGTTATCCAAAGTTATAGTGATTGTAAGTTTCATGAAATTTATATTTTTGAAATATGTCATGAAATATTTAATTAATATTTCATGACATATTTCAAAAAAGTTTTGTACGGGTGTTTTGTTATGCCACATTTTGTCTGATTTGCACGACTTGGCCTAAGTCTTATTTGCCAGACTAGGCTCAAGTCTGATTTGCCAGACCTGGGCCAAGTCTGGTTTGCCAGTCTTGGCCCCAGGACATCATTCCAAGCTTGGGCCAAGATTGGGCCGTTTGAAAATGTTAAGTCTGGCCCAAACCCCAAAAGCTATGGCGCGGGCTTGGCTCAGGCTTGGCCCATTAGCTAATTCTTACCCGGGATAATCAATTATAGTTGTATACAATTTAAAATTAAGGACTGCGACATTTCTGGTTACGGTGAGCCCACCTAACTCGGCGAATTTTCTGAAAATATTATTATGAGTACTACTTATATAAATTTCATTTGTATATTTCAGTGTAATTCATTATCGCAGTATCTTTATCACTATACACAATTTACATATCTTTAAATCTGGGGTCCAGTCAATTCTGAGTTCGCTTTAACTTCATAAAAAACGCACGATTTTAATAAATGGTATTCAAAAACGCTGCAGTGTAAAATAAATAAAATGTATTGTTACTCAAATTGAATGTTCTTTCAAATGACACCTTCCTCAATCGAGTAAAAATATATTTTAATTCCTATCTCTCCCGTACCCTACATATATAGAACTGCGACCATTTTTTCTTCGCTATAGTTTCATTTCGTTTGGTTTTTACCAACTTCTTTTTATACATTTTTTCAAATTTTGCCGCCCATTTGATTCGGAACCAAGAGGACATGGTTAGAAAATAGAAACGCACGTTTTTGATAATATTTCAAAATCCGTGTGGTGTAAAATAGGCAAAAAATTGCAATCCTACTTAAATTACAAACCCGCGGGTTACAGACCCTGCTATTGACATCCGAGTTAACGTGAGTAGTGAACTATTTTTTCAATATTTTTTTTGTGCTGTTGATGCTCCACATAGAAGTCTGGCTGTCCTCAAGGTTCCTTCATCTATATTAGTTTTAACAATTAAATCTATTTTCTGGTTGACTTTCACTTTAAGACTTAATTTAATCGATTACTTTTTTATGGATGGTAAAAAATGCTCTTAATGACAAATACTTTGATCTGAATGGGAATCGAAATAAAACACGAGTCCTTCGAGTTCAAATAAAACTACTCCACCACTCGGCCAATAAACACTTCAACTGTTATATGGAGAGTAAACAGCATCAAGAAATATGGCACATATTTGAGAACTTATAACTCATAAGCTTATAATCTGCTCCGACACTGAAAAAGACGTTGAATTTGTGCGTTATAACAATAAACAACGATTATTGAACTTCTTTCGTTGACTGATTTAACAATTTTGTTGGGTTATTGAACAATTTATTAATATTACGATTGTTTTGGTAATATTAATAAAATGTTCCTTGAGCCAACGAATTGTGCCATTTAAATTGCTATTTTTGTTTATAAAAGTATTTTTTAAAACGCATAGTATAAACAAATAATCGGCAGCCGATTAATCGGTATCGGTCGATAATGTAAGCCGATTAATCGGTAATCGGTAATCGGCCGTTTTGCTTATCGGTGCAACCCTATCAAAAATACAAACTTTTTTCAAAATTCCAAAAATATTTCAAAAACTATAACAAATTCAAAAATTTCCATGTCCAATTTCATGTTCAATTACATTTACGTCATAAAAACAACTAAACTATTTTTCCAAAAAATTGGCTGAAAAAATAAATGAAATCATTTTTTGACACATTTGACATTATTTCTTTGACAAACTTATAATACCATAATTATCTATAATAATAATTAAATTTCATGTCATACAAATAATTAATTTTATTTTTTCCAAAAAATAATAAAATTTTTTTGACAAACTTATGACACCATAATTCTCTATAATAATAATTAAATTTCATGTCATACAAATATATTTCATGTCATACAAATAAGTAATTTAATTTTTTCCAAAAAATGTTAAAAAAATAAATAAAAATCTTTCTTTTGACACACTTGACAACATTTTTTTGACCAACTTATAATACCATAACTCTCTTTAATAATAATAAAATTTTGATACACATAATGATTTTTTGACACACTTCCGGTACAGTTATCGAACACAGGTTCCTTTCGGACCTGTCCCTTGAGTATACCTACTTTTAGAAAAAAAAATTTTGAAATCCCACCAGCAGTTTTCTAGATTTCATAGGTAATGACGGTCGGACGGCCGGTAGACATACATTTTTTTTTGATTTTTTAGAATCAGGAGGTCCTAAAACGTCGAGAAATGTCAAAAAAAGTGAGGGTAAGAATTTCACTTTTGGCCCATGAATATAATACGACCGAAGTAATTTAACAAATAATGAATATTTTCAAACAATCATTGAAAAATAACTATTTTCGATAGACAGTTTTTCCGCTGAAAAACCATTTTCTACCCCTTAAATCTCACCCCATTTCACCTTCGTAACTCGGATCACCTTTAATTTATGTTTCCTGTCATTTGCGCAGTATGTTCTGCGTTATCCAATAGTTTTCATGCTGTTACTAATGTTTTCCTCACAAAAAGCTATTTCCACTGGTCTAACAGATCAAATACTATACTATAATACTTTAACAGTTGTATATGATTGTTATTTTGTACGAACTAAATTTCTAAAAAATTTACAATGTAAAACCATCTTGAAAATTTATTTCAACTTAATAAAATAATTAATTATTATTAAGTAATCCATAAAACATTAGAAATCGTGTTCACCTTTATTTAAACGATTGATTAACACAAATCAACCATAACATGACAAATATATTAATTTCCATCAAAACGTAAATTCACTCCGTCATTTACAACTTCCCGTCCCTCTATCCATTAACTTCAATCAAATACATAAATTAAATTCATAACAAAAATTTAATTAATTAAAATAACTGTCAATTAATTTACAAATTTAAGAGCAACAACAACAACATCAAAATAAGATATTAGAAATTAAAGTGAATATAATCAAACTAAATAAATTTTCTAACAAAATATAACGAAAACAATAACAACAACTGAACAGAAAATGATTAATGATCATATTTTTAAGAAAATGATTTTGTAAGAATTTTAAATTTAATCAAATATTTTTGTCGTTTTGTCTTATTGTTGTATTGTGAAGGGAAATATATAAGATAATTTAATGTTTCTTTACTTTAGCTATTTTATTCTGTTAAACTGTCAAAATAAATTGAGAATTCAATTGAATGATTTGTCGAAAAAAAAACAAATTTTCTATTCTGTCATCATCAATTATCATTTATGTTTCTTTTATGTTTAGACGAATAACATATGTATTATAATGTTTATTGTAGGCTTAATTTAAATCGCATAATAATAATAATAATAATACCATTAAAAAATTTGTGTTCAAATTAAAATTTTTATTTCTATGTCAATAGTTTAAGTTTTTTCGGTTATATCTTAAACATTTATCACTAGGCTTAGGATTTTTATGCACTAAAAAACTAAAAATATGTACTTAAAATATGTGCTTAAAAACAAGAAATATGCAAGTAAAATAACAAAATATGTGATCAAAAATGTAAAAATATTTAAAAAAAAAAACACCAAATACACTTTAGTAAAATATTTATTTCAATTTTCAGTAGATTCATACTAAATAATATATAACTAAACGTATAGCCAATATTTTACAAAACAATAAAATCAAAATAACAATAACTGAAAACAATCTGTTCATATACGTACGAGTATTATATTGTGTCGTTAACTTAAATCTTAACGTAAATCTTAAATAAAATAATTATCACAAGCAAATTCATAATTTCAAAATCAAATTAATTGCATCACACAAATCCGGTTTAAGTAAATCTTAAATTTTAGTCAAGTATAAATCTTATTTTTCTAAATATTATATGCACTTTAGTTTGCATTCAATGCTGTATTGCAATATATAACAAAATACATTTTTAAATTTTCGAACAAAAACTTTTCGCGGTTGGGACGTAATATATTTTTGTACATAGAAAATGACCTTTCTACGTCAACTGATGTTATTGGGGCATGTTTAAATGCTGAAATTTCAGATACCGTGAATTGTTCGATCTCATTCGCATTTCCAGGATCTTCAAGAGTAGTTTTAATATTTTGTAAAATATTCAAACCAGCATTTTTGGATATGACGATTTTCAATTTATTTTTAATTAGTTCACCAACCGCTCCACTTATTGCTTCAACTTTCCTATTAGCTTCCAGAAACAAGTTTAGTTGTTCCACTAAACTATTACTTGAAGACTCTAGGCTTTCTATTGCCGTGGCTAGATGACTATAGTTGCCATTTATGTAAGCCAAATCATTTTTCAACGTTGATTTACCTAATATTGCTTTCGCAGTTTTAATGTATGTTGAATCTTCGTCGTTTAGTTCCATAATAATTTCTTTAATTTTTTCAAAATTTTCATTATAATATTTTACTGCATTAAGCCAGGTCCCCCAGCGAGTAACTATTGGTTGAGGTGGCAACAAAAGATTTGGAAATTTATTTTTAAAAAGCGCAATCCGAGAGGGTGCTTTCAAAAAAACATTTTTAACCGTCGAAACTAACCGATTTACATCGCTGAAATTTGATCGAATAGTTTCGCAAACTCTGTGTAGTCCATGAACTACACAGGTCACATGTAAAATTTTGGGGTAAAATACCTGAATAGATTGAGCGGCTTTCACCATGTAAGGCGCCGCATCTGAAATAAAAAGCAAAATTTTTTCCCTCTCGAAATTTTCTCCTAATAATTTGACAGAGTCGTCGAATAACCGGGCAATTGTTGAATGATTAGTTTTGTCGAGGACAGCAACATTCAATAAAAATTTTTGTTTGGCTACCTTTTCATCGACATCCAATATCCCTAGTATCACATTGGCTACATACCGTCCAGTACTATCCGTAGTTTCATCGATTGAAACCCACAAATACGTATTTTGAGTTACTAGCTTTATTTCGTTCATTTTTTTGTCGTATAGTACTTTAATATATCGTTTTCTTAAAGTTGATTCGTCCGGTATGATCTGGTTAGTATATTTTTTTAGAAACGATGAAAACACGGTGTTATTCAGTTTCGCCAAAGGAATATCAGCAGCTAGCATTGCCATACATAAATCCTCGTTGAATTTCGAATAATTCGTGTTAGCCACGGATTCTTGAAAAAACGGCTGAGCATTTTTTTCTGTTCGTCTTTCTTCCAGTTCTTTGTGTTTCTTACTCTTGACGTGCTGATCCACGAGAAATTTTTGATTCATTGATACAGTTTTCCCACATACATTACAGTATAAAACTGTCCCGTCTGTCTTGAAAATATCACCATATTCCTCAACAATTAATTTGGCTTTACTCTTAAGGCTTTGTTTCACTTTCGGCATCTTAAAAATAATCTATTTTTTGCTTGTTATTTTTAAAAATAGTATAAACGAATTAAAAAACACAAGACGTTTAGATCATACAACAAATTGAATTGTCAAATTTTAAAACATAATACATCTGAAGTGATCATCAATGCATCAACTAAAAATAAACAAATAATGTTTTTTTGGTAGCGACATCTAATAGTGAATATTATCTATAGTAACATTTTCTAATAGGAAATGTTCGTTGTTAAATTAGATTGCCTACATGTAGGGATTTAAAGTGTTTTGTAAGAAAAATTTCATAATCGTGATTTTCTGCAATAGAGTATTCTTAATTGCTAAAATATTTAATAAAATATGTATTTATGGATAAATTATGTACTAAAATGGGGAAATATGTAAAAATATGTATTAATTAAAAAAAATGTAAAAATATGTTGTAACAAATATGGCTCATTTTTCTCGAAAATTTCTAATTCGTAAAACTTTCTTATTCATTTTCCTTGTTCTTAACCCAAAAAAAAGATGTAATTACATTAGAATCCGAAGCCTATTTATCACTAACTACAACTAAGTGTAAATATAAATACGATAAATAAAATTAACTATTTGCTTTAATGCCAAGTTAAAAAATTAGTGTGTATTAGTTAAATTTATTAAAATCATTGAAAAGTCCTTCATTAATGTTTTGTTATATTAACAATGAGTTGTTTGTAAAGTTTGTTTGTTAATTGCTTTTGTAATTTAAAATGTTATTGATATTTACTACTCGAAGTTCATGATAATGAACGTAATTATGATAATTGTTATAATAAAAGGTCTAAGTGATTTATAATTATTGCAATATAACACATTTGGGTTGGTCTCCATCATTTTTGAAATAATAAAAATTTGTGCTGAATTGTGCTGCATAGTAAACTCGTTATCTCCCAAAGAAAAAATTCGCAAATATTTTATGTTTCTAAAGGTTAACTTGGCCATTTTTGGAATACAAAAAAACAAATGTTGTGCTACAATGGACTGCATTTTAAGCGACGATATCAACCAATAAAAAAAGTTGAGCAGACTAATTAATATGTTGGGGTGATGTTTGCCACCATTCTGGACGAAACGTAAAATGATGATCGTTAATGTTTTTGTATGAAAAACACTTTGGCTTGACTGAGAATCTAATCCGAGTCCTGCAAGCTGTAATCTAATTCACTTTACAGCAGATTACTAAACACAGCCTTCTGGAATACAAAATTTGCATGGTTATATTATTTGTAGTTATACTATTTTTATATCATATTAAAAACACTTAAAGTTCAGTTAAATCAGTAGTCGGCAAGCAGTTTTGCAACTTGGGTTCGGATACTATCGAAAATTTTTATCGAGGTCTAGGAACAAAAACCTGCGGTAACACTTTTTTTTAAGTGAAAACTTCTTTCGGCTCGTTGTGCGATTTTGTATTGGGATAAATTTATATATTCAAATTATCGTCACGCTAAATAAATATATTAAATATAAAATACCTATATTCGGTCGTAACGTTTCAAATTGCAATATGGATATCGCGGTCGACTGAGGTTCTATAGGTGAGAGTTCAATTCCTGGAATGGTATATTTTTTAGGGTTCCGTTTTTTATACGGAATACTATTGGTGAGAGTAAAACGTGTTTTTCACATTATATCGATTATCTCGTAAACTATAAATGCTATGGACTTGAAATTTAGCATGTGTATAAAACTAACCTGTCCACATGAAATGACGGATACAAATAAAACTAAAGTGGTTTTTGTTTGGTTTACAGGGCTGAGATGTGAGACCTTTGAGAAAATACATTTTTTTATAGATTCAAGTAGGGTATCATATGAAAGGGCTTTATTTCAGTATTCCATAAAAATTTATTTTGGAATTTTACACCTCACCCTTTTTTGTATAATTTTGAATAATGACGTTTTTTTCGCGTTTTCTGAATTCACCTACACCCATTCACCTACAGCACAGTTTTTGAGTTATGGACAAGAAAGGGCTAAATTCAGATCGTGCCGCCGCCTACCTTTCGACGATGACTGACTGAAAAATTTGAAAATATTCACAGAGACAGGAATATTGGTAAATTTTGAATGAAAATCATATCGAAGACTCAAATAATTATATTTCTGTGTGTTTATGGGATAGGTGTGGGGAGGGAAAAAAACCATTTTTGACCCAAATGAGTGGGGGTCATATGAAAGAGCACTTAATTTAAGAAATGTTACAATTTTTTTAGAATTTTGCAATGCAGAGTTATTGTGTTATTAAAAAAAAAAAATTTTTAGTATGTAGCCTTTCCCCACCCCTAAATTTCAACACTCGATTGACCGAAAAAATAATCAAATTTTTATTACAAGCTGGTGTAATTGAATCTTTTTTAAATTACCAAAAACATCTATGGATAATATTTAACCTGAATTAACATTTTTGATCAATGTAGATTTGATTGTAATTTACTATTGACATTTACAATTTAACATTTTTTTTGTTATGTGTCTATGGTCTGAAAATATAAGGACATTACAACACAACTTTTTGTCAATAATTTTTGATATAGTGTTCTTTTACATTCACGGAACCCTTGACGAGCGAATTTTATTCGCACTTGTCTGACTTTTTTTTTTAATTTTTATTAAATACCATTAAATTATTGTTTTTTATTCATAAATCATAAAAATCATAAACATTTCTTTATACAAATTTTAAATTGCTCGATAATGCAGTTTTTTTTAAAGTTATTGCTACTGTCGGACTGTCCTTCTTCGTTTCGTTCAAATTATTACCATTTCGATATTAACATAGAAAATAATTATTTTTGTGGCAAGAAGTGCTAAAAATAATAGAATATTGGTTTTCCCATCATTATTTTCCACAATTTTGTTTCCGTGAAATTAAATAAGGAAAATAAAAACTACTATTTGAGTATCTCTTTAAATATGAGTTGACATCTTTGGGTGGGTGGGTGGGTGGGTGGTTGGGTGAGTTTTCTGCATAGGATCTTGATGAAACTTTGGCAAATGATACAGGTTCACTCGAAAATGTAAGATCTGGATTCATTTCAAATTTGGACAAAATGGCGGGGGGGTCTCCCGAACACCTCTAAGTTTAAATCTTGAATAACTTCTGATCCCGGGCTATGATCTTATTGAAACTTAGTATATAAGGTTTTAATACTGTTTCCAATATTTCTGCATACAAACTTCCGGTTTGTCACTTCCGGTTAAAAAGTTTTTTTTTCAGGTGTTTTTCCCTACTGTAGCCTACAATTACCGATCGATTTTCATGAAACGTTGCGAAAAGCTTTTAAATAACATGAAAAAGATTTTATCAGCTTTTGGAGCATATTGGATAAAGGGTTGGGGGGTCCACCATACAACAGGTGGTTTTTTCCACAAAGTTTTTATGTTTGTTGGGAGCATAAAACATTCATTCGTGAATGAATTTTGATGACACTTTGGAAAAAGATGCAAACATGTATGGCAAAGAACTGATTAGTTTTTGAGCGATAGTGAACAAAGTGGTGGGGGGTCCCTGGAGCACCTGTTTTTTTGAAAGCTCTATAACTTCTGTACCTGATAAGCGAATTGGATGAAACTTGGTACATGAGTATGTAGTACGGCTTACAATAGTTCTGCATCCCAACCTCCGGTTTTTCACTTCCGGTAAAAAATTTTTTTTGTACTTTTTTGAAGTTTTTTCAGTGTCTTTATGCACACTACAGCCTACAATAATGAAGTGATTATGATGAAACTTATGGAATAGGGTTCCAATTAGTGTGCAAAGATAATTATCATGTTTTAGGACACATTGATCAAAGTGGTGGGGGGTCTACCATCGCTACCTTCGCTCATTAATTTTTCAATGACACTTTGGAAAAAGATGGAGACGTAAGTAACAAAGAACTGATTAGTTTTTGGATAATATTGGAATAAGTGGTGGGGGTCCTCCCGAACACCTGTTTAATGTGTCACACTTTTTTCAATGTTTGTTGGGAGCACACAGCATTTGTTCGTGAACGAATTTTGATGACACTTTGGAAAAAGATGCAAACATGTATGGCAAAGAACTGATTAGTTTTTAAGCGATAGTGAACAAAGTGGTGGGGGGGTCCCTGGAGCACATGTTTTTTTGAAAGCTCTATAACTTTTGTACCTGATAAGCGAATTGGATGAAACTTGGTACATGAGTATGTAGTACGGTTTACAATAGTTTTGCATCCCAACTTCCGGTAAAAAAAAATTTTTTTTACTTTTTTTAAGTTTTTTCAGTGTCTTTATGCACACTACAGCCTACAATAATGAAGTGATTATGATGAAACTTATGGAATAGGGTTCCAATTAGTGTAAGAAAATAAATATCATCTTTTGGGACACATTGATCAAAGTGGCGGGAGTTCTACCATACAACTGCTGACTTTTCACACTTTGTTTTTAAAGTTTGTTGGGAGCATACAGACTTCATTCATCAATCAATTCTAATGACACTTTGGAAAAAGATGGAAACTTAAATGACAAGGAACTGATTAGTTTTTGGACAATATTGGGATAAGTGGTACGGGGTCTCCCGAACACCTGTTTACTGTGTCATCATTTTTTCAATGTTTGTTGGGAGCACACAGCATTCGTTCGTGAACCAATTTTGATAACACTTTGGAAAAAGATGCAAACATGTATGGCAAAGAACTGATTACTTTTTGAGCGATAGTGAACAAAGTGGTGGGGCTTGTCCCATACACCTGTTTTTTTTTTAAGCTCAATAACATCTGTACCTGATAATCGAATTGGATGAAACTTTGTACATAAGCATTTAGTATGATTTACAAAAATTCTGCATCCCAACTTCCGGTTTTTCACTTCCGGTAAAAAAAAAGTTTTTTTAATTGTTGGCAGTTTTTTCAGTATCTTTATGCACACTACAGCCTACAATAATGAAGTGATTATGATAAAACTTATGGAAAGGTTTCAATTAGTGTGCAAAGATAATTATCATGTTTTAGGACACATTGATCAAAGTGGCGGGGGATCTACCATACAACTGCTGACTTTTCACACTTGGTTTTTAAAGTTTGTTGGGAGCATACAGATTTCATTCATTAATCAATTTTAATGGCACTTTGAAAAAAGATAAAGACTTTATTGACAAAGAATTGACTAGTTTTTGGACAATATTGGGATAAGTGGTGGGGTCCTCCCGAACACCTGTTTATTGTTTAAATGTTTGTTGGAAGCATACAACATTCGTTCGTTAAGTAATTATGATTACACTTTGCAAAAAGATGCAAATATGTATGGCAAGGAACTGATTAGTTTTTTTAGCGATAGCGAACAAAGTGGAAGGGGGTCCTCCAAGCACCTGTTATTTTGGAAGCTCAATAACATCTGTACCTGATAATCGAGTTGGATGAAATTTGGTACATACACATTTAGTACGGTTTACAACAGTTCTGCGTCTTAACTTCCGCTTTGTCACTTCCGATAAAATTTTTGTTTACTTTTTCTCGTACTACAGAATTTATGTTTGTTGGGATACTACTGCCTGCTTTAATATTTTTATTATTAGAACTACGAAGTCCATAATATTGGTTAGCTTTTAATTAAAGTATTTTATGGATATTAGCTCATTATATATCCAGAACACTATGTTTTCAGAGCTGTGGTGAAGTCAGCCTATGCATCAGCGTCGCAATATTTTTTCCTAGAAAAATCTAATTTGATTTGTCAGTGTCAAATATTTGTTTGTTTGTAATGATTTTAAGGAATAAAACTTCTTTTTTAATCCGTAATAAAATTAATATAATAATTTAAGACGAAAAAAATAGTTTTGAAAACTCTTTAATTGATCAAATTAAATAAATCGATTTTCTTTGGTATTTTTTGTATTAAATTTCTAGATATTACGATGTGTGAATTCATAGGATGAGAGAATATTTCGTCAACATCTAAGTCAACATTCTAATCAACATCCTAAGTCACGAGTGTAAAGACATTATTGATTGTTGCCAATCAATACGAAACTTAATATCTGACATAAAGTCAATATGTTGTTATATTTTTGGTTAGGAAATATAGACAACATTAGGGGAATTTTTAATTTCGGATTGGTTTTTGTGAACAATTAAGCTTAAGTACATATTAGAAATCACTTGAATTTTGCAATTCGAAATAACTTTTCATTTTCTCTAAAATTCCTTTAGAAAAATTTTTGTTGTGTTTCGTGTTAGGATTCGAACTACATTATCAGAGACACATTGTTCAAATCCCATGTGTCTTACGTCACATCGTAAGTTAATCGTTTTAGTTAAATTTATTTTTGAATTTGCTATTCAGTTCCAGTGGCTATTCTGTTTTTATTCTTTTTGTTGTTTTCTTTTTTCATTTTTTTTGGTGATTGTTGTACCATTTTTCAAGTGAAAAAACTTCTTTAGGCGCGTTGTGCGATTTTGTATCGTAAAAAATTTACATATTCGAGACATCGTCACGCTAAATAAATATTAAATATAAAATAAATATTAAAGGAGGGTGAGATAAATTATAATAATTTGTTATTTCTTATTCTCATTTTCTTGATTTATAATTTATTTTTTTTTTTATTTTTTATTGAATTTGTTTTTTTTTCGGTTGTAGTGTGGTATCGTGAGTAAATATTATAGGCTATTTTTCGGTGTATTTTCGGCTTCTTTACCATACAAAATCTTAATCTATAAAACGATAAAATTCTCTTATTTTTCAGCCTCATATTTTCACCAGGAATAATAGAATAGAGAAAACAAAAATAAAATAAAAGCTAAACAGCAAGTTTGTTTTACAAATTTGAAGACACAAAACTAAAATGGTATTACCAATAGTCTAGGTAGTGGTACATTCCCGTTCGACTCTTCGACGCACTGTCTTCCTCAATGATTAAAGCTCAGATATTGGATTATACGAATAATCTTTTCATTAGGCAAATATTGAAATCCCATCATCAAGGAATATTCTAACTAAGATTGATGGTGCTACCGTTGACTGAATACAATTCATCCGCCTTGGCTAGTGATATCTCACTGCTATTGCGAGTGGTATGTGATATCTCACATTAACTCATATTTCTATAGAAGGGACTGGAGAGTGGAGTACGGCGGTTGTCACACCCGTAGATGACAAAACTGCGGGAAGTGTTTTTAATAAAATGTGTTGTGTAGTAAGCATTACAATATGCGTCACAATAACACATAAAAACCTTTCAAGATCAAGGTTCCACAACAACATGCGTTCTAAGGTGTTGGTGATAGTGTCGGAAAAAAATAGCGCTGTATCAATATATATCGAAATATAGAAAAACGATATCGGAATGATTAAATATCGACATATCGATATATCGATAAATCGATATATCGACATATCGATATTACGATAAATCGATATATCGACATATTGATAAATCGATTATTCAATATCGAAACTTATCGAAACTTATCGATAGATCGTTACTTATCGACATATCGATACTTGTCGGTATATATCCAAATCGATATATCGATACTTATCAATGTATCTATACTTGTCGATATAACGATAATTATAGATATATTTGTTTAATTTTTTATATTGATATTTTCTATCACTTTTTTAATATCACCTAATTATAGGAACTTGCCCAGAAGTCACACCCTCTGAAGATTTAGAAATTTTAATTCAACATCAATCAATAATTTAACATTTATTTTGTTTCTGTAACTATCGGCTAGTGACGGGGAAAAATATCGATGTATAAATGTATATGTTTATTTATCGAAATATCGAATAACGATATCGGAATGTTAAAATATTGATATATCGATATTTTTTGTTAACTCACGCGGCCCTATAAGTAGGTGGGCGCAAATCTTTGTTTGTTTTGTTTTTTTTTTAAATTTTGTTTTAAAGAAGAGATACTTAACAATAAATCCTATCACATATAAAATATGACATAGGCCAATAGGATAGAGGTAGAGAAAATTAAAATAAAATAAGTATAAAAGGCAAATTTATTTGAAAAATTTTCAGAAACAAAACTAAAATGGGGTTGCAAATAATCCCGCTAGTGGCACATTTCTTGATCATGTGACATTATGTCTTCCTAAATAATTCAAGCTCACACATTGAGTTACATGTAGGGTCGATTCTTCAAGCAAGCAATAGCTTGCCATCATCAAAGAATATTCCATAGCTAAGATTGCGGGTGCCACCGTTGACTAATTAAAGTTCATTCGCCAGGACCCCTAAGCTATCACCTTGCTGGTCATATCTCATTGCTATTTCCATTTTCCAGTGTTATGTGATATTTCACGTGAACTTGTATGTCAATAGCAAAATTTAAGCTAATTACAAAAAAAATATAATTAGTTGTCACTAAAAATTAAAATTTATCATTATCATCAATGTCTAGGAAAAATTACATAATATAGAAATTGGCTTAGAGTAGGTTGTTGATATATTTTTAGTATTTTGCATGTTGAAAATTATTTATATTTAATATATGTCTATCATTTGCAGATATCCCTTTTTCATGCAGCTATCATACATTTCATTTCATGCATAACTTTTCATCAAAAGCCTAACACAATTAGTTTTTAACTTTTTCACTTTTAATTTTGTTGTTGGTAATTTAAATTTTATTTATTATATTGTATTTTTATTTTATATTTTTGCATGACACTAATCTTGTCATTAACATATCATCGCGTTAGTTATAAAATTTATACATTTATTTCTTCTTTTTTCTGTGGTGTAATGAATAATGATGATGATAAACATCAAGATGACATTAAATGAAATTTTTAGAAAAAAAAACGAAATAAGTGAACATGACATGTTGATTAGGAAATGTTATAATGTATGTTGCACAGGTTCGTTACAGCTTAATGACATTAATTATGTTAACCATGAAATGACGAATATTAAATTATTTCAAAAAATAAAAATTTCGAACGAAAAAAATAATATTTCACAGTTTCTTTTTATAATTAGGAAAAATAAACAAATCATAAGTTATCGGTTAGATAATAAAATATCGTGCCAAATATTTAATCTACCATAAAAAAAAATAAATTAAATATCAAGACCGCAAAAAAAACCAACTAAAAAATTGTTGTTTTAATGTTGAAAATAAATATTATTTGACAATCCCATCCTTTATAAAAGACAAATAAATTAGAATAAGTGTAAAAATATTTATTGACAAATAATGTTTATTATATTTTTGAATTATAGAAATAAATAAATATTTAATATATGTTTTACTTTTTCAATTTTAAACTTGATGGCACTGTGATTGTTCAAATACAAATGATACTACAAATACGTTGAAAAGCCGTAGTAGCACCCTTGTATATATTTTTACGAGCACAGATTAAAATTTATATTGTACCAGTATGAAGGCTTAAAATACGAGCGGTGCTAGTGGTTTCATACGAGGAAATTTTGTTGTTTTATTTTCCTTTTTACGATCAAACTAGAAATTAGTAAATAAAATATGGAGGGGCTGATATCTCAAGCTCTGAGATATCAAGACTTCGGTCTGGGTTAAGGATTTTGATATAGTTTTCGGCAAAAAACTTTTATTTGGATATTGTTTTTAGTTTTGGGCAGCGATGTATATCAAACATAACTTTTTGTTAAAGTACATGTATATAACATCTCTGTTTATATATGTATTACAAAACTAACACGAAACATCAATACGTTGTCGTAAAATTATAACAGATCATATATTAACATAATTTAGTGAAAAGATTATACAATCAGCAAACTACTCAAAAACCTCTCCATTTAGCGTTTCGAGAAAATATTTCAAAATCACAAATTCATATTTCTTTCAATATTCCAAAAATATTGCAAAAATTAAATCAAATAAAAATTCAAACTTTTTTCAAACAAAATTCTAAAAATATTTCAAAAATTATTACAAAATCAAAGATTAAAACTTTTTTTAAAAATTCTAAATATATTGCATTAATTGTAACAAAATCAAAAATTGTAACTTTTTCCAAAATTATAAAAATTATAATCAAATCAAAAATTTAAAATTTTTCAAAATTCTAAAAATATTCCAAAAATTCTTACAAAATCAAAAATTGAAACTTTTTTGAAAATTCTAGAAATATATATAAAATCCAAAAATTCTATTTTTTTTTCAAAAATATTCCAAAAATTAGAATAAAATCAAAAATTTAAACTTTTTCTAAATTCTAATAATATTCCAAAAAATTCTAAAAAATTCGAAAATACAAACTTTTTCCAAAATTCTAAAAATATTGCAAAAATTATAACAATTTTAAACATTGAAACTTTTTCCAAAATTATAATAAAATCGAAAATTTAAAATTTTTCAAAATTCTAAAAATATTCCAATAGTTCTTATAAAATCAAAAATTGAAATTTTTTTCAAAATTCTAAAAATATTCCAAAAACTAGAATAAAATCAAATATTTAAACTTTTTCTAAATTCTAATAATATCCCAAAAATTCTTAAAAATTCAAAAATATTGCAAAAATTATAACAATATAGAATTGAAGCTTTTTCTAAAATTATAAAAATTATAATAAAATCAAAAATTTAAAATTTTTCGAAATTCTAAAAATATTCCAAAAATTCTTAAAAAATTAAAAATTGAACTTTTTCAAAATTCCAAAAGTATTTCAAAAACTATAACAAATTCAAAAATTTCCATGTTCAATTATATTTACGTAAACAAACAGCTAAATTTTTTTTTTCCAAAAAGTTATCTAAAAAAATAAATGAAATCATTTTTTTGACACACTTGACAATATTTTTTTGACAAACTTATAATGCCATAATTCTCAATAATAATAATAAAATTTCATGTCAAACAAATAATTAATTTTATTTTTTTCCAAAACATTAGGTAAGAAAATAATTAAAAATCTTTCTTTTGACACACTTGACAACATTTTTGACAAACTTATAATGCCATAATTCTCAATAAAAATAATAAAATTTCATGTCAAACAAATAATCAATTTTATTTTTTTCCAAAAGATTGGGTAAAAAATAAATAAAAATCTTTCTTTTGACACACTTGACAACATTTTTTTGACAAACTTATAATGCAATAATCTAGATTTTGGTCTCACATACCAATCCCGACCATCAAGATTTCTCCAAATTCAATGTTCCTACTCGAAATCAATCCTACTCTTTTCTAGATTTCGTAGGTCGTGACGGCCGGCCGGCAGACAGGCATACATTTTTTTTTTGCTTTTTTAGAATCTGTAGGTCCTTAAACGTCGAGAAATGACAAAAAGAGTGGGGGGTAAGAATTTCACTTTTGGCTCATGAATGCAATACTTAGGTCTTTCAGACCGAAGTAATTAAATAATTAGAGATTAACCAGAAGTAAACGTAATAAAATAAATTTTTAATTGATAGCGGGCGAGACCCATTGTAGTTTGTAAATGAGTTTGTTAAGTACAATGAATATATTAGTTTTAGTCGATATATGTTGTATTGGACCATGTGCAAGCTTTATATTTGTTTAAATTTGATAAGTTTTTCTTGACAACCGTTATCGTAATGATAGGATTGGATTGTTAACTATTTCATTTCTAAAAATATTCAATTTTGTTCTAAAATAAAATAACCAAAAATATATATTTAACACATACATCTACTTAAAAGCTTTTTTTATTCGCCGAAATAGTAGAAAATATTTGTTACAACCAAAAAAGTACACAGCAAAATATTTATAAGACAATTAAAATCTAAATTAAATACTCCATCTTCATCATAACATTTGTACTAACCATAGTACATTTTTGAGTAACAAGTTAAAAATGACGATAGCTTTTAGTTTGGATTGATATTTCTAAAATATGTTTAATAATTTGTCAAATAAATTATATATGTAATCAACATGTATTCATTAAGTTTTATGCATTTAATTTAAAAATTACTGTGTATAACTAAAATTATTGTGTATAACTATAGCGCGAACGCGTTTCCTAAACAAGAGTGAAGAGTTTGCAGCACGAGCTTAGCGAATAAACTATTGTGCAACGCATTTTATGTATGTTTATGCTGTAGTAGGTCTCGCTATTATCGTGAAATTGTTTATGATTGTTGAAAAGTTTTATGTTTGAAATGAAATTACTGAATAAAGTTTACTAATAGTGGAGTCATATTAGCATTTTATATTGATGTAAGAGCAAAGTTGAATTTTTTTTTTGTTTTATGTTAAGGACATAAAAGTTAGTGGGCATGTAATTATTTAGCAAATTTGGAGGTCCGGAAGTGCCTCAAAAATGGCAAAAACTGGTTTTTTGGTGTTTTTTGAGTAGGTCGCTTCACTATTTTTGAAATATTTCGGGCTCTAATGATCATAAAAAAAAAACAAAAAATGCAAAATGTTTGTGATTAAATTTCAAATCCATCTAAGAGGGTAAGATACTTCAAAAGTGTAACCTAACCTCAAAAAACCGAATCGCGTGACTTTTTTTTTTTTTTACTAAATTTATGATAAGGGCGGAAAAATCGTCGAATTTTCATGAAAATTTCAGGAAACATGTATTTTAATAGTCTCAATATGGGATTTAATTTTTATGAAAAAATTTTTATTTTTTCGGCCACAATTGGCATTTTTCGTTAAATTTGGCAAATGGTGCCATTTTATGAGAAGACATCCAAAATAAAAATTTTTTTTTTTAATCTGTACTTTTTTTTATCTACCTTAACTTAAGTATAATTAAAATTATGTTGCCTTAATCTAAATGCCCATTTTCGGGCATGAAAAAAAAAACATTAATTTTGGCATTTTTTTGACATTTTACCATATATTCGGTATTATTTATGCTATTATCATGTATTTTGCATAAAAGTGAAATAGGCAATTCAAATTAATAAAAAATATTTTTTAAAATTATACATAACCTACAAAACTTTTTTTTCTTGCAATGCCCTAAATTGCTTTTGGTAAATAATTAAAATGTTATTACAATTATTGTAAATATTTGATATGAGATTTTGAAAAAATGTAATATTCAATTTTTTTCAAACATTTTTTAAACATACAAAATACACAGCATAAATAATTTTACGCCAATTATGTTTTCAATTGAAAATTCTATGTGCGTTATTATGGTTTTCCATATTATTCACTGTTTGTGTGCTTTTGTCACTTTTGAATTAAAATGCAATATTTAAAAATATACTTTTTGCTGTTTATTTTTAAAATTTTTATTTTATTAATAATAATATAAACTTTCTTATAGTAACAATTTGAATTTGATTTTTAATTTTATTGAATATCGATTTCGACTTACGTCATCCTCAGTTTAAATTATTATTACAATTTTTGCTTAAACTATTACTTATATACTACTTCAACTGCTATTTTTTATTATTATGTCGTATATTTTGTTAGTTTAATTTTAATTATTTACCAAAAGCAATTTAGGGCATTGCAAGAAAAAAAAGTTTTGTAGGTTATGTATAATTTTAAAAAATATTTTTTATTAATTTGAATTGCCTATTTCACTTTTATGCAAAATACATGATAATAGCATAAATAATACCGAATATATGGTAAAATGTCAAAAAAATGCCAAAATTAATGTTTTTTTTTTCATGCCCGAAAATGGGCATTTAGGTTAAGGCAACATAATTTTAATTATACTTAAGTTAAGGTAGATAAAAAAAAGTACAGATTAAAAAAAAAAAATTTTATTTTGGATGTCTTCTCATAAAATGGCACCATTTGCCAAATTTAACGAAAAATGCCAATTGTGGCCGAAAAAATTAAAATTTTTTCATAAAAATTAAATCCCATATTGAGACTATTAAAATACATGTTTCCTGAAATTTTCATGAAAATTCGACGATTTTTCCGCCCCTTATCATAAATTTAGTAAAAAAAAAAAAAAAGTCACCCGATTCGGTTTTTTGAGGTTAGGTTACACTTTTGAAGTATCTTACCCTCCTAGATGGATTTGAAATTTAATCACAAACATTTTGCATTTTTTGTTTTTTTTTTATGATCATTAGAGCCCGAAATATTTCAAAAATAGTGAAGCGACCTACTCAAAAAACACCAAAAAACCAGTTTTTGCCATTTTTGAGGCACTTCCGGACCTACAAATTTGCTAAATAATTACATGCCCACTAACTTTTATGTCCTTAACATAAAACAAAAAAAAAATTCAACTTTGCTCTTACATCAAATATATCACTTTTTTTTACTAATTTGACTCCACTAAAAGGTTATGAATAAAGGTAAAGTACAAAGGTTACTCTAGAACGCAAAAGTGTTATTTTACTGCTTTTAAAGTTTTTTATTATGATTTATCACTATAAAAATTTTGTATGCATTATTTAAAATTCCTCTACCCGCCCGCCATTCTCTTCACTAGGAAAAAATCAATTTGTTTGTTTTACAAACTTAAGTACTTATTACCATTACTAATACAAACATATATCACATCAATTTATGGTTTTTTGTTTTTTTTTCAAGCCATAAAATCTAAATCGATTTGAAAAGGAAAAATAAAATCAACAATTTCTTTAAACTGTATTACATTTAATTTTATTCGATTTATAGTGAACTTTCAACCGTTTTAAATGAATTGTATTGTTGGAATATTTAGTTGCTGATTATTACACAGTCAATCTTAAAAAATTGTTCGACGTCTCTCGGTTTTAATTTTAATGTCATCCAAAATATTTATATGCTTTTGAATCATTTCAAATACTTTTAAACGTTCAGCAGGTGTTGTGCGACGATCATCGTATGTCTGCACAAGAATTATATGTGCTTCAGTTACATGCTTCACGATGAAAAATATACTCGTAAGACGGAATAATATATGCTGTCACCTCAAGGCTAGTGGTGGAGGTTAATGATAAAATTGTATCTAGGATTTGCAGAATTACAATGCTATGATAACACCATCTATCGGGAAGCAGCAATAACTTAGCCATGTCCCTAATAATGATTTAAAACGAAAAATCAAATCTTTAATGCTTTCTTTTGAATTAGAAACATAAACAATCAACATTCTCCATTTCTGAGACTAACTACTGAAATATCTTCGATCCTAAGTTTGAGGTACTTCTGAAATGTTGTGGTTTGGCATCATTGGGTACTAATTACTTGCTACTTTTTTTTCGAAGTTCTTCTTGTTTGAGCTGACACGTCGATACTAATTTATGTAAGTAGTATGTTTCTTTTTAAATAAAACGTGCTGTTTAATAGGAATTTCAATGTCACAAAAACACATATAAACCTTTTAAGATCTAAAATCAAGGATAACACATTGTTAATAATAATCTAACTAGTGGCATATTTTTTTGATCATATTACGTATTATTTTCCTTTATTGATTTAATCCTCAAAGAGAAATCAAAGAGTACTGCATAACTATGGTTGAGATTTCTACCGTTGATTAGAGTTAAATCGCCAGCATTCCTTAGATTTCATATTGATTAACGATATTGCACTACAATTGAGAGGGGTGTGTAATATCGTATGTGAAGTCATTTCCTAACAGCAGGGACTAGAGTAAGCGTGGTTGTCACACCGCACAATTAAACTGACCTTGTCATGCGTACCAGGAAAAGTTGCTTAGAATAATTAAAGCAATATTTAACATCAAGATTGACTTTGTAATAATCAACAATATCATTAATTCCATTAATTTAAAACAGTTCAATGTCAACAATAAAGGGAATAAAATAAAATTTAATACAGTTTTCAGAAATTGATGTTGATTTCGTTTCTGCTTTTCAAATCTATGTAAATATTATGAGTTGTTATGTTATGTTATGTTATGTGAAATATGTTTTTATTATACTGATGCTTGTTTGCTTTTTTTGTAAATGAAAAATTATATTTTCTTAGGGAAAGTCACAAACAGATCAACACCTTTTTACTGTGGTGTGGGAAAAAATTAAACTTAAACTCTGTGTCAAGTGTCCTTATAGTTAGCACGCTGTACTCAAAGTCGGAGGGCAACATTCGAATTCCGTGTAGATAAAATTATTTTTGCACAAAACATTGAAAACCATCAACACACCGGATTTTCAATTGACCGATAGTTAATTACTTTTGATTGATAAAATAGACTCACTCATGGGCTTTCATCCATATATAAAACCATTTAATTAAATTAAGTCTTCAAATGAAGCCCGACGGTAAAATTGAGTAAATTGAAATTAATAAGAGTGAAGAACACTTGTTGAACGTCCCACATGGAACATATATAGCAAAAAATCCTAATACCTAAATACTCACATGTCACCAAAACTTGACTTATCACTGTGGATATTCAACTCGAAATAAATGCGATTGCTAGATATAATCTAATATATATACAAATATAATACGAGAATTAGTTTGAGAAAACTCGAACAAACTAGTTTTTTCTATCTATCTAAAGTGAAGAGCTAAGCTATCATACTCAAAGTTGAATTATTTTAAATCAAAGTGATCTGTACGGGGTTGCATTGATTTAAATCCTTTGATTTAAACCATCGATTTCAATCAGATTTAAATCAATTTGGTTTTTGTTTAAAAAATCCTTAGTTTATAAATTGCAGAAATCTCTAAAAATGGTAAACAATCTCAAAAAAATGAAGTAGAAATGTAGTCCACTTAATAAGTCAAAAAATCGGGAAAAGTGGTGGAACAGTATCGATTTTAAAAATTTCCTGGGTTCTTCAGACCTTCAGGACAATTTATCAGTAATAACTCCTGCATTACCTCGAAAATTGAGTAAATTAGGGTAATTAGGGGAGGGGGACCCAAAGTACCCCAAACAATTTTGAAAATTCAAAATTTCACCTCGGCAATCTGCTCTGGATTTTTTAGAGCAGCTTATTACGAATCCGAGGTTCAATAGTATAAGTGATGGTGTATTTTTTTCAAAAACATATTATATCTGCCACGGCACAGTTTTTCCTTAGCTTTCAAATTCTCATCTAATGTATTATTTTTAAAGTTGTATAATTCTAACAAGCATTGGATTCCGCCATGTAATAATTGATCAATATCCTCAAAGTTCTTTGTGAACGAATCCGTCTGCTCATTACCCAAATTTATTGACTCTGGAGTATCTCTATTCAAAATATCAAAAAATATTTTCGTTATGCGATTAAAACGTTGGCGTTGTTCGTAAATGACGACCAGTAAATGGATGAGCAAAAATAATATGATCGACTGCTCACCTGCTAATGCTTTCAATATAACCAAAACATCTAAATCCTCGAAGACAACGACAATTTTATTATTTTGGGTGGCAGTCAGTAATGACAGCTGTAGTAGAGCAATTGTCTGTTCAGCATCGCCTTTACACATCACAGATTTGTAATTTAATTCTATTAAACTGTTACGGAGTAGTTTAATGGCATTCTTTTTATTATTTTTGTTTGAAATTCATTTTCCTTTTCAATGGCCAGTTTGGTGTTTTTATCAAATTGATATTCAACAGAAATATAGTTTTGTTTTTCAATTCACTTTATGTATAAGTACCAGGAGACCGAGCTTAGCTCGGTGAAAAAAAGACAGTTTTTTTTAATCTCTTTCGCAAAACAACTTTAAAATTAGTATATATTTTTATTTCACAAAACTTATTATTTGTTTTTGATACAATAATTTCTACTAAAAAACTAAATGTCAATATATGGAGGGGTTGAAATCAGTGGCGTAGCCAGAATTTTCCATTGGGGGGGGTCAAGGATTACTTTATAAGACTTAATAGTTTAACCCAATAAACCAATTAATTAGTTTTATTAATAATTCATTACAATAATAGATACTTCATTTTAATGTTTCCTTAATTTTAATTTTTTTAATTAATAATTTTTTAAAAAATGAATTAATGATTTTTTTCAACTATTTTAAATTATTTTTAATTAACTTTAAGAAAACAAATATCGAATAATTTTTATTTCAAAACAAAAATATTTTTACAATATTTTTTTTTTAGTAAAAAGTGTTGTGTAGTAGGAATTACAAAATATGTCACAACAACACATAGATACCTTTTAAGACCTTATAGGTCCCGCAACAACATGCATCTTGAGGTGTTGGTGGACGTTTTATTTAAATCTTTGTGGATTGAAGGCACTCGAGACTATTGATTCAGGCAAAGCATTCCATTTGTACGATGTTTGCACAAAGAAATCCCCTTGCATTTTGTTACTGGGGCAGTGAGTAATCCCGACAGTTTGACTATTTGCACAAACAGATTGACGAGTTGAACAAGGAAAAGAAGATGTCTGAGGCATTATAATTTCATCCGAGCACTGCTGGTGACGATATTTATAAAAAACAACGAGATCAGCAACAGTGCGACGATGTTGTAGGGAATCACGATTTAAGGTTAAATTTCGATCACCACCAATTCGTATAGCACGCTTTTCAACAGAGTCCAAAAGGCCCAAGATGGTAACAGATGCAGCGCCCCAAACTTGACAACAATACTCCATGCAGGACGAATATAGGACTTATAAATGTGGAGTAATTGATGCGGAGAAAAATATTTTTTACATCTATTGAGGAGGCCGAGTTTTCTTGATGCGCTCTTTGCCATGGCCAAGATATAATCGTTCCAGAGTAAGTAATTGGAAATTGTGACTCCCAATAAACGAATGTTTTCACATCCGTCTATTTGGTCGTTACACATATTAATTGAAGTATCATTGGGAAACTTGGTCTTTGATCTGGAAACAATCAATAGCTGTGTTTTGGTGGAATTAAAAATGACCAAATTTTTGTCACCCCAATCGGCGACTTTTTTCAGGTCCTCGTTTACATTTATGGCCGCGTCTTTCCGGGCGGGATTTATTTCTTCATGCATTTTACCCTTTGAAGATAGGGGGACGAATGACTTGTGCAGTGTACCATCATCTGCAAAACTATTTATTGGGTTATTGGTGATTTGCAACAGTTCGTTGATATAAATTAAAAATAAAGTGGGAGATAAAACTGAGCCTTAGGTACATCAGCGTTAATTAATTTGGACTCAGAAATAAAGCCATCTATAGATACCGAGATGTATCGGTTAGACAGAAAATTTTGAATCAACTTTACAACTGCGGGATGAAAACCGTACGCAACGAGCTGTTGATCAAGTTGGCATGCCGAATTCGATCAAATGCTGTTGAGATGTCTAATGCGATTACGTACTTTTCACCACCTTTCTCAAGTATGCTATTCCAAAGATGTGCTACATAGTTCAATAGATCGGTTGTTGATCTTTTGTTTCTAAAACCGTATTGGCTGTCATGATATCAAATGGTTGTCCTCCAAAAATTTGGATATGTGTGAATTAATATATTGCTTCTATATTTTAAACAGGACTGGGAGTAAGGCTATTAGTCTGTAATTCGAAATATCACATTTCGTTCCTTTTTTGGGACAGGCTGGACATTAGCCAGCAGGATGGAAAAATACTAGATTTATAGGATTTATAAAATATTTTGGTGAGAGTTGGTGCAATATAAAACAAAAATATCGAATAATTTTAATTAACTTTCATAAAACAAATTTCGAATAATTTTTAATTAACTTTAAAAAAGCAAATTTCGAATAATTTTTTATTAACTTTAAAAAATGATAATTTTCTTTATTTTTAAATAGAAATTTTTGTGCTAGTGATTTTGAAATTTAAACTTATTTGAAACTAAATCACACTTTGCCTATTGGTTCGCCTCAAACCTGTGTCTAGGAAGGGATGAAAAATGATTTTCCTGATTAATCAAATTCCTTAAAATATCAAGGCGTTAGATATCATTTTAACTATTCTAACACAATTAATTTTGTTTTGTATTTAGAACAACTTCCAGGACACTTTGTTTTGTCCGATCTTATCTATTGTCCGATCTACGAAATTGTTATTTGTTATTTCCGGCACGGAATACTAGTTATGAAAAAATTGCTGTAATTTATTTCTCAAATCCTATTTCACGATGTACAGGAATAGGGCTACAGATGTACTCATAAAGAAAGAATAGTAGACAAAATAGTAGACCAGTGGGCATAAATAAAAGACGCCAGAATAGTACATTATGATGCTAGGACGTAAAGCTAAAGATTTTGGTCGTATGTGGAGTTGCATCCACATTAAGTCCAAAATAGCTTATGTCCGTGCATCATATACTATTTTTTATTCGCCGCAAGTAAAATATTTAAAAAAAAATGTTTGTTCTAAATTGAAATTACAAATTTGCATAAATTTTGAAATAAAAATATGTGGAACAAGTTACCTTTGACATAATATTTGTTATTTTTTCCAAATTATTGTATCACTAATTTTTTTTTATTTAGCGTATGGTTTTTTTGTGACACATTAAAAATTAAACTTAAAATAAGTAGACTCTTCTATGAAATCTACCTAAAACAAAGCATGGATACACATTAAATGAACTTACATTCAATTTGATTGCGCGTCTTTTAATAAAAAAGTAAAAAGTAAAATATTTGAACATTGGGCAGTACATTTAAATATTAGATGTTGACATCGAGCTAGTCTATCCATGCTACTACATCGGGAGTTGCCAAATGGATGTCTGAGATGTCGCCATAGTACCGTCGAATTGGACACACAGTTGCAATATGTTTTATGGTTTATTGTGGAGCGCCGCAGTCACACTCAGGGGACTCTGAAATGCCCCACATGTAGAAAGAATCAGCACAACGTCCATGATTCGTTCTTATTCGGTTAGGTGTAGTCCAGGTATGACGTGGCAGATCGAAACCAGGTTGGGTAGAAGTCGGGTTAGTAATAGAAAGGCCAGTTGTATTGATGATGCCAGGAGGTGTCCCAGACATCCAAGATATTAAAATTAGTTGCCAGCAAGTTGCTGGCAGTTTTATGTGGAGGCTTTCTTGACTTCAATCGACAACGAGTGTGGTCACCGTTATCTTCGTGCAAGGGTAACGTGATGTTGTTGGTTACCTTTTTATGTTCACGCATGAGAGCATGCGAGCGTCTGAGTGCAGGTGGAGCGATATTGCTTAACACAGAGCCAAGGTTAAGGGGTGGTTCTGATAGTACTACTTATAGTACGCATCGTGGCATGCAGCTGGCAGTCAACTTTTTGAGTATGTGTGCTAGTGAGTATGTGTGCTATCACTATGACAACATAGTGGAGGGTGGGGTTCTGTGGAACGAAAAGAAAGCAACTGTTCAATTCATTCGTAAGATTCCAGGGAAAAAATGTTAATATTAGAATATTAGAGCAATTCTTCTAGAAGACAGAAACTTTAAAATTTCAATGGGGGGGTTTAAACCCGAATAAACCCGTATGTCGCTACGCCACTTATTTTGGTAATCTGACGATGAATGTTTACATTCGAAACATGTTATAATAAATATATACCAAAAAAGTTTGTTCCGTTGATTATAATTACAATAATTTATTTATATAAATTATTGATTTTATTTAAAAATGTATTAGTCATTCATCCAGATTTTTCTGCTTCGGCTATTTTAAGTCGAGTTGCCGTAAAGATTTTAAAATCGTAATTTGCCGAACGACAAAGAAAATAAATAAGTGATACTGAGCAAAAAGTGGGAATCGCTGCGAAAATTTAAATGTTTGCTTAAATAACTTTAATAAACTTAACTTAACTTTAATAAAATCGTAAAATTGCCGAATTGGAAAATTCTTTTCGTAAAAATGCCGAATTTGCCGAATGGGAAAATTCTTAGGAGGGTGTCACAACCCCCAAAACCCCCCTCGGCGTCAGGTCTGACAGGAAGAGGGAAGGAGGGGGTTCTGAGGAACGAAAAGAAAGCAACTGTTCAATTCATTCGTAAGATACCAGGGAAAAAATCTTAATATTAGAATATTAGAGCAATTCTTATAGATTACAGAAATTTTAAAATTTCAATGGGGGGGGGGTTTGAACCCGAACAAACCCGTATGTCGCTACGCCACTGGTTGAAATCTCAAACTTTCTCATAGTTTTTTGAAAAATTCCTCAAGCAAGTGGTATACTTGGTTTAGAAATTTTTGGCATAAAATTATTTCGAATTATGTCATGTTGATTATGTCATGTTGAACGATGTCATTACATTTTAGACAATTTCATTGGTTTAAATTAAAATAAAACTCAGGCAAAAAAAATTCAACAAAATTTATTATAACTATTCCAAGCATTTGTGACGTCATACTTATGAAAAATAATTTTCCTTAATAAAGGCTCTAAACGACTTTTCCCAAAGTCGTGACCTATCTAGATCGTTTTTTCGCACCGGGAAATGGTAGTATTAAAATTTTCAGAAAAAAATTATAGTGCGTTTTCGAGAAAAAATTTACATATATTATACAATTATTGTTCGTTTAATAAGTAAGATAACATTCGACCACCAATTACAGATTAATAATTCAATTTATTCAAATCACTATGGTGTTCTGCGGAAAAAATGTATAAATCTGATTTTGTGTGTTCTCATTCCTTTGGCGTCAAATAGTGAAAAAGGATAAGTTGCCAACTCGTACGAAAATACCTGTTCGATTTCTCCGTTTCAACATGAATTATTCATATAAACAATACATTCTCTTTGAAATATGAGATCAGTGCTAACTGAAATTATATCTTCATCGCGTTACGGTTCTATTCACTTTATTCAACGGTATTACAGCCTATTTCGTTGATAACTAAAAGTCTTTGAAGTTTTGTCCTTCAATACTATGAAGAATACTGATGCTTTTTTCGAATGCCGTATGACAATCGACGTTTTCGTTTGCAATTATTTCTGAAAAATTGACAGCTATTCTTTAACGTCGTCACTAAAAATATTATGAGATGCGATGAATTTTCAAAACGCGGTAATTGGTTTTGCATGCGGGGTTTTACGAGCGTCATGGCATCATTCTGCTGACAAGGTTTGTCGAACGCTATGCCGGAAATTGTTTTCGGTGGCCTCTATTACTTCTCTCGTACATAAAGATATGCTCAACCTCTTGTTTCCTAGACACTGCTGCGTCGCGACAAAAGGTATCATGTTTAATTTTCAAAGATATCTCCAACACATATCTTTAAGACGAATTGTCCAGTCAAACGGGTCAATATGCTTCTCCAACGCGTGCATAACCTGCAAATACAATTGCGCCGACTTGACGTAGAACATGTGACCATCCGAGTGAACATTTGGAACATTTGGACATTTCGAGAAGCGCTGCCCAATCGCCGATTGCAGTGAAATCTTTCCAGGATTGATAACATTCAAAAGTATAAAATCCACAACCCTGTGTTGTAAGTTCTGTAGTTCTTTTTCGAAAAACTTGACGATATCGTCTCACACTTCGTTTTTCAAAATATCCTCAGTTTCGTGCTTTACATAAATAAAAAAAAATTTTGATTCTCCATCCAGTTCATAAATTTCTGAAAATTTACTATTTTTACCTTTTAATTCGTTTAATTTTTTTATCACTTTTGCTATTTCGGGTGTTGGTTGAGAGGGTGGAAACTACCATAATTTTCTCATTTATCGAGGTAATTCAGAGGTTAGTGTTGATTAAAGTTCCTAAGGGTCTGCGGAATCGCGGAAAAGAAAAATTAAAAAACGTTGCTGTTCAACCTCTTTTCCAGATTGTGAAAGTGTTTTTCTGGCTTATTTACTGGATTAATGGCGTAAATGCCGTATATGTAAGAAATCTTGAAAAATAATGCACAGACTTTTCATCTAAGTTCAAAATAAAGTAATGTTTTATCGTTAAATCGAACAGTTTCACCACACTAATACCAATATGAAAAAAACATACCACATCTAAATCTAATCTAAATGTTATTAAGTATAAATCATTATTAAAAATCTACATATTCGAGGAACTTTCAACGGAAGAAAAACGTTTCTGTCAAACTTCGTTTCCAAATAAAGGTACTTTATTCCTGCCTTACAGTGGTGTTAGAGCTATCCATTTCCTCAGATCTGTAAAGCTCTTCGCCCACTTTAAGTTTCTCCCGTTGCTAGGACAACGAGTTTTTCAGTGCAACCAGTTTTTCAGTGTAACCAATAATAAACATAACACTAGTGTAATGAACACCACGCATTTCTGATAGTGGCATCACTATTAGGAACATGAGAGGAATGGCGTGCCATGACAATTTCCGATTACAGTGGTCTGTGAATACGATTATGCATTTCCTCAGCCCAGTACAAATTCTGAGTAAATGCAAAAGTTTCACAAGGAGACGGATTCAAATGAACAAAGAACAGGGACTCTGACGACCTCAAAAATCGGAGAAACCAAGAACATCACACACATAACTTCTTCTACGATTACTACATTTAAAAAAATGAAAATGTTACACGCATTATTGGCCATTGATCCAACTCTTCATGCCTCAATAATTTAGCCAATCATAGTGAATAAACTATACATTAATAAAATATAACAACCAATCTTTGCGCCAATGGTACCGGTCATTGTTGCATACGAATAACAATACGATACAATAATCAAAAGTTGCCCCAATTGTACATGCGATTGTTGATTTTTTTTTGGTGTGTAAAAATTATTATCCGAAATGCATTTTAGTTATAACACTACTAAATTTTTATAACAAACTAATGACTTATTGTACTATTGTACTTATTGTACTAATATTAAATTTTAAGTAAAACACTTCTTTTAGTTATCTATAAAAAATGCTGTTAGATTATAAAGACAGCTTAATTTACAAAAACTAAATTATTATAAAAGCAATATTGTATTGCTTATTAGTGATATTAGAAAATAAAGTGATATTAGTGATATTAGTGAAAATGATATAATCATTTTTCATTCTTATTTTAATGCAATTAGATTTATAATTTTTATTAAATTTTAATTTTATTCAAGTCTTAAGCTTATCCACGGAATTCACCGTTCACACGTGTTATATCTGATTGCCGAGTTGTACAGTCGTCCAAGTATATAAAAAAAAATCTAATCGAACACGCAAAAAAAATGATACAAAAAACCCATTGAAGTAAGTGTTCAATATAGGGAGAACTATAAAAATTATATGGACAGCGTCGATTTGGTAAAATACCTTTTCAACGCTGGTAAAATAACTTCAGGGACAACTGCTTCATATAAACGTATAAATGACACAACAATGAGTTATTTTTGAGTTGGAGAAAAAAATTAAATAACCCAAAGCCCTATTCCACGACCACTATATAGATAGATATCAATCTACTAGACATGTCAGGTGTATCATCTCATGCACTACAATTTTTTGTGTAATTCTGCTGTGTTTGAACATCCTGTTACATTTGTGCCGTCATGAAAAAACTCTCAAATGATTAATATTACCAATAAATAAATACAATGCATCTTAATCCACACCTTAGAATTATTTACATTATTTCGTTACAAGATACAACAGTAATTCAACGATTTTTATCTGGTAATAAATTTCATAAATGACAAATGTTTTCTTTAAAATTAGTAATAATAAATGTGATGTTTGTTCATAAATTACTTTAAATCATATTATCTTAAAATATAATTAAACAATTAAAAAGAAAACAACATTAATAAGAAAATCTAAATTGACACTTGAGTTGAAACAGAAAAATAATATATAATTTTTTTTTCTTTTACTTATATTTAATGTATAATTACTTTTGTCTCTTAATTACGTAATTATACAACAACAATGACACGTATTCATGCGATTTTAAAATAAAATATTAAAGTATGGAATTGTAATATGTAATTGAGTTAAGATTTTTTTCTTTTGTTTTATATATAATATATAAGTAAAAAGTGTTTGTCGGGTGTAGTATTTATAGTTTAATGATTTGATGGCGTATGTATATGTTTAATGTTGAATTGTTGATTGAGTGGTTAAACAATGAATTGTGAAACTAATTACAATATGATTATTATTTACTTATTTTTGTGTTTTGTTATCGAACACACACTAAATATTTAAAAAGTCAGGGTAAATGTTTTAAAGAAAACAAGATCGAGTGTGTAAAATGATTTGGAGTTTGAAGAGAAGGAGAAGAAATGTTTACTTAAAACAGCAAATTTCACTTTTAAAATACACACTTATTTTTTTTGCAATAATAATTACAAATATATTTCAAATTTGTACAACAAATGTAACAACTAAAACCAAATTATTTAAAAATATTTATTCAGTCATAATTTATCGATAATTAACAATAACGTTAAAATATAATATGTATAGATACTATACTTATATAATAAATTCGCTTATATTTTTTTAAATTATAAATATATTAAGATTAAAACTAAAAAAATTGAGGTATACTTAAGCTTATTGAATTTACAACAGTAATTTGATAAGGAGTTGACTTTCTTTTGCAAAAACAAAAAACCAGCGATTAAATTTAAAACATGTTTATCGTTATTGGGAATGCCTAGTTCTAGTATTTAATTGACGCATGTTAGGTATTCAATATTACGTAATCTTTTTTCCAATCTCTTGTTTTATAAAGTAACTTATCATCTCACCATCGCATGTTTGTAATTTAAAATAGAAACTTTAAGTCACGGAATTTATACTATTTTAATTTTCATAATAAATAAACAATCATTTGCATTTTTCATTAAAACAGAAACTCTGGATTGGTCATAACACAATGAATAATTATTTCTGTTATTGATGATAATGGTGATCGTGATTTGTATGTTTTGGTCGATTAAAAAAATAAATTATATATTTAATATTTAATAAATTCAAATGACTACAACTTTCTTTTACTAATTTTATATTTATTACTTCGGTTTTGAAAAAACCTAAGTATTTCATTCATGAGCCAAAAGTGAAATTCTTAGACCCACTTTTTGGCATTGCTCAACGTTTTAGGACCTACTGATTCTAAAAAAGCAAAAACAAAATGTATGTCTGTCTGCCGGCCGGCCGGCCGGCCGTCACAACCGACGAAATTTAGAAAACCGCTAGACGGATTTCAAAATGTTTTTTCTAAAACTAGGTTTAAAAGACGATATGTTCGATAACTGTACCGGAAGTGTGTCAAAAAAATCGTCAAGTGTGTCAAAACAAGGAAATTTGCATATTTTTTGCCTAAAAAACTTTCATTTTAAGTGATTACTAATAGAAACATTGAATTTGAAGAAATCTTGATGGTCGGGATTGGTATGTGAGATCTAAAACTAGATTGTTGCATTATAAGTTTGTCAAAAAAATGTTGTCAAGTGTGTCAAAAGAAAGATTTTACTTCGGTTTATTTATTTTTTACCCAATTTTTTGGAAAAAATAAAATTTATTATTTGTATGTCAAATTTTATTATTATTATAGAGAATTATGGCATTATAAGTTTCTCTAAAAAATACTGTCAAGTGTGTCAAAAGAATGATTTTAATTTTTTTTTTGAAAATTATTTGTATGAAATGAAAATGATATTATTATTATTAAGCATTTTATTGCATTATAAGTTTGTCAAAAAAATACTGTCAAGCATGTCAGAAAAATGATTTTATTTATTTTTTTAGCCAATTTTTTGGAAAAAAAATTTAGCTGTTGTATGACGTAAGTGTGGCATGGAAATTTTTGTATATGTCATTGTTTTTGAAATATTTTTGGAATTTTAAAAAAAGTTTGTATATTTGATTTTGTAATAATTTTAGCAACATTCTTAGAATTTTGGAAAAAGTTTTAATATTTGATTTTGTTTTAATTTTTGCAATATTTTTAGAATTTTGAAAAAAAAATAGAATTGAATTTGTGAATTTTATGTATATACTTATGTATATATTTTTAGAATTATGAAATAAGTTTCAATTTTTGGTTTTGTAAGAATTTTTGGAATATTTTTAAAATTTTGAAAAATTTTAAATTTTTGTTGTTTTATAATTTTTGGAATTTTGAAAAAAGTATCAATTTTTGATATTCTTATAATATTTGCAATTTTTTTTAGAATTTTTGAATTTTTAAGAGCTTTTGGAATATTTTATTTTTAGATTCACCATATAGTTTAGTTGTTTTTTATTGTTATTTTATTGTAGGTTAGATTCGATTGACCATTATATTTTATATGTTTTGATTAAAGTATTCGTTTAAATGCAGCAACAATTAAAGAAATACTGTAAATTTAATTATTATTAAATTGTTATATGTAATATGAAAAGACAATTAGGTGAGAACTAAAAATAAAATTAAGAGGGCTTGGTGGTAAGTGTTTAGTTAATGCGTTGACTGTTTGCGTGTTGCTTTGTTCGTTCTGCATTCCACTGCTGAGTCTGGTGCTTACCAGCATGTGCACAATAAACCCCCTTGTCGGGGACGTGCATATCTGAAATTTATTTCAGTCTTAATGTTGAGTACACAATCTCGAATTGGAATTAGCGCTTGGAATCGGACGCCAAGAAAAAAACCCATTACCAGACTGTCTTGACCAGTGCTAAAAAATATATATGGGTAATTCTTTTATAAACCGCCACCTTTCTGACCGACCCATTTTTGATTTGGCTGAAATTTTTTCTAGAGGTTTTTATCAAAAACAAAAGATATACGTGTTCGAGGTTTTTTTTTTTAAATAGAGCTGTTCTAAATTTCGAGAATTTCGTGAGTTTTGGCTTGAAGACTTATTTTCACAAATTCATAACTTCGGTTTTATAGAAAATGGAAGCTTTTTCTTTTGTTTTATTTGAAATTTAAAAGATGGAATTTTTTAAAAATGAATATTTTTAACTAAAGTTATTAACAAATTCCTACTGTTACAAACAAATAAAATGTTAAAATTAAATTTTAACCATTTGTGGGGCCATGAAATTAGTTTTTAATATAATCATCGTATTCAACGTTCAATTTCCTATAAAAAAAGTATTTTTTTTAAATGGAGAAATGATATTTACTGTTATAAATAAATTAATTTATCGACCGCGGGACGACAAAAAATTCCATATATGGGTCATTCTTTTACATACCGAACAGATTAGGACAAAATGTGACTAAGACATTTTTGATTCAGCTGAAAAATTTTTTAGGGGTCCTATATAAACATAACGATATACTTGTTTGACGATTTTTTTTTTGGGGGGAAATAGAGCGGTTCTAAATTTCGAGAGTTTTGTGATTTTTGACTTGAAGACTTGTTTTCAAAGATTTATAACTTCGGTTCTGGTAGAGATAGACACTTCTTGTCTGTTTTATTTTAAGGAAAAGAGATGCAATTTAAAAACAAATTGTTAGTCGAGTCAATCGACTTCGAAATTTATTAAAAATATTATAGTGAAACACTTTTTTGACGATTTCCTACATTCGGAATAGTGTTAGTTTTAGAAAATTACATGCATCCAGGGGCGCACACAAGGAGGAAGGGGTTCGGGTCCGCCCCCCCCCCCTAACCGACAATTTTTCAGTATTGTTTTTTAAAGTTAGCCATTATTTAGTGTTAACTATAAGAAATTATAGATTAACATCTCTGAATATCGTAAAATATACGATGCTAACTAGGGATCTAAGGTTACTCACTATTAATCAATTCTCTTTGAGGATTTTTTGAACAATATTTTTAATGTTTTGTGGATTAAAATTATCAAGGAAGACCCACGTCAGTAACGCATTCCAGAGATGTTAGATTCTGTTAAAATAATTTCTTTGAAAAGCTACATCTTGTCACTTGAACCTTAAAAAGATGGGCTGCTATTGATACTCTGTTCAGCTAAAATTGATTTGATCTAGGCAGACAGACGCGTTCGTCCATAGTATATTTGTGTACCTTCAAATCAGCAACATACAACGAATAAAGCTCATTAGTAAGATTTGAATTGCTGAGCAGCAATGAAAGTCTGACCAAGGTTTTCAACCGATTGTTCCAGATATTTTTTTTTTTTAAATAAAATGTGTTGTGTAGTAGGAATTACAATATGTGTCACAATAACACATAAAAACCTTTTAAGACCAAGGTCCCACAACAACATACGTTCAAAGGTGTTGATGGACGTAACTCTTTCTTTTTTTTTTGTTTTTTATATTTTTTGTTAAAGAATGGAAAACTAAACAAAACATCCTATCACTGACAAAATATGACATAGACCAATATTTTATGATAGAATAGAGAAAATAAAAGTAAATTAAAAAGTAAATAGCAAATTTTTACAAAAATTTGCTGAAACAAAACTAAAATGTAGTTGCCAATAATCCAGCCGGTTACATATTCCTTGATCCTGTGACGCACTGTCTTTCTTGAAGATTAAAGCCAACACATAGTTATATGAAGGTTCGTTTCCTCAAGGAAGCAATAGCGTCTCATCATCAAGGATAACTTCACAGCTAAGATTGAGGGTGCTACCGTTGACTGAATACAGTTCATCCACCACCACCCCTAAGATGTCACCTTGGCTAGTGATATCTCACTGCTATTGAGTGTGGTATGTGATATCTCACGTTAACTCGTATGTCAATAGCATGGACTGGAGTACGCGGGGTTGTCATACCCGTGGGTCAAAAATAGATATGTGTGACAAAGAAAGTAAATTTCCCGTCGCTCTTCCTTTACGGAAATCGTATTGTCTTTCATTAAGTATTTTTAAAAAATAAAAAAAATAAAAATAATAAATAACGACGGACACTTTTTATACTACCTTGTATTTAAAATTGCTTTAGAAGATATGAATTTAACACTATTTCACTAACACTTACAGTTACTAATCTAATGTGTGAATTAAATTTACAATGGAAAAAATAAATTGGTAATTCTACAAAACGGATTCAACCAAATTAATTTTGTAGCGTCAACCAAATTTTATGTGATAGTACAAAATAAATTTGGTGGAATCGGTTTTGTAGAATACATCAAATTATTTCTTTAGTGTAGAAAAATTGTTTTTACTCAAAACATCTTTGTTTTATTTTTTACTTCCTTTAAATTAAGTTGGTCTTACCTCTTACTTACCCTAGGTCCTAGGAAATTCAATTATAATAGTTTTGGATTCTAATATTGTATATATTCTTTGAGAAAAATTGTTAACAGGTGTGGTTAGCATTTCTTATAGAAATAAACCAAGTTTGTTTCTTTTCGGAGATGTTTATGTGATTTTTATGAAATTATTCTGTGATTTTTGTCGTTTTACATATAAATATTCTCTTTAGTAGATAGTAGAAGCTTACAATAAGTGCTGTATAATTAACATTAAACTTGTTTGTTTGATTATAGTTTAATAATTATTGTTTTTATTTCAGGTAAGCTTTTTGGGACTTTGAATACATCATTTTATTTTTTGGTATAAATATTTGAACAGAAATGTGAAATGGTAAGTTTTTTAGTCCTTATATTGCTTAAAGACAAAGATAAAAACACATCAATAGAGAAGTAGCTGTTTTACATACTTATATCGATCAACTAATAGCCAGGCCAAAGATTGACATTCAATACTTTAATTGAAAAAAAGACCTTCATGGCTTACCACAAAAGTAAAGGTACTGCAGTTTATGCTTGATTGCAGAAAATAGACGCATTCAACTTCTGTAAAATTCACTGCGGCATGATCTTGAGCTTTGTAGCAGTTTCGATTAGTATAGCTGCTATTGAATTAACTCAGAAAAACGGTTAGCACAAAGCTTATTAAGAGTAATTCTTTTAAAAGTTGGGCACTTTGTATGAGGGAGTGATAGTTGATACCTTCGATTTTCCTAAAATTTTCAGGATATATTAGCAGTACTGTGATAAAAAAAGTGCAGTTTACCACCTCTTAAATCTGGCGCGTTTGACCTTGAATAGAGGTCAAAGTTTATAATCACAGGTAAATCGTGTAAATTGTATGATTATTTTACTCCATAAAACCATGAGTGACGCATGACTTTTTTTTAATATGAATTCTACTTGATACTACTAATAAATATTTTGTTGACACACTCATGGCTATGAAGGCCAAGGTCATTCGAAAATGATTCGAAAATGATGACTGATGAAATTAAATAATGATCAGAATTTCCAATACTACCTTTCGCGACATCGACACTCGTGATATTTGGCATTGTGGTAAGATAGAGATCTAAAAGAAAACTATTATCACCGCCATTACGGGGAGTGAAAGTCGGGTTTTTAACAATTTCGAATAGGTCCTGAGACGGGGCAAAAATTTCTGCCAGTTTTCAACTATTGTCAACATCGTCGGTCGATTTGGAGAATTCCAACCATGATGCGTTGAAGTCACCGGTAACGATAACTTCACAATTAGGGGACTTTGCTCTAATCTCGTCCTCAATTTTTGTCAGTAAATTAAAAAAGTTTGGGTAACGTTTGTTGGGGGACCGGTATAAAACTATTGTAAAAAAAGTAATTTCTGGAAGACAAATCTTTAAAACCATTGTATTGAAGCCATCACCGTATAGTTCAAAATTTGGAAAGCGTGCATTCGCAACACTCTCATGAATGAACGCGCATACGCCCTGGTGGAGTTTGAAAGCTGATTCGAGCCTATATTTGGAATTAAGCGATTCTGTAAAGAGAAAATTTTCAGAAACTTTTGTTTCTGTAAAGAATAGAATGTTCGGTTTGTCGTGCTCAAGATGATGTTGCACGTGGTCATGATTAGCGTTCAATCCGCAGATGCTTTGTACATGTATTTTAAAAATTTTTATTGATTCATATATGTGTTGTCCCAGCAAATACTGTGGACGTGCCGCTTTATGGGCGGGTGGATAGCGCAAATTTGCTTTACCACTTGCAGACTTTTATCTTTTCGGTTGTAATGCAATATATATAAAAAGGTTTATTTTATTTTTTTATGTTTTATTTTAAAATGGATAACTGGATAAGTAAACAATCCTATCATACAACAAAATATGACATATGCCAATATTTCATGATAAGTTGAAGAAATAGTATGTCACAAACAATATGTAACAAATTGTGAGAAATTTGCATTAAACAAAACAAAACTAAATGCCAATAATCGAGCTGATACAGCGCACCCCAGACGCACCGCCCACCACCTCAATCGAAGCACAAAGCCCACACATAATTACGTGTTGGTCTGATTTCTCGGAGGAGCTAATGAGCGGTAACACTACGGAACGCTGCCCCGCTAAGACTGGAGTGCTGCCGTTGACTAATTAGAGTTCGTTCGCCAGTACCCTAAGATATCATCTTGGCTAATGACATCTCCTACCATTGTCAGTGGTATGTGATATTTTACGCTAACTCATATGTCAATGCCAGGGACTGGAGTACGCAGGGTAGTCAGACCCGTAGATCGACATTGATCCCTCCTGCGGGAATGTGTGAAGTGAAGTCGATGAAGTCGATTAATATGCTCGTTGAGGCAGATAGAAATATTTCACTAGCTGGATTATTGGCTACCCAATTTTAGTTTTGTCGTACAATTTTATGTAAAAAATTTGCTTTTCACTAATTGTTTTACTTTTAATTTCCCTTTTCCATTTTTTGACACCTTAGAACGCATGTTGTTGTAGGATCTTGGTTTTTAAAGATATTTATGTTTTGTTGTGACACATATTGTAATAATACAAAACATTTTATTAAAAAAATTTTTTTTCGAACACTTACAATTTAGTGATCCAGCCCAGCCCATTTGAACAATGAAAAAACTTTTGAAATAGCCCAGGTAGAGTTGTCGTCGATAATAACGACCGGTAGAAATAAAAATTTTGGTTTTGCTGATCTCGACTATAGTTTTAGCACAAAACGTTGGCGAATAAAAAAAACTTGACGTGAAGATTGTCAAAATTTCGCATGAATTTAATTATTAGGTATTTTAGGCTGCACTATAAATGTCGATCACAGAAAAAGTAATTAAAATATACAAAACAACTTCGATAAAAATTTACTGACACAATCACACTAACTCGTTAAATTATAATTTATGAGAATTTATAAAACATTTTGTAGTTTAACGAATTTTAAATATTTTAACGACCTTATGATTTATGACGACGTTTATTTTGCTTAAAAAGTTAGTTTGACTTAAGATAAACATTGTTTGAGTTCCATACAACGAGTGTAAAACTTTTGTCTATAGATAATGGAAAGTAACCTAATTTTAAAAATAAACAAATAAATTTAAATAAAAATGCAATAACAAAAAAGTTTTCATCACAATTTAGTAAGTACGCTGATGGTTTGCTGCAACTGTGAACAAGTGAAAAATTAAAAAAGCCAAGCTCAACTGAATTATCAAATTTTTGAATACAATGCATTAAAATTGAAATGTTAAATTTCATCTCAGTAATAAAGCTCAGTTCGAAGATTGAGTGTAGTGAAATTTTAACGCGATCTCCAAAATTCTTCAAACTTTTCAGTATAATTGTAATTCTAATTTTAAAACCAAAAGTCTTTTATTTGCTGAAAGCAGTTAATATTAATATTTTATTTTAGTTGTTGTATATTTTTGTTAAAACCAAAATAATTGTTATGAAACTATAACAAATCAAATGTCAAAATCCCACAGTGTTATAATGTTCAAAAACTATTTTGAGACTTGCCCACCATCTCTGAAATATAAAAACAGTTAACATAACTTCACAACTTTTTTATGACGAACTCTGTTTCCAAAAAAGTGAACAATAAAGCGGAATTTTTTATGTTTGATCTTACCATTCGTATGAAAATTCCACTACGCTTAAACTTCGTATTCGGTTATACTTACATATAGAAATGTTAAAAAGTTATTTTGGTTGTTCATCAAGGTCGCCTATAAAGAGGGCTTTCGCGATTTCGAAAGATTCGCGATTTTGCGATTCGAAAGATTTTATCTGAAAATATAATAAATTACTCTAAATCGGTTTTTAAAACAGCATTTTTTTTATTATGCAAAAAAGTTGAAATAATAAAGTCATGACAGATTTATCGTTTCTTTTAAGTTTTTTAAGAGCAAGTCATAAATTATCTATAAAGTTTAAAAAGTTTAATTATCAAAACTGGAAAATTTGGTTCAAACAAATTAAATCAGTAAAATCAATAGATATATCTGGAGCTATAATGCTAAACCATTTATTTATTAGTTTCAATTAAATCATTATTTAATGTCGTATAAAATGAGGTTAGAGACATAAATTATTTTATTATAATAGTTTTGCATTAATGTTTGACATGTTGTCCAACACGATCGTTAATATTAAGATAAATTAGACGCAAGGTAGGTGGTTTTATATCACTCATTTTTCTAAATTAAATACGTTTTTAAAAATTTGAAATTATGTTTATCTAACAGATATACGTCGGCAAAAAAGTTTGTGATGTTTGATTATATGACTTTAAAACCTTTATAGTTAAAATGATATAAATAAATATGATACTAAAAACAAAATAAATACAAATACAAATACAAATACAAATACAAATACAAATACAAATACAAATACAAATACAAATACAAATACAAATACAAATACAAATACAAATACAAATACAAATACAAATACAAATACAAATACAAATACAAATACAAATACAAATACAAATACAAATACAAATACAAATACAAATACAAATACAAATACAAATACAAATACAAATACAAATACAAATACAAATACAAATACAAATACAAATACAAATACAAATACAAATACAAATACAAATACAAATACAAATACAAATACAAATACAAATACAAATACAAATACAAATACAAATACAAATACAAATACAAATACAAATACAAATACAAATACAAATACAAATACAAATACAAATACAAATACAAATACAAATACAAATACAAATACAAATACAAATACAAATACAAATACAAATACAAATACAAATACAAATACAAATACAAATACAAATACAAATACAAATACAAATACAAATTACAAATACAAATACAAATACAAATACAAATACAAATACAAATACAAATACAAATACAAATACAAATACAAATACAAATACAAATACAAATACAAATACAAATACAAATACAAATACAAATACAAATACAAATACAAATACAAATACAAATACAAATACAAATACAAATACAAATACAAATACAAATACAAATACAAATACAAATACAAATACAAATACAAATACAAATACAAATACAAATGCAAATGCAAATACAAATACAAATACAAATAATAATAGTTAACTAACTATTATTATTTTTATAATAATAAAAATATTCTAACTATTATTATTTTTTATTTTACAGTAAATAACTGTTTTGTTACTAACTAGTATGGTAACAAACAGTTGGTGGTAAGATATTTAAAAACATATTATTTCACCTATTTATTTAAGAAAAATTTGTTTCGTTTTTATTTAAATAAAATAATTTACGTTGTTTTAAAATATATCAGGAATCTCCGTAACGTTATCCCCATACAAAAACTAAATCAAAACTGTTGTTTTTATTTTAGAAAAAATAATAAAATTTTAAATTTGATTTTGTTTATTACAAAACCGTCTTTAGTTATAAGCCTACTAGACACGAACTGCAAAATACAATAAAACTTTAAAGATGTGTTATTTAATGATTTAAGGGACTTTATAGACCAAATAAAATAAAAATATAGAATTTTGTAGTGTAAATAGAATAAAAATACGTATATATATTAAGTTGATGATTTTTTTGTACGAAAAGACAGTCAGGCTTGTAACTAAAGACAATTTTGTTTATGACATAGAAATTGGGTAATTTATTCATATTGGGTCATCTATATTTTAATAGCAGAAATATAAATATAAATTTAAAGATTTTTTTTGGATTTTTGTATGTTTTAAAATTTGAATTGTATGTATAATTATAAATGAAAATATTTAATAATTAATAATAATTTTTAAAAAAGTAGTAGAAAAGTACAGTCTTCTACTCGCCGAAAATCATATTTTGAATCTCGCGACCATTAACAACCTCGGCTATCGCCTCGACTGATAAACTGTGCTCTCGCTTCAAAATATGTTGTTTTTGGCATCGGTGAAGAATATACTATTTTATGTTGATGAAAACGATTGTATTGTTACATACTAGAGTATTGTTTTGCGAGTAGGTGGGAATATACAATTTATAAAATTTTGAGACAAAAAATGAAAAATAATTTATGATGTTTTTCGGTTGTCAACATGTAATTTATTTTTTTTCGTAGCTTATTAAATATAAATTTTTTGTTATTCGTTTGTGTTGATTGATGTGATAAATTTATGTAATTAATTACAATTTTATGGTGGTAAATTTGACTGAATAGAATGTTGAGATTAATGACTTTTACTTTTATTACGATTTGGGATATAATTGTCTTTCGGTAATTATTAGCTTTATGAATGGTGGTTAAAATTAAAATTGACTTATTGTGGTATAACTCAAAATAAAATCACTGTTAATGTACGTTTGCCAATATATCATGCTTCAAAAACATACAAATATTTTACATCTAAAACTACTTCCTGACACCAAATAATTAATTGTAATATTCAAACAAGTATGTAATGTAAAATTAACATTTATCTTACATCTACTATACTCGTATACTGAGTTCACTTAACAACAAAGAACTATGATTAATTACTTTGTTATATGTTAAATAAGATAACAAATAAAAAATATTCATTGTCATACAAACAGAATTAATAATAAATTCTAATTTGTATTTCTATTGTTAAATATGATGGGGTATCCGGAGTTTCTCGAACTTTTAAGTCTTACAACTTTACATGAAACTCTTTTGATTCACCACTCAAATATCATGACTTGTACTAAAACTTAAACCCATAATCACCCTTCTCATTGCTTGTTTCTGTGTACATACAATTATTTGGAAACACGAAAAGTAAATTTAGTTCGTTCTAGAAGTCATCCATTTTTACTCTTGTGTTGAAAAAACCTAAAAATGTCATCAATCATTTTTTGTGTGCGTTGTTGTTTGTACTGTTTTGTTGGTTTGGTTAGATGGATGGATAAATGAATGCTTGGTTGGTTTGAACGTTTTCCTTTCGTTGTATGATGTATTATGTAAAACTATTTTGTTATGATTAAATGATTAATGACATTATTACTTTTTGTTTGTTTGTTCGTTTATTAGATTTAAAACTTTTTTTTAACATAAAGGGAAGTATTTTTAAAAATTTTTATTTTGATAATTTAATTTAGCTACCTCTATTTGCATTCGCAATAACATCGCCTCGGTGGCGTAGTTGGATAGCGTGTCTGCCAAATGATTTGAATCGTGACACTGAAGAGGTTGACATAGGTTCGAATCCCAACCGAAACACGTATTAGAGAAAATGAGTTCTGAGAAAAATCCAAAATGTTTTTCTTTCGCTTTTCTAAAAACTCGATTGTAAATGCAAAATGTTTTGCATCCAAGGAACAACTAAAATATGAAAGATTTAATATTGATCGTTTCGTGAAAACAACGTTAGCAAAGAAAGTCGTAGTCATAGAAATTATTTTTGGAGCGTCTTATATACAAATTCAAAAACTTGAACTTTTCTGCAGTATAAACATTTGCTCTTTATAATATTTTCTAGACCATTGAACGAGTATAAACATCTAATTCTAATTACAACGTCTGTCAATAACTCTGTTAAAACCATAAATGTACTAATCTAAGTAATTGAAACTACTTCAATTTACTGAAATGTCAATCAACTTCAAACCATATAAAATAAATAAATAAATCATGAAATCATGACTAATCCAACATCAACTGACAGAAAAAAAAAATAAAAATCCAAATCTTTTTTCTTCCAATATCTTCGGTTTTCTTTCATGCAATGTAACAAAGTGAATAAAATAAAATCTTAAGTACAAAAAAAAAATCGAAATCATGATTATGTATTATTTTTTTTATTATTAACTCAAACTATAATAATTGATTGATCATTCAAAACGATCTTTTTAACATTTTAACAAAACATACATTAACATATAATTATTTATAGTTTTTTTTTGAATTGCTTATAGCTTTGATCTTGTTAAGATTCAAAAACTTTTTTTATTTTTGACATAAAACAGACAACCATATCGAATTCATTACCTAAAATAGAATAAATTACAGACAACAAAACAGAAATATTAAAATTATTAATAATAATAATAATAGTTTTTGTAATGATAAATGAAATATTGTAATTAATTACAGTTTTGTAAGACAGATATTAGTAAACTTTTCCTAAGTTGAAAAGGTCAAGGATAGTAACAATTAAAATGGTAACGATAAAGTTGAAAATTATGGATTGAATTAAGGTCGATTTTTAGGGTATAACTTTTGAGAAGTCTTACGTTTTTAAAAATCAATTTGAGATATAAATTAAAAGAAACATTTCAAAATTATAGGTTTTATTGGTAATTTTTACACGTTTGGTGAAAGATTGCTCAATATTTTTGAGACTGATTTAAAACGATTAACTTGTTATTATTAACGAATAACTTTGCTGCTCAATTATCGTCGCTCTTTCTTTAAGAAGGAGTTCAATTCAATACAGACGAAATTTGTGTTTTATTAGAGTGAAGTTATCTCATAATCCCGTTGCATTCGACCTTGAAACTTTATTTTGTATAACTGCGTAGTACCGAGGCTTGTTATAATTTCTCTCTAATGTGTTTATTGTTCTTCTGTCGTTCATGTTCCATATAAAAACAAAGGTTGTCGTCAAAAAGTGACCCGCATCTGTTTTAATTTTAAAAACTCAATTCAGCCCCACGAATTGCTTCTTATATGCCTACCATTTAAAGAAATTTATTTCAAAAAACTGCCTAACAAAAGGTAAAATGCCTACTATAAAATGCTTAAACGCCCTCTTCTGGTAGAAGTTGAGCCTTGACTGGTGGAGACTTCGGCAGCCACTCTCCCTCAAAACGGAGAAACGACGCCTTAACCTTTGCCCTACGTATCGCTTTCTTTAGCGCATTTATCTTGCACAGGTACGCTTGACCGTTTTGAGCTTTCTGGGCGTTGCGGGTTCAGGCAGTGAAACTGTGAGTGGAACAGCGAGTCCGAAAAACCGACTTCTATTGGGCCCTGTGACTCTACCCTACTTCAAAAACTTAAACTCGTTTAACAAAAATATTAAAAAAAAAACAGGTCCCTGCTTCGGCGCCACTTTGCTATTCACCCTCGTTTCGGACCAACTGTTTATAAAGCAGGACTTTTTATCAAGAGTTATTATACATATATAATAAAACAAAACAATATGTACCCCAGTCGAATTACCACCCGGCGAATTCTAGTTTGAAACTATCCTAAGTCGGAAAACCAAAAATTGCTTTTGGAATAACCTCTTCGTACAAGAACTTGTGGAATCCAAAATCTGAATCAAACGAATAAGTATAATAAAAAAAATAATTAACAGTTATAGTGAATTCTTTTCTACCTATTCGGTACAAGTTCCAACACAGAATTAACGAAATTTGTATTCTTTTGTAAAAAAGCAATACAAAAAACACAAATTTGGATAATTCGGAGTCGGAACTTGTACCGAACAATAAGAAAAGAATTCACTATTAATTTTTTGTTTTTGTGTTGAGTAATTTCTTCTCAATATCAATCCTATTACAGCAAAATTCCACAGTTGTCAGATTCCTTATTCTTTTTTTATGAATTTACAGTATTTTTTTTGTTACACACAAAATAGTATGTTTTCCTCTTTTTGACTTCAAAATCAATCAATTAATCAAACCATTTAGCACCGGATATTATGTGACACCTTGTTTTTATCTAACCTAATAACCTTTATTGTTTGAAAAAACACAAATACTTCAGTTAAAATTTTTTTTTGATTTATTATTATTACTAATTTTTTTAATTTTATCCTTCAAAAAACATTTTATAATCACACCAAAATTATTATTATTTTAGTTTTTTTTATTTAAAATATTCGTAAGGAATACCGTATGTATGTTCTGTTTATATTCAGAAAATAGTATATTTCGTTTTTTTCGTGAGTAAATATTTGTTCACGAGACGCGCTAGCGTCGAGTGAGACATGTTTACGAACGAAAAACGTTTTTATCTCGCGTAGGAAATGCAAGTTTTTCTATGATAGTAATATATAATCGATATTTACTATAAATTATAAAGTTAGAAATCCACAACAAAACATTTAAAATTCATATTCTATTTTTTCATGGTTGCGTTGTTTAAAATATTTTGTAAAATTATATGAAAAACCATAGCAACTACAATTTGTTATTCTTTTTACACTAGTGGAATAGACTTTTCATTTGTTATCATAGAAAAAATATCAAATACGAAATATAATTATGTTTATCAATTAATTGGTTTTAAAAGCAACCAAGTAAAACAATGTCTATCTCTTAGATAGCTTACGTTATTATTGTTTTTCTTTTTACCATTTAGAAAACTAAAATCGAAGTTAACACCGTGATAATTACACTAAATCTTTAATAGCGGATAGTCTTAAATTTTCTTTTGATTTAATTTTGATTTAATTTTTAATTCCAAAAATAATCAACCCAACCATATTTCATTATTTAAATTCCACCATATCACTAATGTGGTTAACTTTCTATTTTCGATCAGCATTTGCCTGCTGTTAAAACCAATCCGTTTATTGCTTCAAACGACCATTGCTTGTATGCTAAAACAAAAATCTGGAATAATTTTCTACTTATGTACATTAATTAAGCAACTAAGTACGGATGTTTTGAACATCGATGTGAAAACAATATCAAATATGTAAATCAAAATTTGCGAATGGCGTTTCCTATTTTCAACTAAAATTGAAGATAACACAGCGAATTTTTATAATTCAAATATTATATTAAATGAAAGAAGTTCTTGACAGTAAAAAATTTCGATAAAATCTCGATCTCTTACGACTTATAGAAAACGAAGTGAAACGAAATTTATTTAATGATAATAATAATAAACAAAAGAATGGAAGAATACGAAAGAATTTTTTTAGTAAAGGTAATGAAAACAAACACAAAAAAGGGGCACTTTGAATAAGTAATTTTAGTGATTTAAATATTACAGTCAAAACTCGATTATTCGGGATACTTCTGACCGGAGACTTTCCGGAAAACCGAAAATTCCAGTTGTTCGAATTTTTCAACTTTATAAAGAATACACAATATTCATAATAATTTTGAACATGTCTATGTATTCTAGTTTGAGTCTAGTTTCACTTTGATACCTCATTAATTTGGTTGGAATTCTGTGCATGAAGAGTTTATCTTAAACGCTTATTTGTTCAAAATTGTAGTTATCTAAATTATTATTAAGCCTTAAATATGCAGTTATAGCTTTGTAGGTATTTACATTTTGTTTCCTTATCTGTATTCTCATCAGTGCTGGATTTACTTTTATTATTACTGGGATTAAACACCATTTCCACAATTTCACTGTCCGTTAATGTGGCGAATGTTGATGCTCCAATAACTGAATTCACCCAACATAAAAAATCTTCGCTGTTTATTGGATTTATTGTGTCAATTATTTTATTCATTACTATGCCAGCCCCGTTGTCCATTTCACCTTTAGAATTGTTAGTGTCATCGTCACCAGCACATAAAATATTATACCACGTATTCTGCAAAACTTCCTTGGTTACGACTTACCTTACCACAGGCACGATTAAGGCACTATATTGCATTCTTTATGTTGAATGATTTCATAAAATTTGTAGCCTAATCTTCCGTATTGAGGTGTATCATTTTTGACATCGCTTGTTTCTGGTAATGACATTTTATTCTTCTAATTTCTTATTTCACTCTGTTCCATTCGTTGTATCAAAAAGGTGCAATGTGCTGGTGCAATTTTACAACATTTTTTTATCTGAATTTAGTGACATCTGCATGTGTAGGACAATTATCGAGTCACAACAAAATTTTGGAGTTGTCCACTAGACCTAAATTCTTATAGCTTTTTCTAGTTTCAAGAACAAAATTGTTATCAAACAAATCCAAAAAATATCTTGGGTTACCTAAGGTCTTTGGTTAGCTTCATACAGAAAGGGTAATTTTTCACGTTTAAAAACGTGCACTTTTTATAATAATTAGTAATTTACACAAGACCAGTCACTCGTTCTTTAGCTTCTTTGATACTTTCTGTAGAAGATTAATAACTGGAGACTAGAGTATTTCGGGGTATAGCTTTCCAGAAAATGTCCCTCTCATCAGCATTGTATATTTGGTCGTACGATAAATTAAATCACGTAGTTCATTGACAAATAATGTGGCACACTCGTAATCCCACGACATTTTGTCGCCAGATGCCTTGACTCTTGAGGCTGGACAAATTTGACGTTTTCAATTAGCATTGTCCCCAAAATAGGTAGAACCCTAAACTAATGTTATCGAAACCATTGATATGCTGAGTTTTTTAGCTCTGAACGTGTTACGAACACTCAACTCTTTGCTGGAATAACTTTCTGAAAAAAAATTTTAAATTTCTAAAATATTTTTTTCAAAATCGTCTGTTTGTTGTCCAATTTCATAATACATTGCTAAATTTTTGGCCGACACTCCTTTTTCTAGTTTATGTATGATATTTGAAGGGTACATGGGAAAAACAACGTAAGTTCATAAAATCAAATTTCGAGAAAATTGAAGTTTTGTGTTTGAAGTCTTTAAAATGCAAGAAAATTTGTGAATTCGGATTAAACAATTTATAAACATGGTTCATAAAAGTGTTTTGAACCGGGGCCACCAGAGACGTTTGTTGGTACAAAATGGTGGAATTAAGTTGCTTTTCCCCTGTAAATTGGGTATAAGAAAAATGTTGCGAATTCTTTTCAATTGATTTATATGAGCTGGGTTTGATATTCATCAAAATTTAATATACCAACCGAAAGCTGTTGTATTTGTTTAATGGATAGCAGCACTAACTCGATTTCGAAAAAAATGGACTTACATTGTTTTTCCCCTGTACCCTTCATTTCCTTTATCTCGAATGGACAAACTTTGCTTGCCCTTTACGAAGTAAATGGTGACATATTCGGACCTTTATTAACTGCAATGAAAAATATCACACTTACAACTAGAATTTTATACTCTAGATGTTATAGGAATGTATATTTACTCTATACGAAAGACAATGTTTCTGTACATTAAACTGGTTAATAATTTTATTCCACTAGATTTGAATATTGAAAATTTTGAATTATATATTAGAGATTTTTTGAGCACTTAATTAGACTAAATACACTAGAATCGGCTAATTGAAATTACATAAAACAGAAATATCTAATGAGAAAAAAGCAACTTAAAGTAGTTAAAATAATGATGAAACTTCAACTTTGAAATACCATCGCCTCGGTAGGTTAGTTGGATAGCGTGTCTGCCAAAACGGATTTGAACCATTGGCACTTATGAGGATAGTTCGAATCCCGATCCGAAACACGTATAAGAGAAAAATGGAGTTTTTCTCTAAGAAAAATCCAAAATATTCTTTCGAATTGAAAAATTTAAAAAATAACTTAAATGCTTGAGTTTAAATGCTCAAAAAATCTCTAATATATAATTCAAAATTTTCAATATTCAAATATAGTGAATTAAAAATTATTAGAATTTTATACATATTCACATATCGAAAATAATAGTCACTCTTACCTTGACCACAAAAATCGTTAAAATTCAAACAATAAATTAATTAGTAATTATCAACTCTATAATATAAAACAGCGCAATGAACTATAATTTGATATCATAAATGTATACTTTTTACAAAATCTATTCGAAATACATGTGTATGTATAGGAAACATAAGAAAAACAAAATGTCGCATGTGCATGTACATATATGAATAACAGAAAAACAATACTACTACCAATATTAAACAAGAAAAACATAAAAAGTCCCGGTTAACCAATTGAAACCCCGGGTAAACAAGTTAACAACAAAAATCACGGATCATAGGATCCCGGATAATCGAGTTTCAACTGTTTTATATCTTTTAATATTTTTTGTTTGTCTTGTTTCATGTCGGTTTACCGATATTTAAATATATTTTTTCATAATATCAAGAAAATTATGGAAAATTAGAATTATTTCCTACACATAAGTAGACGCATACATTTTTAATATCATTAAAAAAATTGCGAAAAATGAGCGCATCATTTACAAATGGAATTATAAGTTTTAACGAAACTAAATGTTTGAAACATTAAAATATTTGAGTAAACTTTTAGAAAACGTCTAATGAATCATACATTTTCAACTCATATTTTAAATAAGATTGAAATGCAACTTTATTTTTGTCTGTGCGTCTGTTAGTAACATTATTTTTCTAGCTCTTTGTTGTCACATATTCAGAATTAGATATAGTACGTTTCTTTTATTTGAATTCAAGTTTTTACAAAAATCAGTGTTTCTTTATTGTTTCAAGCCACGCTTTCGAAAAAACGGTTGTTTTTCTTAATTTTTAATCATACTCAACTTTATTTAAATACTAACACATAATAAATTTTAGATCTTATATGTATCATCTTAGTTGTTTTCATTACAATTCAACAACAAATATGTCAGCAGTGATTCAAATTGATAAACACTACCGGTAACGTAGGAATAAGACAAGTAGCACATAACGAAAACTTGTTAACAAATACTTGTCTTACAAAAGCTTGACAATATGCTACGCACATTTAATAAAATTATTCCCATTACTAAATCCCACGCTTCATAAAATAAAAATTAAACCTGAACTAACAAAGAAATATTTAAATATAAAAACGATTTTATAATCGTTTAACATACAATAGTGTAACAGTTAACTCAACTTTCCTACAAAGAAAATAAACACCTTGGCTTTGCCACACTAAGAAACAAAACTTCATTGAAATTATTTTTACTTTATTGTAACAAACGGATAAATTAAAGTTAATCCATATTTATTAGGAAAAGTTAAGAAGCTAAGGTAACACCAATAACCAGCAGACAACTTTTATGTAACCATCATCGTTACAAAAATAACGTGCACTCAACTATGACAGGTTTCGATTAAAAATATTCTACGTCGTACAAAACAATAAAATAAAACTAATAGTTAAATTTATAAAAATAGTAACTTAAATTTAAAATCACTGCCTATAAAAACTGTCAACATAATTATATCAACGAGGTGACAGTTTAATGTGTTTAAAATTTTATTTATTTTCCTGTTTATTATTATTTTATAGTTGAGTGAGTGGCTAACTCAACCAATTTTTTATCTTCAATTTTTTATGTTATTCGTGAGTTGCATTGTTGAAAGTGACTACAGTGGAGGCTTTTAAAGTCGTAGGTTCAAAAAAGATAAGGAACCTAAATTTCTGTTTTCTCTTTATAATATAAAGTTATTCTGTATTTTACTCATTTACGCCAATGTTTCTCTATCATCGAATATACTCCATTAAATAATTATTTCATTGATAAAAGATCCATAAATTGTCAAATAAATGTTACATAGAATCATGGAACAGTTGGACAGTTTTGTTATTTATAATATAATTTAAATGATAAATTTGAACTTGCTTCATGCTGGTAGACTTAGTGGCAATTTATTTATATATTATTGTAGATAAAAACGAATTCAAGGTTTTGAAGTGTCAAAACAGTATGATGATACACTAACACAGGTGTCAGTTTCAATGCAACGAATTGTGTTCATTGGGAATGATTGCGGACGAAGTTAATAATGAGCTCATTTTCTTATTGTAATCGTAACGTACGTAAACTAAAACCAACCATTAATAAAATTCCACATAAATGAGTTCGACAATAAAGATAAGCTAAATATTTTAAACAATAAAAACCTTACCGTTACTAATTCAATAAGTGTTGTTTTAGCAAAAATGTAAATGAACTTCCTACTGCAAAATCATTGTAATTTGTATCACTTTGTGTCGTACAATCAATAATTAATTGAAATCAAGCCATGATATCACTTAATTTAATTAAGAAAAAATTTAAAAGGAAAAACACAATAAAATATTTATTTTTTCTTATGAAATTATGGAAAAAACTTAATTTCTTATTCATTTTAAATTAACATTTAATTTCTTAATAATTTTATTTACTTATTATTATTTGTTTGTGTTTTTTTTCATTTTGACTATCATAATAATAATAAAAATTAAAATTTAAAATCACAATAAAAAATTAAGTCATGACTGTAACTTGGAGTAGATAATGCAATTAAGTTTTTTAAAAGAATAAGAAAGAAATAGAACGAAACGTGTTGAATTAAGGAAAACATTATTATTGTTTACTTCAATGTAAAATACAATTGAAATAAATTATTTTTTTTCGTTTTTAATAGTCAGACAAGAAGTAAGTTATTTGTTATAGGAAGTTGTACTATTTATTTTAATTTATATTTAAACGATGGTTTAAACAAATTCATAAACCATTAAAGTTTTCAAAATAGTAACAAGAATGAAGGACTACCGAAGAGACTATTACATCTAACAATGGAAAATGGCGTTAGAAAAGAAATTATAGTAATAAAGGTTCATTGTAAAGACTGTTTTTAACATACAGCTTAACTGATCGCCAACCATTTAGAACTTCTTAAAACTATAACTACGAGTATATTACTTAAGTTAAGACTGATTGTATTCCAAGCAGTTCACTGTCTCTTTGATAGCTGCAAGTTAAACCTGTGACACTACAGTGATCAAGCAGGCAAATAGGTTTTAATTAAACTGCTGATAAATTATTATTTTAAGTTACATATGCATAATAAAATCTAATCTTTTTTGATTAGCTTCTGTTTTAATTATTTTTTTTATATTTTTTTTAATGTTTCGCCTCCGTTACCATCATCAGAAAGTCTATCGAATGTTTATTTTAAATATATTCATATTAATTTCACAACATTTTAATCGACATTATCAAAATTATCTACAACATAACTCACGAGTCTTTTTATTAGTTTTAATATTGATGTAAATACTTATTATAAGATTTTTAGATTCAGTTTTAAAAGAATATATATAATATAAAGTATAAACTAATTAATTTGTGATTTTGCCCTTTACTATTGTTTGTAAGTGATTAATTAAAACTTTAAAAGGTCTCTTCTTACTGACAATAGAAAAAGATAAAATTACAAATTAACTTAAAGTTAGTTTACTATAGTTTTTTTTTAAATCTGCATCTTAAAAACCTTTAAACCTATTTGAATGAATATTATAATAAAAAATACTTCTTAGTCAGACATATTGAGAATTGTCCATTTTAATTAAAATGTTGTGTTGATATTAATAAAAATTTAGAAATAAACTTTCTGAGGATTTCACGTCGATGAAAAACGAAAAAAAAAATTGGGTGAGGGTGCATCCGGCAGATTTAATCCTAACAGTCGGTGGCTGTTCTAACTTTACCGTATTTCCTTATTGTTATTTTAAATTTGGAAAAAATGTAAAATAACAATATTTTTTTTTCACTGTCATATTTTGAATAAAATCAAATACATTTTTTTATTAGTTGTTATTTATTGTTAATTAAGACATTACTAAATAAATATTTTTATTATTTATCTTTTAGGTAATTTTTGAAAATGCTTACATAAAAGTTTTGTTGTAGAAATATTTTTTCAATACAAAATAGTAAACTAAATTTTAATACAATAAGGATCTAAGGAAAATTTTAACAGATAAGTTTAAAAATTATTTGTTTAGAAAAATTTTCGAAATATGTTTATTTATTAATTAACAGTGGTACTAGGGCTGATTATTTAGATCGTAAACATAGTCTTATTTACAAGATTACTCAACTGTCTTAAAGTTTTCCTTACGTGATACGGTTGCTCATTATTATTTGTTTAGGGTTATGTATATTTTTCTTTTTATTGACTTTATTTTGTATTTGGTTGATTGATTAATGCAATTAAATTTTTTGTGTCTTTCCTTATTGAGTTTGAAATTCTATTAATTGTAAAGTGAATGTTAATCTTAACATACCCATCTTTACCATGGAAGTTTCAAACCTGAACTTCTTTTCTTAACCGAAACGATTATCAGTGCGTGAGCTGTAAAATAGATAAAAATAAATGTATTTGTCCTCAAGTGTCCACTATATTTTTAGTGTTATGAAGCATCGTTTTACTTCAAGCATGGTGTTTATGCGTATATTAGAGATACCATTCCATACGTAAGTATTAAACATTTCGAATTAAATACAATACATTCTCCTAATACCAAATTTATAGTTCTTGGTGACTTTTATGTTCTTAATAAAGAATGGCTCATTCACATTTCACAGCTCTACTACAAATGATGTACCCGAACACATAATGTGCATGGTGCACGAATCTATGCGCATTTCGTGTAATTTTTTATTCTAATAATTTTTTAAGTTTAAAAGTATTTGAGTGCTAATGCCATACCTATTTGTTTTAATTTAACATTTTTAAATCATGTAAACATGTGAAAAAATGCTGGGAATAAAATTCAATACAAAGGACAGCAAAGTGATAAGTAGTTTAACAACCAGGGAGTAAGGCAAGGCTGTGTGTTATCACCGTTAATATTCCTCATAGTACTAGATAGTGTCATGCGAAAGCTCGAGAATGAAAGTCCAAATGGCTTCCAATGGGGACCATTAAGATGGCTCAATGATCTAGACTACGCAGACGATATCTGCCTGCTTACACACAGACGTGTCGACATGCAGCAGAAAATACAGAAGCTATCAATCCTTGCACATGAAGTTGGTCTCAAAATCAACATCACCAAAACAAAGCTAATGAGACTGAACACCAACGTGAGTACACCAATCAACATAAATAATACACAAGTCGACGATGTCGACAAATTCGTTTATCTTGGTTGTACTGTATCGAAAATAGGCGAAACAGAAGAAGACAGGAGAAGAAGACAACGCATCAACAAAGCAAGAAACACATTTAAATTGCTTCACAAGATTTGGAATGCGTCTGTCTTGTCTAGAAAAACAAAGCTACGGATGTTCAACGCATGTGTTAAGTCAGTACTGCTGTATGGATGTGAAACATGGAAACAAACACAGAAGATCACAAATAAACTTCAGGTGTAAACTTCTGGCCAAACACCATCAGCAACGAAGAACTTCTGCGGCAAACTGAGCAGATAGACATTGAGACCGATATAAGAAAACGAAAGGGGAGATGGATAGGACATACACTGAGAAAGCCAGCAGAAGACATAACAAAGATGTCTCTGGAGTGGAACCCGCAAGGGAAAAGAAGAGTAGGAAGACCAGCAATGACCTGGAAGAAAACGGTGCTACCCGAAGGAGAACATATCGGAAAGACATGGATAGAACTGAAAGTAATTGCCCCCAATAGAGTCAGATGGTCCAGCCTAGTAGACGCCCTGTGCTCCTAAAATGGAGATAAAGGAAGCAAAAAAAAAAACATGTGAAAAAATGTGCATAGAACTTTCAGGTATAAACACAAAAAGACTTGATAAACACAAGAATACGTGACTATACACTGAAAGAAAAAATTCGTTAACCACAACCTCATTTTGTGCCAACCGAATATTTCTGATACATAGACTTCAAAACTCGGTTGTCCTACCCATCTCTGGTGGTTAATAAATTGGTATGATCAAATTAGCTGCTGCAACCGAACTAAAATGCTTTATACAGTTGCTTTCCTTTTTATTTAAGTTCGATAAACTGTTTGGAATTTCTATTGTCAAAAATAGTATGACAAAACAAATCATTTGACTGGTAAAAATTTTTTTTACTTACTTAGGTAAAAATACATACACAAACTTTTGTTTTTCTGACTGAGTAATTGATTAAAAGGATAATCAATATCTTACCATATAAAAAAACTTGTGATCATAACAGGATATTTTCTAGAAATAAAACACATAGTTTTTTTCCTTACATTTTTCTTACAAACAAAACTCAAAATATAATAATAACAAAAAACGATATTAGTTGTTGCCGAATAAATCTGTTGAATATACCTATTTCAAGACTAATGTCGTAGCTGTGACAACTAACTCAGAAATAAAGAATTTTAGGCAATCTACAAACGAATTATTCATTTACTGTGACCGAATTTGAATTATCAACACTAAATTCAGTTACAGAGGACGAATCGCAATTGCTTTAAATGAATTTTGATTGTAATAACTGCAAATCTGGTACTATAACCTTTTATTGCGCCTCACAACCACATTGCTTATAATCTTTTCTTTCAGTGTAGGATCTTCTGATACATTATGAATCTTTTCTAGACTAATATTTTTTGTGACGTCATTATGACAAATGAAGATTGCGGTTGTATTTTTAAGTCGTAAACTGAAAATGTATGTGTGTGATTGCATTCGTCCATTTTTTCGTTATTTTTTAACGGTACAATTTAAATGAAAAATAAATCGGAATTCAAAAAATTTAAATATTTGCTTACATACAAAAAATAATATCAGTTTTCCACAATTTTCTTAATATTATAAAAAAATAAATTTCAATATCAGTAAACTGACATCGAAAATGACAAACGAAAAATATTAAACAAATATAATAGCTTTTTTGAAAATAACTAAAATTAAGTATTCAAAGTGCCGTTTGTTTTTTGTGTGTGTTTTTATTACCTTCACAAACAATTTTCTTTCGCACATAATTTTGTAACAATAATGAAAATAAGCTAAAGATTACCAATTTAATATTACGAAAGATATATTATCTCATAAAAAGTTAAATGAAACCAGCCATTTTTGAAAATGTTAAACTGTTTTTCACTTTCCTTTTTTTTATTATTTGTTTATTATTATCATCATATCATGTTTAATGTTTATAATACATTCGGCTAACATTTGTGTGCACATATGTCTAAAGGAATTTGACGGCATGTGCACGATATGGTGCATATCATGTGCATGACATGTGTTAAGCACAAATTCGTGCAGGGCGATTATGTAACATGCACAATTAATGCACATTTCATGTACTTTTTTAAACATTGGACAAAGAAGTCTTAATTTGTTTTTGACAGTTATGATTACTTGGTACAATTTAAAGCCTCAGAGCCGTTAGGTCGATCAGATCATATTTTGATCTCCAAATAATTTAATTTACAGACCATAACCAAGCAAATGCTCGTCTATTATGGGATTATAAGCCTGCAGATTGGCAAAGACTTAAAGAGCTTTTTAAATTGTCTTACTGATCATAACCCGAACCTAGCGTCGTTTACATTTTTCGAAATAATGCTTTTCATAAGTTTATGCCTTTCATAAGTTTATGCATAAAAAACGGATGAAAATCTTAGACAGGATCGTATAGAGAAAAATTTATGTAGAAAACTAATAGATGCCAAAAAATCTATTTAATAAAAAAAGAAAAACCTAAGCTGTTGTGTAATCAATTCTCTAAAAATTCTACACAAAAAGAACCCAATGTTCTTGTCCAACTTAGACCATTTTCAGAGTATCATATAAAATGAGGCGGATTATTTTTCGTACAACGTCATCCGGAACATGTTTCTAAAAATAAATACTAATAAGGCATTGGTGCCTATTCGTATATTTCCAGTCATTCTTAGAAAATAAGCTAAGGAGTTAGCGCCGACCCTCACTACAATCTTTTATTTGTCATATAGAAAAGGAATTTTCATGTTTCAAAGAATTTCCATTCTGATACTGAAAGCTGATACATCAGATACTACAGACCCATGTTAGTTTTGTCTATTGTTGCTAATATTTTTAAAAAATATGTTAATTTTAATATAAGCTTCTTAGAATCATCAATTTAGTAAGGAAAGAGCAAAGGGAGAACTATGACCTTTATAACGCATTCCTGGAACAAGACGCTTAATAACCATGACTCTTGATATTTCCAAGGCATTTGACAAGGTATAACAATGTTATATACAAATTGATATGCTATGGCTAAGAGAAGCAGCTTGTCTTTTGGGTACAAAGCTTTATTACTGACTGTAAATTTCAGGTCAATATTAACGGTTCGTCATTGGATGAATTTTCTCGTAATGATGGAGTTGCTAAGAGTTCCGATTTTTCTCCAACCTTTTTTCTCGTATTAGTGACTTGTTGGAGTTAACAATTTTTCCAATCCATTTTGTTGATAATAGCAAGCTCCATACATCTTTATAAAATGACAATTTTACATTCACCGACTGAGCCTAATGACACTAAAATAACTTTGATAGAGTTTTTAAACATTGATCTAAAATAGTTTTGGATTTCGATGTTAGAGTGTTGAATTTACACGAGTAAAATACAAGTTTGTCATTTTACTAGGATATCAACCATTTCCATTGAAGTTTGATTCTATTGATCTTGTAGAAAAGGAATCGACTTTTATGAGTTGAAATTTAAAATAATTTGAAGTGGAATCCTCATATATTTAGTCTAGCTAAACATGCTGTACAAGTTTTGGATTTTTTGCGTCGATGCTAATTATTCGATAGCAAAGCGTTTCTTTTAGCATATAAGTCTTTTATATGTACGTCCCTGCATAGAATATTGTTTTCACATTTCGGGTGGAGCATACATAAGCAGTTTGAAATATCTTGATTCTATACAGCGAATCCTTGCAACATAGACGAAATATCGCTGTTCTGTCAAGTTTTTACAAGTACATTATAGATGAACGGGCATCCGCAGAAATTAAATCGATTTTACCTAAGTCTGCAAACCTAGAACTGAAAACGTCAAAAACAAGAAAACGTTTGATCCTTCGAAAACTAACTTTGAACTTTCTCTTCAAATAGCGCATTCAAAAAAATTACAATAACAGACCATATTTGATTCATTGTTATGTGTGAGACCAACAATTCATCACCCTATTACATATAAATTTAAATTATACAAGAACGCATATTAATTTTATTACTTTTAATGAGAATTGTGAATTGTTTTGTATGTGATTTGAATAATTTTCTTGTTTGTTCAAATTATGCAGAATATGAAGAGAAATACCTTTGAATTAATTTACAAAATATAACTGATTTTATTACATGAGAATAATTTGTTGCATTAATGGAAATTGTGGAATAAATTATATTGATTAATTGAATTTTTTTTACACTACATCATATTGATTGTAATATGCACGCACCCATGTGAGGATCGTTGGTAATTAAAATTTAAATTGTAATTTGTATTTGAAAAATAAGTTCAAGCTAGAGTGAGTTTAGTAAGAACTGTAGCAGATTGTTATAAAGACAGCTTTGGTGATACCCTGTTGTTTTTATATATGACTAGTTAAACAATAAATTTTATAATAAAAAATGACATTTGCCAATATTTTATTATAAGAAGTAGCAAATAAAAATAAAGTAGTATGTAAAAAAAAGTTTCATACATTTTTAGGATTTTTATATGAGTAGTAAGAGAAATAAAAAAGAAAACGATTTAAATTTTTTCAACTCAAAGATATGGTTGGATTTTTCTCAGAAAAAAACTCCAATTCTTGTTTTATATGTTTTGAACCGGAATAGGGCCCTCCTCATCAATGGCGTGATTCGAACATTAGGTTGTTGTCAATAAACCAGCTAATGTCACATAACTTATTCCTGGATCATGTGACGCAGTGTCTTTCTCAATAATTAGAGCCTATATAAATACTAATTTAACTCTCATTTATCCTGCTTAGAATTATAATGTCGATCCGAAACTGATCTCGTGTGAACTCCTGCAGACCTTGTCTAGAAAGGTCCCAGGAGAACTCGTTATGCACCCCTCCACTGCGCAATCGACGAACCATAATACACTAGTAGAGAAATTACGTGAGTCGATACGTAACGTCTTACCCCAAAATACTGGGAATGGCTCTCAGGACAATATATATTCTAAAAAACCCGAATGACTGAAAACTGGTATTCGTCCGGGTGCACAAAGTCAAAACCGGGTTGACACCACGATATAAAGAACCACAATATATAGTTAAGCGAAGATGCTGAAAATATTTTATTATCAATTACAAAGGAAAAAATGAATCGATCGCCATCGACAGACTTAAACCTGCATACATGACTGACGAACCAAAGGTAATGCTTCCGCCAGCAAAACCGATTAAATCATTAAGTTGCGCATTTTGAACACCATCTCGATAAGGAGCAACATCTGCTGGGTGAGTGCTACCTATACTAATTAAACCTAATTAAACAATCAAATATTCTGTGTTACATAAATTAAAAAATGTTATTAATGATCAAATAATAATAATAATAATTAAAAATTAATTTTGATGTTGCAAAAAAATTTAATGAAATATATTGTTATACAATTTTATGAATATAAACTATCAATAAATTTAACAAATTAAATTATGTCAAGAAATAAATAATATAATATGATTGAGTAGTTAATTGTGAAGTGAATTTTTTTTTATTTTGGGTTCATGCTCCAAACGTAGGAGCGTTGTCAAGCTAATCGGATTCGATTTTTCACTACCGTCACTCGCAACAGCGTCATAATTGCCATGCAAGCCGATATTTTTGTGTCCTGGTCTATTATTCCCTTTTTGATTTCTATTTTTAATGAAGCATTTTTCCGGGGTAAGGGTGTTCACCTTAGGCCCAACCCAAATTTTCGTGAATGGGTTTGCTCTGATGTTAAGGTTATCAGAAGAATCTTTTTACACATATTTACACTTTTTACACATATAACGAGCCGCTTGATTCAAAACAGGCGTCCATTCCAAGATGCCCCTTACTTGGAGAACAGCCGCCTGAATCGCATCGGAATTCACTACCTGTGTAGTATACAGTGACACATATAATTTGGAATCAGGTATCAAGACATATCGCTACAGGTCCTTAATCGAATGAGATTTTAATTCTTATGAATGAAATCATTCACCAAACCAATAATAAAATTGTGACCAGCTCATAAACGTTTCTGCTATCTTTGAATTTTTTATTCAATCAATATAATGCCAATGTCGTTAAATTAAACATCACTCTTTAGAATCTTTATTAAACAATCTTATCTTGAAATTTGATCTTTAAACAAAAAATCAATTTACATAAAATTTATAAATTATTAGTATTGCAAAAGTTATTTACGTATCAGTATATCAAATGTCATTTAAATAAATGTTTAAATATAACGGAAATGGGAATTAATTTTACGACAATATAACGTGATTATGTGATATGAATAAAGTATCGCAAGAAAAAACCAACAATAGAAAACAAAAAAAAAAAAAAACAAATAAAATTAAAATTTTTAATTAATTATAAAATCACTCCATTATAATTTTTCTAATTTTTGAAATACCAATTCCAAATAGTTTAGTTTATTTTGATTATGTGAAATGAAACCAAGCACACAAAAAGCTACAACAAAACACAAAAGCTATAGATGGATAAGTTTTAAAAATTAAAATTTATTTGATTGTTTTGGTTTATGGAAATGAGGATCGATCGATAAATTTTAGTGTTTATTAACTGTTAATGCTGTTAGAGCAACTTTATTTTTTAGGCTATAAAATTAAACAATTTTGATTGTTTATTGTAGGATTGAAGGTTGTTTGTTATCGCTTTTTAAAATCTTTGTGTTGTATGTGGGTTTTTGTTTCAAGTTCTTTAAGTTACTCTAGATTCCTCTTAATACAATTTTTCATTTTTTGCAGTTCACACAATTGACTATGATTATAGTTACATTCTCTTTCCCCATCATTTATCATGCAATATTAATTAGCATTAATTAAAAAACACATCCAATTAATTCCAATTATCGTCGATTTGATCAATAGTAGGCAAAAACAACATATTACTCATCATATTTCAATGTTTAACATTAACCACACCGAAACGACATCATAATCTTTATCAATTTCCTTTCACTATAATCACATCTGCAGCTAATTTTTCCGCTTCACATCAAATAAAATCACAAATTATTTAATTTTTATTATCGTTTTGTCATAATAATTTACCATAAAAATTATTTTTAATTTAAAAAAATTAATACATATTTATAAAATAAACATAACACAATAATAATAAGATCACAAGATCACCATCACGGTTAAGTTGAATAAAAAAAAATAACAAGACCGACGGTTTGTTACTTAATTTTTTTTTCTTTTGGAAAGATCACAGGAAACGCAGAACATTAGAATTAAATGAAATGAAACGTCGATTTCTGTTTGATGTAAGAAACACGCGGCAGATTACTTTTTATCATTTCTTAATTTATTTTTATTATATGAATCTGTTTGAGATTTTATTAATAATTTTCATATAATTTAATTTGTTTTTATTCTTTATTATATTAGACATTTATTTATCGTATGTTAATTTAAGATTAAAAAGTTACAGTACATACTACGAGAATATAGTGCGAAAGAGATTTTTGTTCTTTATTTACAGATAAATTTAACTGCCGCTTGTTTTTAATAATAGGCTTACGTCAAAAGTATTTTAAAAAATAAATGGCAAACACTAATAAACACTAATTAATCGCATCGATTTATTCCTATTTTTCAAGTTTTATTTTGCAATCTTTTTATTAAGTTTCCATGACCACTTTTTGATCTACGAATGTGACATTGTCATTCGAGTTAACATGGAACATTACATGGTGCTGGTACAAACAGTGAGTCATATATCACCAGTAGTGTTTGCAATCTTGGTATCCGGGTACCCGGATACCCGGGTATTTAGGAAGATTTTTCGGGTATTTAATATCCGGATATTTTGGTCGGGTACCCGAACAACAAAAGGTCCAGTTTTTTCTCAATAAAATTTACAAAATTCAGTCTAAATTCAAATATACAATTCAGCTCATTCTCTTTTTGCAAATTTGAATTATTCTTTATGCTAGTTGTTGACAAATGATTCTATTCTAACCATACAAATTGCAATATATGCCCATAAACATTAAACCAACCACATCCGTAAACATTAAACTGCCCTCTAGTTAATTATTATTGTTTGGATTACGAAAACAACAGAAGAACGACGAAGAACACATAACAAAATTTATGGAATTTTAGTTCTTATTAAAATTAAAATTAAGTCATAAAAAATTAGGGGTCTTCATTGGTTATTTGTTTGTATTTAGTTTAAAATAGAAACGGTAAATATATTATGAAAAGTTTTTATTTAAGATTTAAGCTAATAATTAAAATAAGTGTCATCGAAAGTTTGGGACCAGTTCAAGAAAATGTCATCAGATAAATCTCCGTGCCACGTAGTTGGATGTGCACGAATAATTTCAACTAAATGGGGAAATACGTCAGCAATGAAAAATCAAATCTGATAATGATGCGTCTAATTATAATATTGAAAATTTACAACTACAAAAATGTATTGCTGTCTACACAAGATCTACTATAGATAACAGGGGTACTACAGTTGATAAAGAGCTGAAAATTTTGTATGTAAATAAAGGAAACCGAAAAAATGATAGAAAATTTAAATCAATCGTTATTGACCGTGAAGATCCACTTTATCGGAGCGGGTTTTTTCCGAAATCGGATGAGTACAGCTACCCTAAATGCTTTAATATTTTTGAAATATTATTTTATAATTAAAAAATGATCAATTTTTAGTTTACTACTGTGAGGTTTTTTTTATTGTTTTTCATCTTTTAATTTTTTTATAACTACCCGGGTTATCCGGGTAATCCGGGTAATTTGGAAAATACTAATCGAGTAACCGGGTAATTTGAAATCGGGTAATTTGCAATCACTAATCACCAGTCAAACACTGAAAAAAACATGTCCTATTTGCAATCGAAATGCAATTGTCTCAACCTCACCGTACGGTCACATATGGCGAATCAAACTACAAAATTGCTTCAACAACTCTACAATTATAAATCGATGAAGTTGAGACAATTACACGAAATATTTATGTGAAAATAAAATATAGTTCAAATACTCTCAACTACTTAAACTATAAAATGAAAAATTCATGATATAAGGCCAAAAAAAATTTTTTTCAGGGAAATAGTTATCATCTTTATTCAACTACTGTTATATTGGATATAACACTTTATATTTTAAATACACCTCATTCTTTTGTTAGGAAAATGTTATCGTGTAGTTGTCCCAATCACAGTGAAATTGTTTGCAAATAATTTTTCTTTGCATGAAAAATCAACTGCCAACTTTGAGATGAGGTTGTCATGAACTTCAATTTTTTTTTCGGTGAAGTAATATCTTATGTGGGCTAACGGATTAACTCCGTAATATACATACTTGCTTTCGAAATTTTTGGCAAAAAAATATTTCGAATTATCACCGCCCTTGGGAGATTACTACTGAATTTTTTTTGCCTTAGTTTTATTTTAATTCAAACCAATGCAATTCTCTCATGTAATGACATCATTCAATTTCACCAATAAAACTTGAATTATAATAATAACAAATATTTATACGTCTGGCCTACTGGGATATTAAAAATTATCAATTTAATTTTGAAATAATCAACTGATATCACAGTAGGCCAACGTATAATTCATAAAAAATATATAAATAAACTAGCGTGACCCCGCGTGCTTTGCTACGCCCATAAATAAAGTTTGTGTGTATACATTTTGTTGACATGTTAGCAATAATTTCAAAAAGTAGTAATGAGAAATATTTTTCTATTTTTTTTTTTATGAAAATATGAATGTAAAAAGATCAGCATTCTAGTTGATCAGTAAAATATAAAAAATAGTATTATATATAAAACAAAGGATATATAAAAAATACGCGATCAAACAAGTTTTCCGGTGTGTAAAGTTTCAGGTGTGTCTCAATATAGAACATTATGCGGAACAAAAATCGATTCACAAATTTTCACAGTGCTCATGCGGTTTAATATACGCTTTCTTTACCGGTAGGTTACTAAAAAAGTTGCAAAAATTTTGATCGTTATGTCATTTTATGGTCAGCACGGGCAGTAAGAATAGCGACAATACATTAGATGAAGGTATAGAAGAAGTTATGCAAAAAAGGAATAGAAGAAGTGATGCAAAAAAAATCAAAATTATTTGGAAGTTTTTGTATTAGTATTCGTAGGATGTGAGTTCATAGGATGAGAAATATATCTATTAAGTTAACATCCTAAGTCATTTTAAAGTGATTATTGATTGTTGCAAATCAATGCGAAACTAATATCTTACACACGGTCAATATATTGGCATATATGTTCCATATATAGACAACATTAATGTAATAGTAATTTTTGTGCGATTTTGTGAGTAATTATTGCTCAAAGTAATTATTGAAAGTATTATTCCCGATAATAAGTAATTATTGTCAGGATTGAACTCACACTCATCAGAGACATCATAGTTCAAAAAGCCATCTTACAGACTCAGCCACAGTGGATGAAACAACAATGAAACATATTTTATTTTTCATGTTCAGATAATTTCTAAATTGAAACTTCATTATCTCATATTTATTTAAATTGTGATTATACAATTGTAAATTGTATTTGTTCCCGACACGAAGCACACAAAAACTGTTTTAAAGAAATTTTTTCTGAGAGAAAATAAAAAATGCTTTAAAATTGCAAAATTCATGTGAATTAAAATAATTACTTTAAGCTTAATCACTCTAAAATTCTCTCAAAGCTTTATTTAGTTTACACCAAGTAGTGTAAAACTTTTGTTTATTTAACATTATACCCGTCGCATATTGTCGATATCTCATAAGAAAGGAAATTCAAGAAAACTCGTTTCGATAACAGCCGTGTTCGATTTGACTGAAGCATTTGAAACAACGAAAATTGTTGTTTTTTCAGTTCTTTTAGTCAAACTAAACGTACCTAGCATTCAATTTACATTGTATCATTTTTATTGCAACAATTATTTATTTTAATAAGGAAAAAATTTCAAAATGTCGTTTTAATTCTATTTCCTCATTCGTGTGCTTGTGGGCACAAAATTATATTTTGTGTTTTTCCGTCTAGATGCGTACACGAATAAATCAGAAGGTATTGCGACGTTAGCTGGCCACAAACAGTTGTCCAGATGTCAGAAGTACGGATTCACTAAATCTACCTAGTCTACATCCTTGCAGCAATTGTGCTTGTACTTTGTTGATGGTCATTGCAAGAGCGAGTCGCACTGGAAACTGAACTAATTCAAATGCCAAATCTGTTGGGATCATTGAAATGTGTAGCAACAGAACATCTTCCCCTTTGAATTTTCCACTCAAAATTGTAGCTTCAATGACATTGTTCATCATCTTTTTCACCTAAGATTTCCAAAAAATTTTGCTATTTCAAAATATTTGACATATTTTTTTAATAAAATGTGTTGTGTAGTGGGAATTACAATATGTGTCACAACAACACATTAAACCCTTTAAAACCTAGGTTCCACAACATCATGTTTTTTAAGATGATGGACGCGAATTTCTTATTTTTTTGGTTTTTTTATATTCTTTTTAAAGAATGGAAAACTAAATAATAAATCCTTTCACATAATAATAAACGACATTCGGCAATATTTCATGATAAAATGGAGGAAATAAAAATAAAATACTTTTTTTTTTCAAATTTGTAGGAACAAAGCTAAATTGGGTTACCAATTATTTACCAATTATCCTTATAGTGCTTGAAGCATATACCAAGATCATGTAAAACATGGTCTTGCTCAAGGATTAAACCTGGCATATTTAATAGTTATATGGAAGCTCATTTCTTCGAGCAAACGAGAAAGTTCATTCTTTAAAAAAATATAAGAAAATAAAAAATTTGCGTCCATCAACACCTTAGAAAGCATGTTGTTGTGGGACCTTATTCTTCAAAGGTCACCCAACACATTTTATTTTAAAAAAGAGCGTGTCATCATCAAAGAATATTCTATAACTAAGACTAAGGGTGCTATCGTTGATTGAAAAAAGTTCATCCGCCAACATCCTTAAGACTTTGGCTAGTGATATCTCAATCCTATTGCCAGTGGTATACGATATCTCAAGCTAACTCATATGCAAATAGCGGGGACCTAAGTACGCGGGGTTGTCACACCCATAGATCAAAAATTTTAAATTTTACAAATCTTCCTGCGGGAGTATATATTTAATTCGTTAATAAATTCTTTAATTCATTAATGCATAGCTACCGTTTGCAAATTACTATTGCATACGTGTTGCCAGCTGAACCTAACCATTTTTATTTAGTTTGTTCATCATGATTGCCATCCGTGTTTGATCAGCTATGTTTCTTTTTATAGAATTTGTGCGGCTGTCATTTCGTAATTTTTAGCTTTAAATCGACATAATCGATAATATCAACTATCATCACTTAATTATAGGAAAATGTTTACATACAATTGCAAACCAACAATATATTTGATGTAGATGAGAAAATTTGTAGCATCATGGCGTTGAAACATAAGTTAGGATCAACTAAAGATAAAACACATGATAAAGTCGGTGTTTATGAACTATCTTGTGGTGAGTACTATAAAAATATTACATGGGGAGACGCGTAGAAGTTTGAAAAAACGCTTTAAGGAACATTCTTGATACATTAAAACAAACCAACCAAATAAAGCCCCAATAGCAAAACATGTTTTGGAAGATAATATGAGGTTGAAGAAAAAGGTGCACGACAGCAATAAATTGGATGCTTTTGAATCCATTTACATTCATAAGGACATAAACGCAATTAATATCGACAAAGGCAACATAAATTCAAATTTATTTAATTTATTTACTAACCACTTTTAAACCTTTGTTGATGATGGGTTGCAAATAACCCGAAATATATTCAATTACATAAAATAAAAAATAATTAGAAATAATAATAAAGAAATTTTATTTTTTAAGAGTGGACTCAATAAGGTGTTTCGGAAATTTAAAATTTATAACATGATGTGTTAAATTCCAATATGTATAATTTTGTCATATAAATGTTATTGTTTGTGAGATTATACATTCATTTTTCAATTTCATAAAATTATGTTCAACAAAAAAAGCATTGATCAAAGCAAACTACGCGTGTAAACCGATTTTTAAAAAAGAACCAATTAAAATAATTATCACCAATCGCCAATGAAAACATAATACACGACAATTGGAAAAAGCAAAGCGTAGTGTATTTGCAAAACTTTAACACTAAAAACAACGTTTTAAATACAAATCCGGCACCATCTATTGGCGAACCCAAATTGATGAGGCGTATATCACACATTCACACTATCAAATATATTAGTAATTAAAAAAATTTGACATGAAATAAACTTCGCTAGTTTTTCATCCAGTTTTGATGACAATTTTTTTAACCTCTAATCGTTCTATTTTAATTAGCAATACAAATAAGAGTATTTTTCAATTTGATATTGATTTTTGTAAATTAACATTGAAGACCAATGAAAAATTTAAAAAAATACATAAATAAATTTAAATTATTGTTTTCTTTAATTTTTACTCTTATTTTTATTCAAACTTTATAAAAACCAATACAATAATTTTTTACAGGCTTCGATACTTTCCAACACTATACTATAACTAATATATAACCTCCACAAAATTGTTAATAATCTTTGGTAACGTATTTGACTCAGCATAATATGCTTTTCGTTTATGCTTTTCGTTTATCAATTGAATAAATTGATTTACGCTGCCATCTAAAAGTTGGCATACGAACCATCCATATTTAACATTTAATTCGTAATTAAAAAATATTTAAGTATTTAATCAAGATAATAACTATCCTATCTCTCAAGCTGAACCATCATACACACATTGTGTGTTAATCTTAATTTCATTAAGATTGGATACGTTATTGCGGAGTTCATCGCGGACAAACATCGTGACACGTGATTTTTATATATATAAGATAAGATAAGATGAAAACTGGCAAACAACTTTCTAAACGAATTCCCCTCGTTCGTTGATAAATTCTCATTTTATGATATGAATATTCGGCAAGTATGAAGGCTTGTACATATGTATGCGTATGTAAACATACATATGAGTAAACATCATTCTGTGCAAATTTTACATTATACTTTTTGAACGCCGAAACTAAAGATAAATTAAAAATAAACTAGCGGCCGATACTCATCGAAGTTTTCGAATGAATTTGTTACGAATTTTTTTGTTGACATGTTTTTCAAAAACTGGTATTTTTGATTTTTATTTATTGTTTCATAATAAAGGATGTTTATCTATAAAGTTTTAGACAAATCATAAAAGTAATTTGAAATAATTTTCAAAAGTTCGAGTTCAAGAATCAAGATCACAAGCCAAAATCAACTTCTAGAAGCTCACTTTAGTTTTCACCGATTGTTTTCTAACTAAAGCACTAGCAATAGCATATATTAAATTTAAAGGAACTGAAGTAATTTTTTTTTTTATGTTGATCGATCTCTAAATATTAATTGTATTTTATTTTATTTTATTTTATATTATTTTATTTTATTTTATTTTATTTAGTTTTTAAAAGCACATATAAAACTATTTGCATGATTTATATGTACTGTATTCATCTCTTCGTAAGCTTATGACGAATTGCCTATTATGCATCGTAGATGATAAGTGCTGCGAAAATAAGTTTCCAATGCAAAATGCCGAGTTATCATATCTGCTTGGTATACATATATGTGAGATTTCTTCCATCAAATGTTGGTTTTGAAAGAGCTCGTACAAGTTGTGAAGGGCAGAATTTGAATTTATAAAGTTGGTACTTACCATTATCAGAAAACGTATTCTTACATATTTCTCTTATAGTAATAAATCTCTTTAGAGCTCCAATACATGTCTCTGATGACTTGTCGGATATGGATATCTGTAAAAATGGCAAGTTAAATCAATTTCGAAATTTCCCATCATTTTTTACTCGTCTTTGTTCGAAAGTGGCAACAGACGATGCACTCGTACACCCCCGCTATTCGCTTTATTTTCGTCGACTCCTGCTAATAATGCCTGATATAGAGATGTCCCAATCAAGTTGAGACTTCCACACATCTTGAATAAAATGTTCAATTGTTATTATCATTGAAGTGAATAAGCCAAGTGTATCATATAATTTTAAAATTTCAGGAATAACGATGTGCTTTGTTATAATTTCCTTTTCTGTCAGATACTGCATTTCGAGTATAAATTGATCTGATTGTGGTTTCCATGCTTAGTCTAGTGTTTAAACGATCTTATTTGAGAATATATGGTTGAATTGTGACTCAAGTTGCCGTATCCGAAGGAGGATTTGCAAGACTCTAAAATATGGTCAAGGCCTGGTCCATAAATGGATAACAGGACTCGGCCATTGCTGCAATACTGGTCATCGTTATTGGACCAGTTGTATACCAAAACGTTCAAAATGAAGAACTTTAAAGAAGATTTCTGCTTCTAATAAGAGATCAACGTTTTTAGAAATATAAAATCAGCTAAGTGGACATCCGTGTAAAGACTAAAGACCAATTTGAAAGAATAATATTACTTTTTGGTATCACAGAAGAAATAGTTGATAGACAATGATGTTGATATGTCGTTTTTTGATTTACAAACAAATATTTTGAAGCAAATAATTATAATGATGTTAAATATTCATGATGGACCTGATGCTGTGTAATGAAATTCTGACACATAAAACGTTGTGCAAAATTAATTTGTATAATAATCAGCTTAAATCTTGCTTTGAGGACCAACATATTTTATAAAATAATATGTAGGAGACGTGTTCGTTTTAGTCTTAAAAGAAAGCATAAAATGATATGAAAAAAGAAATTATTAACGACAACGTACAATAGTAAAACGTAAAACTTTTTCATGGCTATCAATTTGATTAAAATATATGTTTATATAGAATAATGTTTTAAAATTATTATATAAGATGTCGTTAAACATCGATCGAATAGACATTAGAAGAATTTAGTGCAATATTGTGCCACAATTAAAATGTTTTCTACTTGCCATTTTGAATAACCCTGAATTTTCAGGTGTCGTTTTTTTTTCGTAGGAAGTCTGCTTCTGCTTGTTAATCTTAATACCTCATTAGTTTGTATCATTGAGAATACATTACTGCAAGATAAATAATTCGCCTAAATGTATTCGTTCTAAAGTTATACTCATTTCGTCGCATTTGTATTGATTTGTTATTCTAAGAAATCGAAATCTTTAATTTTAACATAAACCAAGGTTAACTAATTTATTGATTTATACCATTCTATAGACAAAAATATTTCTCTTAATAGCGGTCTTAAAAAAAGCAGTCAACCGTTTACTATGGTCTTTAAAAGTTTCTATATCTAAGTAGAGCTTTAAGCAAACCGGTTTCAAAATAAAATGGAGTCAATCAAATGAGGATTAGCAATTTATAAAGAAAATAGTGTTCCCACAATTTCTTATCAAATTAAATTTATATTTAATTGCAAATAATAAATTTAAATAACAGACATAATAATATATATTGACCGCATTCCGTTTTACCCATTTTCATTGATTTACCATCTTTTATCCTCAATTGTATAAAAGCTAATAAAATTCAACATTTTACTATAATCCAAACAGCTTCTAAATGGAAGCAAATTAACTATAAAATAAATTACACCGCTAAGTCTTCCTTTAAAATTTTTTTTTATTTCCATTTTTCCATTCCATTTAACGTTAAGCCCGTCGTAAAATTCTTAACTTTATTATCAAAAACAAAACAACATAAACTTTTTTTCTTTTTGTTTCTTTGATTTGATTACTAAGAATTTGGGGTTATTTCTTTAATAAGATTTTATTTATTTGTTGCTTTTATTTGAAATGAAACGAAAAGATAACATTTTATCCAACAGACGATAAAATTGAAGAAACTTTAGTTTGCGTAATTAAATTTGATGGACTAAGAGATGAGAATGGAGATTGGGCGGATATGTTAATGATTTTTTAATTGAAAGTTATATTATCTTATGCCACAATTGTGTTTTTTTAATAATAATCCTTTTTGCCGCAACAAACCTATTATTAAGCACAAACGTTCTCATTCACTCGATTATGTTCACAAAATTAAATCGAATCCAAAACCAAAATGTATTTCCATTATTTTCACTACATAAATCATCAACCTTGTTTATAATCAATCAATCAAAAATACCACCAACAATCGTATTCATTTCCATACCATCGACTATCATCCATCAATCAACAAACACCCACCCACAAATTCCAATCACGAATAACAAAAATATCAACAAATTTCCGTTTCCTATCATCATTTCGTTTCACAAACAGATCGAATACATTTTCCACTTCATAATTAATTAAAATCCGTCTGTCTATAGTCAGTTTGACAAGCCAACAACACAACAGCAATAATAACAAGAAAAGTAAGGAAAAAAAATTATACATAATTAATTGACAAGTTTCTAGTCTTTAATATAATTTAGTTTTTTGTGTAACTTAATATTATTTTGTAATTCGATAATTTATTATGAAAAAAAAACATTTTAAATTGGAAATCGTAATAGGTAACGACGATGAAGAAGAATCGGAAAAAATTGTGAATCACGCGAAATTAATTTAGAAGAGAATTTGCTGGAAATAATTCAACGTCAAAAAAATCGTAATTTGTGGGTAAATAATTATGGAAATGAAAGTTCTACATATAATGCTTTTCAAATTAATTCAAAATAAGATTTTAACTAAAACTCAAAAAAGAGATAGATTCAAATATTTATTATAATCGGTCAGTTCTAGTCGATCACCATAACCAATTTTTATCGTGTATGCACATCGGTCATGTCGTATTTTTTGTTTGGTTTGTTTTACTCTTTGAGAAACCGAAATTTCTTCCCATAGACGTGCGTAACTTTTTCTTTTGATTCAAAATTGTTTAGTTATTGCGAGTTTATTTTAAATCTACGGGTAGCCTACCCCTACCCTACCCTACGGCTAAAAAATAGTGTGTCCACCCCTGAGGTTGTAAGAAAAGAAAAGAAGAAAACATTATTTTTTGGGTTGTTTATACATAGTTTTTCGGCAAACGGCTGTAAAGTTTAACTTTAGACTCAACACAAAAACAAGCACTTTAGCTCCTAATTGAATAATATACTATTTTTGAAATTTCGTCAATGAAAAATAAATTTTTCAACAATGAAAAACGTTTTGAAACAAATTTTCATAGTATATTTCGTGAAAAATACTTAAATAGTTCTTCATGTCGTTACCCGGGTAAGAAAAAGCTAAGGGGTCAAGCCTGGGCCTTGGTTCAGTCTAGGCATTTACAACTGGCCCAGAACTGGTTCAAAGCGAACTAGCCAAGACTTGGCTCGCTTGTTTAACATTGGCAGCTCCTACCCGGGTAGAAAAAATTGCTTGTCCTATATAAAATATTTGGCTTAAATAATCACTGAAAATAACTCAACAAATTTAAATTGCTCTCGTAATTATTTTCATTTATTTTATAAAAATTAGCACAAATATGAAGAAAACGGTGTAATAACTTAGGCCGACTGTAATGGAGTCGAAAAAAACTGTCATAGCGCCGTTAAAGTTTTGTATGGAGTCCTTGGCACTAATTTAATTCAAACTGAAACAGCGCAACGGTGAAATTTTGAATTTGATTACACTGGCATAGTGCCGAGAATCTAAAACCTCGGCGTTATGTCACAAAAATTCAAAATTAAATATTTCGGTCCTACTCCAGTTTGAAATTAATTAGTGCATACAGTTGAAATCTTGGCGCGATTACAGAAATTGTTTAAATTGTGCTCTCGGCGTTATTTCAATATAAACTGAATTAGTGCCGTAAGGCAAAAATCTTGTTGGAACACGAATTTTGATTGCATTAACACATATATCTATAAAACTTATTTAAGATTATTTTTTACATATACGAGTGACGAGTTACGTACGCAGAAAAACGTAAGTATTGAACCAAATATTTATTTCCAGCTGCGCATAGAGCTTTAGGGTATATGTCCGTAATTCCTCCAAAAATATGAAACGAAAAATTCTCAGAATGGTTGCATGCATTGTATGTAGAAATAAGAAAATGATAAAAGAAACAAAAACCAAACGGCGTACACACATATTAAAATGTGTTGACATTTTTTTCAGATGGAACGACGAATTATTTGGAAAGGTGGATAAAGATAAAAAGTATTAATAAAATGAAACAGAATCAAAATATAAAATAATTTTGAATATCAAAAATAACGTTTATTTGTTCGCAAACGGCAACGCTCATCATTAATTCAGAGAGTGTAGCTCTTTTTGCTTGCGCATCAAATAATTATTGGTTAGTTTGCGTTATTTATTTTAATTCAAAATGTCGTCAGATGAAGACCATCAATTAACGCCAGACGAATGAACACAAAATAACAATCAGAACTGTTTTGTGAAAACAGTCATGAATATCACCAGAATGTCATGTATGACAATCGTGGTGAAAACATTAATAAAAAAACGATTGCAAAGCAGTGGGGTTGAGTAGTGACTCAGAGAAGGTTTCAAAAATATTCAATTGCTATTCTCGTGATTAAGTATTTGTTTTCGTTTCGATTGATTTTTATTTATCAAAACAAATTCATATTATTTTTGTTTGGTAGAAACCAACCCCGAAACTGTATCGCAATTCGTATCGTTGTCAGCGAATATGCCGGCATCGCCGAAAACAACTCGCGCAGTGGAATTAGAATTTTTGAACGAAGAAATTATCTGCGCATATGGATTTTCACAGGTACTATTATCTGTCAATAAATGACCAACAATTGATGCATAAGTATTTTGTAGTTTTAAGACGGCGAGACGCTTCTAAAATTTTATCGATATACATACATATGCGATGCATTTTCGTATTGCATCTTTACATCGGCATCGATAATTTGCAACATTACCGCTCATATTGCTTTGAATCGGCAAAATTATTTAATAGATGCCACATTCAAGAATTTAATCAGTTTTTGTTTATCCATATCGAATATATGAAAGCGGTAATAAGTGATAAAAAAATTTTATGATTATGTGCGTTACCTAAATTCTTAAATATTTCCAGAAACTAACATTCCTTTTTGTGCTTTTGAAGCCTGTTAGAAATACTGAAGTCTGTTAGAACCATCCGTTTCAATATATCAACACGAATATTTTTAGGTATATATTGTTACGATTGCAGAAAAATCTAGACGATTACAGAAAGATCTAAACGATTACGGTCACTTCCAGGAAAATAAAATCAACAAAACACAACAGAAAGTGAATGAAATAGTGTTGTTGTTGTTGTACATGTTCTTAGAATTAAGGTCTATTTGTTTTATGATTTTATAAATCAAATCAACGTAACGTAAAATAATCGAATATTCTAATATTTTCTCAAGGTTTCTAAAAAGTTACCTAGAAATTTCTAGAGATTAAGCAGAAGGTATATAAGGAAAATGATTCTTGTAGTTTTTAATTAGTTTATTTTAAACCTGCGATTGTGAAGTTAAAATTATAAAAGTGATTTTTAAATTAGTGAATAAAGTTATAAGTGTTATTGAGTAGAAATAATTTGTGTATTATTTTAACGCTGTTATTACTGGAAATTTCTACAATAAACCGTTGGAGTTTCTGAAGCTGTTGAAAGAATATTCTAGTTAGGAATATTGTTTGCTGTATTGTTTTCCTGTTGTTGTGAAACAATTAAGGTGTTGAATACTTATTAAAACCTGGTGTTTGTGCTTACTAATCAGTGATCGAACTCAGGAAGAGATTAGGGATTGTGTTTATCGAATTGAGAGTAAGGCCAATTCGAAGGAGGTTAAGAAAAACGTAACATTGGTGACATCGGCGGATTAGTTAGCTGTTAATAATGGTTTTATTAAGTGAATTGAAGGTTCTTGAGTTAAAGAAAGAACTAGAACAACGTGGATTGTCGACAAGTGGAAACAAAACTGAATTAATGATTCGGCTTCGAGAAGCTTTGGAAGCCAGTGGAATAGAAGTGGAAAGTTACCAGTTTGTAAGAGTCACGACAAATAATGATGCAGTAGCAGTTGATGAAGAGAAAAGTTCTGTTGCGGAAACAACTACCTCATTGCCACCTGCAAACTGCGATTTTATGCAGTTAATGGCTATGATGCAACAGATGAGTTTGAACATCAGTCAACAGATGGTTGCCAATAAAGACGAGATGAATCAAAAATTTGATCAACAAAGCTGCAACATCAATCAACAGCTGGAGAAAGTCAACAATAAAATGGCTGCAACTAAGGAAGAAATCAGTAACATCAATCAACAAATGGCTACCACAAAGGAAGAAATTAGCTGTAACATCAATCAACAGCTGGAAACAGTCAACAATAACATTGCTGCTAATAAAGAAGAGATTACTGCAACACTTGCTGCAAATAAGGATGAGATGAACCAGCAAATAAATGAGTTGAAAATTGGAATACATCAACATTTGGATGAGAAACTTCTACAAATGTCAACGGCATTCGATGGAAAAGTCGAGAAAATTCAAAGCGAAATCCAAGAGTTAGAACAAAAAGTGCTTGACGAAAACAAAAAGATACTTTCCAAAGTTGATGATTTCGAAAAACGGTTGCAGGATGTTGAAACGACTAAAGTTGCTCCCCAGGTGGTGCATCAAGTAGCAAATATGAAACTAAAACCACCATCGTACGATGGAACAACATCCTTCGGTATTTTCAAGTTCCAGTTCGAGACTGCAGCAGATCAAAATGTTTGGAACGCCGAAAATCGTCTTGCTGCATTGATAGTTGCTCTTAAAGGGGAAGCAGCTGAAACATTACAGGCAGTGCCGGAAAACGACCGAAAAAGCTATGCTGAAGTGATGAATGCGTTGGAACGAAAATATGGCAGCGACCACAAAAAGGAGCTATACCGGATCGAGTTAAAGGGTCGCTTGCAACGGAATGGAGAAAGCATTCAGGACTATTCTTCGGCAGTAGAACGCCTTGTACATTTGGCACACTCGAATACTCCACCGAATTTTATGGAGAAAATGAAGATCGAGGCGTTTACTGATGGTATTCGTGATCCAGAAACACGAAAAGCAGTAATGTTGTCGCCAAAAGCAACATTCGCAGAAACTATTGCTTATGCCCTAACAAATGAAACTGCACAAGCAATTATAAAACCATCGATTAAAATACGCCGGTTAGAGTTGAGTGATGACAAATATAAACAACGAGACCAGGAGACCGGGAGAAGACCACGAGAAAGTATTCGAAGTGATAGGATTCGATGCTGGTTATGTGGCAAGTTGGGCCATATTTCGAGAGAATGTCGAGATGTTAGAAGAAAACGAGCAAGATCAGCATCGCCTATGCAGCGTCGTCCAGCAGAAAAACGAGTGCAAGCTAGAGAGGCCGATGGAATAGGATCGCAGCAGTTAAACTACAACGAGTCAGCCTAAAGGGGCATAAGCTGGCTCCCACAACCGATTGCCCCATAACCTTCATCCAAGTTTCGAGATTGACAAGGGGAGGTGACAGCCTTACTGTTAGGGCTAATATTGATGGAAAAAGTTGTGTCATCACGTTAGATACGGGAGCAACAAATACAATTGTCCGCACTGATGTTGTGAAAGGGAAACTAAAACCAGCAGGAAGATACCGAATGCAGACAGCTACTGGCGAAAGTGCAAGTATTAAAGGAAAGAAAGTGGTCAACTTTGAAATCGGGAATACTCACTTTCAACATGAAGTGGTTGTAGCTGACATTGTGGATGAAGTCATCCTGGGAATGGACTTCACTAGGCCAAATGGATTCGTTATTGATGCTGGCAAAGGAGTACTCACGTACGGAAATGTTGAGTTGCCACTCCAGTTTATTGGTGAAGATTCAAATTGTGTCCGTCGAATAATATTGGATCACAGAGAAAAGCTGCCACCCCAATCAGAAACAATCATTTGGGGAAAATTGGAAGGAGGTTCTGGGTCACCCAGGTTGTGGGTTGTGGAGGCCAACAAAGAAGAACAACAAAATTGTAAAGAAGTAGTTATAGGAAAAACCTTAGTTAGATCGGATGCTGATTACAAAATACCAGTAAGGGTTTTAAATCTGTCAGATACGCAGAAAACAATTAAGAAAGGATCAATCATAGGACAATGCGAAGAGGTAGCTAAAATAATAAAGTGCGAGCAGAAAAACATCAATTGCTCGGTCAACACAAAACAACAAAAGGCAGAAATGGAACAACTTGTGCAGAAATGGACAGAAGGGCTTTCAGAAGAGCAGAAGAAAGCAGTACGTCAATTGTTGGAGCAACACAAGTCTGTATTCTGCAGTTCACCTGAAGGAAATGGCAGAACCAATATGGTGAAACATCGTATTGATACCGGAGCAGAAAAACCGATACGTCAAGCACCAAGGAGATTACCATTGGCTAAAAGAGAGGAAGCTGATAAAATGGTAAGAGATATGAAAGAAGCTGGTGTAATTGAGCTTTCAGACAGTCCCTGGAGCTCACCTGTGGTGTTGGTTGGCAAGAAAGATGGGAGCTTGAGATTTTGTGTTGACTACAGGAAACTAAACATAGTTACTAAGAAGGATAGCTACCCGTTGCCTAGGATTGATGATACACTGGATACATTATCGGGTTCAAAATTCTTTTCAACACTGGATCTGCAGAGTGGTTACTGGCAGGTTGAAGTTGCGGATGAAGATCGGGAGAAAACAGCGTTCAGTGTAGGGAATGGACTATGGCAATTTAATGTCATGCCATTTGGGTTATGCAACGCTCCCGCAACTTTTGAGAGATTAATGGAACGGGTACTAAAAGGCTTGCACTGGAAAACATGCCTTGTATATTTGGATGACATCATCGTCATGGGAAAAGACTTTGATGACCACTTGAGGAACTTGGCGGAGGTACTGGAAAGGTTGCAAGCAGCTGGTTTAAAATTAAGTCCCAAAAAGTGTTCACTTTTCAAGGAAGAAGTAAAATATTTGGGACACAAAGTTACGGCAATGGGAATTCATACAGATTCTGACAAGATTGCAGCAGTTATGAACTGGCCAAGACCGAAAAACCTACATGAACTACGAAGCTTCCTTGGATTGTGCACATATTACAGACGGTTTGTGCCAGGATTCGCCAACGTTGCCAAAAGTCTGCATGAGTTAACAAGAAAAGATAAGGCATTTGAATGGAATGAACCTCAGGAACAAGCATTTGTGGAGCTCCGAAGGAGATTGTGTACGGCTCCAATTCTATCCTATCCTATACCAAATGTTCAGTTTATTTTGGATACTGATGCCAGTAATGAAGGTATAGGAGGAGTATTGTCACAGAAAATAGATGGTCAGGAAAAGGTGATAGCTTATTTCTCCAAAATGTTATCAAAGCCGGAGCGAAATTATTGTGTTACCCGGAAGGAGTTATTGGCCATTATGGAATGCGTCAAACATTTTCATAAATACTTGTATGGTCAGAAATTTCATCTCAGAACTGACCATGGTGCGTTAAGATGGCTACTCCAGTTCAAAAATCCAGAGGGACAAGTAGCACGTTGGATCGAACGGTTGCAGGCGTACGATTTGGACATTGAACATCGAAAGGGTACTGCACATGGGAACGCTGATGCATTATCGAGACGACCCTGTCAAGTTGAATGTAAGCATTGCAGTCGTCAAGAAAATAAGGAGAACATCATCGATGTCCGATTACTACAAGTGCTACCTGACGATGAATGGACTGCTGAAGCCATAAGGAGAGATCAATTAGAAGATCCGGATCTTGCACCGATCATCGAGTCCAAGGAAAAGGGTTGCAAACCAGTATGGGGAGATATTGCTGATAAAACTCCAACTTTGAAGGCGTACTGGGCGCAATGGGACAGTCTTCAGCTAGAGAATGGATGTTTAAAGAGGGTATGGGAAAGCTCAGATGGCAAGATAAAGCAATCCCTTACAGTGGTACCAAAAGGGAAAATACCAGCAGTATTGAAAGAGTATCACGAAGGAACGAGTGGAGGTCATCTTGGGATCAACAAAACTCTTGCAAAAATACGACAACGGTTTTACTGGTCGGGGACTCGGCAATCAATTGTGGAGTGGTGTCAAAAATGCGATAAATGTGCGGCGGTGAAAGGACCCGCACGAAGAAGTCATGGAAAAATGAAGCAATACAATGTAGGTGCTCCATTTGAAAGGATCGCAATGGATGTAGCGGGACCATTTCCAACAACTGATAATCAGAATAAATATGTGCTTGTGATCATGGACTACTTCAGTAAGTGGCCGGAAGTGTGTGCGATTCCCAACCAGGAAGCAACCACAATCGCTGAAGTTGTGATAAATAATTGGATTAGCCGCTATGGAGTTCCTATGGAGATCCACACCGATCAGGGACGGAACTTCGAGTCAGCTGTATTCCAGGAAATTTGTCAAATGCTGGGGATTAACAAAACGAGGACGACAGCTTCACACCCACAGTCAGATGGGATGGTTGAGAGATTCAATGCTACTTTGGAGGAATTTCTAGCAAAAGTGGTCAGTAAGAATCAACGTAACTGGGATCAACACATTCCTTTATTTTTGATGGCATACAGATCAGCAGTTCATGACACCACGACCATGACACCAGCTCAAACTATTTTTGGAAGTGATTTAAGACTTCCTGGTGACCTCAAATTTGGAGCGGTACCATCAACATCATTGTCTGCGCAAGAATACGTCAACCGAATCAGGGAGAACCTTGAGGATATTCACAAGCTTGTTCGGCAGAAGATACAACTGACCAGTGATAGAATGAAAGCCCGATATGATATACGATCTAATAATAAAGGTTTTGAAGAAGGACAATTAGTATGGCTACACAACCCACAACGAAAACGAGGGTTATCACCAAAACTGCAAGCTGCATGGGAAGGACCTTACAACATTATAACGAAGTTGAATGACGTAGTTTATAGAATTAAGAAAGGCCATCGAGGCAAAGCGAAAGTAGTACATTTGGAAAGATTGGCCTTATACAAAGGAGAGCTAGATCCTGTTCGGGACGAACAGGCTTAAGTGGAGGGTATTGTTACGATTGCAGAAAAATCTAGACGATTACAGAAAGATCTAAACGATTACGGTCACTTCCAGGAAAATAAAATCAACAAAACACAACAGAAAGTGAATGAAATAGTGTTGTTGTTGTTGTACATGTTCTTAGAATTAAGGTTTATTTGTTTTATGATTTTATAAATCAAATCAACGTAACGTAAAATAATCGAATATTCTAATATTTTCTCAAGGTTTCTAAAAAGTTACCTAGAAATTTCTAGAGATTAAGCAGAAGGTATATAAGGAAAATGATTCTTGTAGTTTTTAATTAGTTTATTTTAAACCTGCGATTGTGAAGTTAAAATTATAAAAGTGATTTTTAAATTAGTGAATAAAGTTATAAGTGTTATTGAGTAGAAATAATTTGTGTATTATTTTAACGCTGTTATTACTGGAAATTTCTACAATAAACCGTTGGAGTTTCTGAAGCTGTTGAAAGAATATTCTAGTTAGGAATATTGTTTGCTGTATTGTTTTCCTGTTGTTGTGAAACAATTAAGGTGTTGAATACTTATTAAAACCTGGTGTTTGTGCTTACTAATCAGTGATCGAACTCAGGAAGAGATTAGGGATTGTGTTTATCGAATTGAGAGTAAGGCCAATTCGAAGGAGGTTAAGAAAAACGTAACAATATAATTAAATTATAATGAAATAATTTAATCGATTTGTGTTTTATGGAAATTACATTAAATTATAGTGAAATTATTGCGCAAAGTGTTTTCGCAGGCAAACTTATATGCATGTTTTTCACTTTTGCCAGACGGTGAAACGCAACGCAAGCTGGAGTCAGACGGCGTGGAAAAACAAATATATTTGTTCATTTACCTGCTCTAATTAAAAAATATTAAATTAGTGCCGAAATCTCGTACAAAACTTAATACTATCGGTTGTTGTTTCACTATCCCTTGAATTAGCGCCGAGAGTCTAATCTTGGCACTAAGTCAAATACTCTATGAATTCCATCTCGGCATTTATTTGAAAAAAATTGAATTAATGCCGAGATTTTTTAGAAAATTAAATCTTGGTCCTATGCCAGGTTATAAATGTCTGCGCTATGTCCGTTTGGAATTTTCGAGAATTTTCTCGGCGCTATGTCATCGCCGCTGTGATAGTCGGCGATATTTCATGGAGCCAAGAAAACATTTAATATTTTATGGCATTTTAAATTTGGAATTTTTTTAAATTTTAAATTTAATGAAAAAGTTTGTAGTTGTAAATATAAACATTGAAAAACAAATTAATATGGAAAAAAATTGAATATCACAGATTTACTTTTACAATTTTTTTTTGCCTCTCCCTTCATATATAGAATAGTAGTAAATATAAACATTGAAAAACAAATCAAAATAGAGAAAAAAAATTGAATATCACAGATTTGCTATCCCGATTTTTTGCCTCTCTCCTTTTGATTTTTTGCCTCATACATAGAATATTAAAAAAACAATTTTTTTAAAAAAATATTCAAAAAACTTTTGTTAAGATGGCGATTGTCAAGATCAAAGAATTTTAAATTTTGTTTTAATATTCTATCCTTACTCGAAAATATGTCAAATTTACAAAAATTGGTTTTGCCGTTTTCTTGAAATATTTAATTTTAAAGATTTTAAGTCGTACTAAAATTCTAATTTTTCGTGATTTTTTGAACTTCAGTGGCTATAATTTTTTTGTTAATATGTACTGTTCGAAAAAAAGATCAAAAATTAGAATTTTAGTCGTACTAAAAATCTTTAAAATTAAATATCTCAAGAAAACGGAAGAATGCCTCGTTGTAAATTTGACATATTTCAGAGTAAAGATAGAAATATTTAAAAAAAAAAATTAAAATTTTTTTTTAAAAAACACACTTTTATTGAGAACGAAGAAAAAAATAAATTTTGCATTGACACAACACGATGTTCCAAAGAAACAAAGGTTATGGTCAAACGTTAAATCTTTTATTAATAACTTGTTTGCTTTCAAACTGTAATAAGGAAATAAAATATATTTAAATATCTTTTAAACAATTTAACTCAGATTGGCAAAATTAGATGTACAGACTAGAATAATATTTAAATTTATTTTACAGTTCAATACAATGAAATAAATTCTTTTATCCACGACTGCTATAGAATATATGCTTTCCATGTGTATGTCTTCCATTTTAATGTTATACATTCTCTCACTTGTTGTAGAATGTAACGCGATCGTTACATTCTTCAGCAGTTCTATAGTTTATTAAATATTCCCCTAACAAAATCTAAGCTTAATATTTGTTGGTATAGTAATATCAAACGGTTAAAACGAGAACAATACATATATAAAATATAAAATAAAAAATTTACCATTTTCCGTTATGTCAATTGTTTTGTTTTTCTATGCTGTCTATTATGTATTTCAATATAGTGATAAAAACTTTAGCAGGCAAACTGGAAATTATTCGATTCGATATTTTGCAGTCGTGGATACAATAGTATCTTGTATTCGCATAGGATGATGGCAATTCTTAACTCGGATGATTCCCTTAACTCGCTCCGCTCGGTCCGTGAAACTTCATTGTGAAGAATTGCCGCCATGCTAAACTCATACAAGAATCTACATGAACCAAAAAATTTATTAAATGAATAAATATGGGATTAATTATACAAACAAATAAAATAAAATTCATTATCTTTTCTTCGTTTCGTTTTATTTTTTCCTCTATTAATTTTAAAATAATTCAATTTAAATTTAATACATGTTACTCTAACGGAAGAATAAAATGTTGCACTGGGTTCCTGTTAATGAATTTTATTCTGTGGCAGATTTGCAATGGCATAGCTCACGTTGTAAACTTTTGCTCGAGAATAAAGTATATCATTACTCACTTACACAATAAAATACTATTATCTCTATATTTTTTATGTTTAATTACAAATTCGTTTTTTCATCTATTCCAAGCTGCAAATTGAATTATTTTATGCAATAATAAATTCTAACCGATTTTAACATTTCTTAATTAGCAATTTAATATATAAAACAATTTTTATTTCTCTAGTAGCTAGTTTAGTAAAAATCACTACAAAAATTGTTACTAGGTTGCATTCCAGTAAGAACATGCATCCCAGAAGACACGATAAAATTCACCCTGGCCAATATTGAGATCTACTACCTACAGGCTCACGATACTCTCAGTTGAGGATGGAGTTGTGCAGATTCGATAAGATCTTAAAAGATTTGTTAGCTCGGTGAATTCATATTGTCTACCACGATCTGTCGGTTAGACCAAAGGCATACTAAATCTAGAGATGTATTTCTGTAAAAGTGTTGATGCAATTCTATCATCCCCTTATATGGGGTATGCTGAGCGAAAAACGCTGGCAGCGGTTTGCTGTAGCAAATACCGTACGGTACCCATTTGATTGCGGTAATGGTCCTCATGTAGGTTATCGAAGATAGTTTTCCTTATGCTGTGCGGGACGAGAAGTATGGGATTTTATGGCCAGATTGGTTTATGTCTCCTATTCGTTATATGAGCTAAACTTTTATTTTTGATGGTCTTGATGTTTTTCCAGGTTTAATCCTTACTTCATTTTGTGGTAATTTCGGTACATCCTTCAAGTTGAAAGTATAAGTGCACATTTCTGTTGAGATTTCTTCACCAGAATGTGATAAGTATAATCACTGTAACCCTTGTCTTTACCTTTTATGTATTATATCTGTATATAGTATATATCTGTATATAGTATATATTGCGATGAAATCTAGATGAAGCAGTTATCGTTGACTTTTTAGGCCTTTCAAGAAAATTGTTATCACAAGATTTTTTTTTTAATAAAATAGAAGTAGTAGAAATTACAATTAAATATGTGTCACAAGAACGCATAAAAACCTTTTATGACCAAGGTCCACAACAACATACGTTCAAAGGTGTTGATGGACGTAAATCTTTCTCTTTTTGTTTTTTTAAATTTTTTGTTAACGTTAAATTTTTTTAAATTTAAATTTCCCGCAAATTCTTGCAGGAAAATTATATAGGAACTTACATGATCATGATCATTTCTTGTAGAGAATTGGGACAAGAAGTTTACAAGATCATACAAGATTTGCATAGGATCTTTTATAGTTCATGTAAGATCCTAATAAAAATTCCTACAAGAATTTTTGCCAGGGTAGGAACTTACATGATCATGATCATTTCTTGTAGAGAATTGGGACTAGAAGTTTACAAGATCATACAAGATTCACATAGGATCTTTTATAGTTCATGTAAGATCCTAACAAAAATTCCTACAAGACTTTTCGCCAGGGTAACTAAACAATAAATCTTATCACTGACAAAATATGAAACAGGTCAATATTTTATGATAAGAATAGAAGAAATAAAAGTAAAATAAAAAGCAAAAAATTTGTAAAGTAAAAATTGGCTGAAACAAAACAAAAATGTAGATGCCAATAATCCAGCCAGGGGCATATTCCTTGATCCTGTGAAGCATTGTCTTTCTTGATGATTAGAGCCCACATATATTTATATGAAGGCTCGTTTCACCGTCAAGGAACATTCCACAGCTAAGATTGAGGGTGCTAGCGTTGACTGAATATAGTTCATCTGTCACCACTCCTAAGATGTCACCTTGGCTAGTGATATCTCTCTGCTAGTGCCAGTGGTATGTTATATCTCACGTTAACTCGTATGTCAATAGCAGGGGCTGGTGTACGTGAAGTTGTCACATCCGTAGGTAAAAAATTATGCTTATTATAACGAAAAGAAATGTTTTCTTTTGACAAAATTGCAAAAATGCACAATAGCGGGATAGGTTTATAATAGGTCTCCATTATACCCGGTTTATTTTGCTTCAGTTAGAGTAAAATTATTGTAAAAAAATGCAAGTGGTGCCCAACATCTATTATTTATCTGTTGTAGTACAGCTTCGACTGCAGTTTTTTTTCGAAGCATCTGTTGTTATGTTAAACTTTGTATTGTTCACAGATGTTCTAAACTAGTAGCTGTGGCAAAATAAATTTTAATCTTTGTGTTTTATAGTATTTTGGCCCAAAAAATTGGATTTGTTCTAGCACTGTTTTGTTAGTAATGTCAAATGGCGGTAAATAGGTGCTAACAATCTGGCTAATCGTTGTTTGAAGTGGTAATAATAATGCACCACACATATGTACGAATTTCTTTATTTGACGAATTGATATGTGGAGCTGGACAGTTGTAGATGGCAATGGTTCTATCTTCACATAAGAGTATGACGTTTTCCGAAATTACCCGCTCAAATAATCAATTGATTTCAACCCAAAGATTTATTTTGAGGTTTTCATGCTAATACCATATTCGGTAAGGCGATTGAAAATTTTGCAGGAGATGTTCTGTTTCTGAGTGACTTGTTATAAGAATATCATCTATATAGACAACGAGGAAATCCAGTTTCTTTGTTACCTCATTAATGAAGCATTAAATTTCTTTTCATTTATTTAAATTTAAATTATATCCTCATTGTAACCATAAATTATTTTGATATTAAATTACTTTTTTTTTCATTTTAGGTAAGAATCATGTTACACTAGAACCTTAGAGCTACTCGATGCTATGCTAAAAATTTAAATTTTAAGAAATATCGGTTTGTATATTCCTTGTGCGATCATAATGTGCAGCACTAAAAATGGTATGTATAGCTATAATTAAGTGATAACTGCGAACAAAAAGTGGATAAAACCAATAAAAACCGTTTTCTTAAGCAGTTTTGAATTTGTCATATCATACGAGTTTACTTTAAATAAACAGAACTTAAACTGATCTACTATAATGAAATAATCATAACATCAATCATACCTAAATATTTGTTACATATTGGACTTTACCATCTCTGATACCATCATCAATAAGGTTCACATCTTACATCAAACAAAAATCTTCATCAATCCATTACAACAAAATAGGCATAAATATTTCAAATATAATCACAGTACAACAAACATCATGGAAAAGCAAAAAAAAACATTAAAAATAAAATTCAAAACGGAAATACATGACATTTCACAACATGTCTTACATAACAATTTCTTCATATACATTTTTGGCATTTAAGCAAAGAAAACAAACATGTTTGTAAAGAAAATAAAAAAAAATCTGTCAAAAATAAATTAAATTAATGTCCGTTTCTGTTGGGTTTCTTTTCTGTTTTCGACTAGGTAGTAAATATAATAAGAGATTGATCTTAAATTTTCATCACTTTCTTGATTATGTTTTCATTTTTTCTTATATTTGTTTTACTTTTCTTTCGAAAAATAAGTTTCGCATTTTGCTCGGATATCATGAATATATCTAATGATCATATACTCGTGATTTCACTAATTGGAAATTATATAATATTCACAAATCACAAACACTTTTTTTCTCGCCCACTATAAACCAAATGAGAACCGAAATGAAACAGCTATCAAAAACAACAACAAAACAATTTCAAATTAATCAAAATTCATGATCACAACGTAATTGTGAATGTAATTAATTATTCAGCGTTATTTCTAATTACATCTAATTAAACTATAATTTCAACATAAGTTTCAGTCAAATAAAATTCAAATAAAAATATCCAAAACTTCCAAATAGATATAACCAGTATCAACTACACTTAATACTACATTTAACTAATAATGACAATAATATTAAATAAACATAACTCACAAACATTTATTTTGGGGAATGAGAGAAGGTCATGACATGACATAAAACTAGCCACCGTCTACTATACCGTCAAGTTGTATTAAAATAATTTAAAAACATAAAAACTAAATAACAATAAAAATAAATGAAAATGAGATTGACTTGACACGACCATTCTGCACTTGTGAATAGTGATAGTAGGAGCAGGTGGATTGAAATGTTTATGATCAAATTATTAGTGAATCACATAAAAAATATTATAAATTTCATTGCACATTGTATCGGCAAGCTCTTTAGGAATTTTAAGTTTAGTAATTTTAACTCAAGTGTGTTGAGTGGCCTAGTGGTAGCACGCTAGACTTCGAACTCGGAGGACCCGGGTTCGACTCCCATTTAGGTCAAAGTGTTTTTAAGCAAAACTGTAACAACCGTTTGATGGTTTTCTTCCCCAAAAAGCGGAGGATAAAATTTTGAACATATTCTCTTGAATAATCTGATTTTGAAACTGTTATCATTTACAAATAATAATGACCTAAAATCTTCAAGTTAGCAACGACTCTTTATTTAGTTCTGAGTAGGCGTTAGTGCTTATATGCAAACAGGCCTTCGACTCAAGGGACCAAGATTTGTTGCACAATGGTTTCATATTTTCTATCCAAAACCATTTTCTCCGTCGTTCAAGAAAGTCGCAGCCCAGTTACAGTAGGTAAGTCCAGCTAAATTTAACAAAAATGGGTATATGCTGTGCCGATCTAAACAAGTTCTGACAATCTGCAAGATAGAGTTTCACCACCTCATGGAATCACTTCGGTTGTTTTATGGTCGATGCAATGTTTTTATTTGTTAAAAAAGATCAGAAAATCTCTTCATTTAAAGTAAAGGAATGTAAAGATACGCAACTTTTTTTTAAAAACAACATTTAATCTGACACTACCTTTTTTCCCAACTGGTCAAATTTTTCAGAAGCGGCAGAAATTCCATTCACCCAGAAAAATGCTTTTTTCGGCAAACGGCTGTAAAGTTTAACTTTACTGCGGCTAGGGAGCTAGCTAAAGTCTTACTTTTTAGCCTGACAGCAAAAGTAACGTCTAGCGACAGCAAAAGTAACGCCATTTTTATTTTATATTACGGAGGCTGTAAAGTATCATTTTTTATTTGTTAGTTTGTTATTTTTACAAACATATTGTATAACCAAAATTGATAAAAAAATTTTATTCATACAAATTTAAATTTTTTTTTCTCTTTTTTGGAAGTAATTATGACGGTACAAATTCATATTTATAAAAAGTTTGATGTATTAATTTCATATTTATACAAATTTTAAACGTTTGCCGAAAAAATAGTGTATTTAATTCGGAGCTAAAGTGACTTTTTGTGTTTCGTCTATAATTGTCGGCCTCCCTGCGGTCGGCCGTCAAACTATAGACTCAACACAAAAAGTATCAGTTTAGCTCCTAATTAAATAATGTACTATTTCATGATAATTGGTAATAAAAAATATACGATTTTTTGACACTCGTTTGATTTATAAACAAAATGGTATGAAAATGGTTACCTACATCATTAATTGATGTTTGACACTCTTACAATTCAGTGATCGAGTCCAAGCTCAGTTACTGACAAATTTGACCGGCAGTCCTCAAACAGACGAAAATTGTTTTGATAATTTAGACCAAAAAGAATGGGAATAATTTATTGAACATTTTTTTGAAACTGAAGTAGTATCAATCTTATTAAGATAACAGTCGTGTTCGATTAGCACTGAAGCAACTGAAACAACTGAAATATTGTTTGCAATTGTTGTTATTATTTCAGTTATTTCAGTCAAATCGAACGCATCTACCTTATGCAAGCTTGTTCCTGTTTATTTTATCTCCCTTCCACAATAATCGCTGTCAACTACAAAACATATTGGTAAAAGTAAACATCTACAATTTACAACTACAACGAATAAAGTTTAAACAAGTCATTTACGATCACCAAAGTGTGCTAAATCATATAAAACAATTACCTGTTTTAAAAATTCCAACATTATAACCACTAAAACCACAATATCCAATCGTTTCCACCCTTCATATTTCATTTCAGTCTCAGCTTATATCTTTGCATCAGTTACGTTGGCCATACTAAGTATATCAAGATTCATTTAACGTTAAAATAAGATCTGACAAAACAAATTGAAAGCAACACGTTTTAGTTTTATTTATTTAATTTAATTTAATTTTTTTTTATTTATGTATACATTTTTTTTTTGCTGCTGTTTCAGATTACAAGTGACGTCTATCCTTAGGTTTATTTTGTTTCATTCTGTTGTAACAAAAATATATTTCGAATGAATGACAGTTAGACATAATAGTGTTTAGACTGTTTTTGTTGCTGCTATAATTATTGTATATTTTTTTTGGTTCGTTCGATTAGATTTTCAGTGTATATTGATTAGGTGTAATGTCACGCATACTGAAATTAAATGTAGTTGAAATATTTGATGGGGATCATGAAAACTTCAACCGTTGGAAATATAATTTAATGTTATACAACTAAAAATGATTTGGTTTTGTTGAGTTGATATCTTCATCATACATGTTGCATGAATAGCATGAATGTTGTATTGTGGAGCAAAATTAAACGGCACTGAATTTCTTATAATCACCAATATTTTATTTTTAAGACAATCTTTTCTGCTTGATATTCTATGTAAAAGCGGACGAACGATAATAATAATTCTTATAAAAAACAATAAAATCTAATTCAAAAATATGGAGGGGCTGAAATCTCACAGCTCTGAAATATCAAGACTTCGGTCTGGGTTAAGGATTTTGATATAGTTTTCGGCAAAAAACTTTTATGGGGACATGGTTTTTAGTTTTGGGCAGCGATGTATATCAAACATAACTTCTTGTTAAAGTACAAGTATTTTTTATCTCTGTTAAGAAATTCATTACAAAACTAACACGAAACATCAATACGTTGTCGGAAAATTATAACAGATCATAAATTAACATAATTTAGTGAAAAGATTATACAATCAGCAAACTACTCAAAAACCCCTCCATTTAGCGTTCCGAGAAAATATTTCAAAATCACAAATTCATATTTCTTCCAAAAATATTGTAAAACTAAATAAAATCAAAAATTCAAACTTTTTTCAAACAAAATTCTAAAATTATTCCAAAAATTCTTACAAAATCAAAATTTGAAACTTTTTTCAAAATTCTAAAAATATATACAAAATTCAAAAATTCTATTTTTGTTTTTTCAAAATTCTAAAAATATTCTAAAAATTAGAATACAATCAAAAATTGAAACTTTTTCTATATTCTAATAATGTTCCAAAAATTCTTAAAAATTCAAACTTTTTCCGAAATTCTAAAAATATTGCAAAAATTATAACAGTATCAAAAATTGAAAATTTTTCCAAAATTATTAAAATTATAATGAAATCAAAATTTAAAATTTTTCACAATTTTAAAAATATTCCAAAAATTCTTACAAAATCAACAATTGAAACTTTTTTCAAAATTTTAAAAATATATATAAAATTCAAAAATTTGTTTTCAAAATTCTAAAAATATTTCAAAAATTAGATTAAAATCAAATATTTAAACTTTTTCTAACTTCTAATAATATTCCAAAAATTCTTAAAAATTCAAAAATTCAAACTTTTTCCAAAATTCTAAAAATATTGCAAATATTATAACAATATCAAAAATTGAAACATTTTCCGAAATTATAAAAATTATAATAGAATCAAAAATTTTAAATTTTTCAAAATTCCAAAAATATTTCAAAAAATGTAACAAATTCAAAAATTTCCATGTTCAATTATATTTACGTAAACAAAGAGCTAAATTTTTTTTACCAAAAAATTATCTAAAAAAATAAATGAAATCATTTTTTTTGACACACTTGACAATATTTTTTGACAAACTTATAATGCAATAAAATTCTCAATAATAATAATTTCAGGTTCATTATACATATCATTTCATACAAATAACTAATTTTATTTTTATTTAAAAAATAAATGAAAATCATTCTTTTGACACACTTGACATTATTTTTTTGACTAACTTATAATTCTCAATAATAATAATAAAATTTCATGTCGTACAAATAACTAGTTTGGTTTTCCAATTTTTTGTAAAAAAATAAATATTTATATTTTAATAAAATATTTTTGTAAAAAAATAAATAAAAATCTTTCTTTTGACCCACTTGACAGACTTATAATGCCATAATTCTAACTAGGAGGGCCCGGCGTGCTTCGCTACGCTTATAAATAAAGTTTTTGCGTAGAGCACGCTTATAAATAAAGTTTTTGCGTTGACATTTTGTTGACGTAGAAGCAATGATTTCAAAAAGTGGTAATGAGAAATGCTAGCATATAAGTTTTAATTTTTCTTTTTAAATATATGAATGATAAATAATCAGAACTCTAGCTGATCAGTTCGGATGTATGACAAATTAGCGATCAAATAAGTTAGAGATCAAATAAGCTTACTTGAAAACTTATTTGATCGCTAATTTGTCATATATCCGAACTGATCAGCTAGAGTTCTGATTATTTATCATTCATATATTTAAAAAGAAAAATTAAAAATTATATGCTAGCATTTCTCATTACCACTTTTTGAAATCATTGCTTCTACGTCAACAAAATGTCTACGCAAAAACTTTATTTATAAGCGTGGTCTACGCAAAAACTTTATTTATAAGCATAGCGAAGCACGCCGGGCCCTCCTAGTCAACATTATTACGCATATTACGCATATAATCTCTTTTATTCCGACGACTCGATGTACCACTCACATCCAATCGTTTACGACGTGGTCTTGGCATCGAAATAAATAAATATATCAATATATCAAAAATATCAAATAAATAAAATATCAAATAATATCAATATCAAATAAATTAAATATCAAACAAAATATCTTTATATCAATATCAAATATCTTTATATTAATTATCAAATATCTTTATATCAATAAACAAAATAATCGAAATAATATCGAAAACCGTCCTTGTTCAAAGACAAAAGACGACTGAAATGAATGATTTAAAAAAGAAAATAAATTTTTAAGTTTCGTTTTTGTTGTTCGCTGTTCGATAGCTAATATATAAAAAAGAAAATATCATTCATAAAATATCATCATAAATATCATTCATAAAATCAACATTATTACGTATATTACGCATATAATCTCTTTTATTCCGACGACTCGAAAACCGTCCTTTGTTCAAAGACAAAAGACGACTGAAATGAATGAGAAAAAAAAGTTTCGTTTTTGTTGTTCGCTAATATATAAAAAAGAAAATATAAAAAAATAAAATAAATTTTTAATTTCGTTTTTGCATGTATGTAAACTTATAATGCATATGTATATAAAAAGTTTTTCGTATATAATAACTTTTTTATTTATGATCCGATTTGTGTGAATCCGAATCCGAATATAGGTTACACTAATATCAGTTAGCTGTGAAAATTTGAAATGAATCCATCAGCGAATAAAAAAGCCTTAGGCTCCACAAAATTTTGGGTTAGCGTATTAATATATAAGATAATAATAAAATTTCATGTCAAACAAATAATTAATTTTATTTTTTTATCTTTTTTCCAAAAAATTGGGGGAAAAAATTAATAAAAATCTTTCTTTTGACACACTTGACAACATTTTTTTGACAATCTTATAATGCCATAATTCTCAATAATAATAATAAAATTTCATTTCAAACAAACAATTTTATTTTTTTCCAAAAAATTGGGTAAAAAAATAAATAAAAATGTTTTGACACACTTGACAACATTTTTTTGACAAACTTATAATGCCATAATTCTCAATAAAAATAATAAGATTTCATGTCATGTAAATAATTAATTTTATTTTTTCCAAAAATTTGGTAAAAAAATAAATAAAAATCTCTCTTTTGACACACTTGACAACATTTTTTTGACAAACTTATAATGCAGTAATCTAGTTTTTGATCTCACATACTAATCCCGACCATCCAGATTTCTCCACATTCTTTGTTCCTACTCATTATCACTAAAAACGAAAATTTTTTAAGCAAAAAATATGCATATTTTCTTGTTTTGAAACACTTGACGATTTTTTTGACACACTTCCGGTACAGTTATCAAACACATCGTCCTTTTGGCTCTTCATATTGAGTAAATCTATTTAAAAAAAAAAAATTTTGAAATCCGTTCAGCGGTTTTCTAGATTTCGTCGGTTGTGACGGCCGACCGGCCGGCAGACAGACATACATTTTTCTTGTTGCTTTTTTAGAATCAATAGGTCCTAAAACGTCATGAAATCCCAAAAATAGTGGAGGTAAGAATTTCACTTTTAGCTCATGAATGTAATACTTAGGTTTTTCAGACCGAAGTAATAAACATCAGATTTTAACCAGCAAAAACATAGTTATACAAAGAATAATAAATATGTACATCTTATTCTAAACAAATTTTAAAGACTGGTCATATATAAGTGGTGCCTCTCGATTGCCATAGTTTTCTTGCCATAGTTTTCGTTTTAATTTTCATCTCATTTTATTCCAAATAAAAAAGTTACATTACGATAATATGTATGTGTGTATATTGTATATCCCTATATTATGTATATTATTTCTTGTCTCTGTTGAAATATATAAGAAAATCATAAAAAAAGTCCAAGCGGCAGGTATATCCCCTAGAAATAGGTAGATTTCGGGACTACATATATAATTTTTATAATATTTTAAAAAACTCATTTAATAATAAAATATTTGATATTTAACATAAAAAAAAATCTGATAGTTTATAACGCCATTTTTATAATTTTCCTTCAGAAAAAAAAACTGATTCCCGACAGCCATATGCACAACGAATTTTATCTGTAAAACAAAAAATAACGCGTATCCATAACTTTCACAAGTATAGTTAGATATAAAATAAGCTTCAATTTAGTAAAAAAAAAAGGATGCGCCATCTTTTCTTATGTTACACCGTTTTTTTCTTATGTTACACCGTTAAAAGTTATTTAAAAAAATTAACAGTGTACGTTTTTAAAAACTTTGTTCTAATACCTATTCAACGATATATCATTTATGAAAATCGATTGAGTAGTTTTTCCACAATCGCTCTTCAAAATGCACTCACATCACAAAATAACAAAAAATTGAGGGGCACCCTGCGAAGACCCCTGGTCGAAAAAGAAATTCTAAGAGAACTCGTATTTTTTATTTATGAAAGACTATCTATCTATAAACAAAAAATATACATAATTAAAAGAGGTCAAGTCAAAACGTTGTTGAATCTTCGTGAAATTCCTCATATATAAAATTCAAAAATTATTTTTTCAAAATTCTAAAAATATTTAAAAAATTAGAATAAAATCAAACATTTAAACTTTTTCTAAATTCTAATAATATTCCAAAAATTCTTAAAAATTCAAAAATTGAAACTTTTTCCAAAATCATAAAAATTATAATAAAATCAAAAATTAAAAATTTTTCAATATGCTAAAAATATTCCAAAAATTCTTACAAAATCAAAAATTGAAACTTTTTCAAAATTCCAAAAATATTTCAAAAACTATAACAAATTCAAAAATTTTGATGTTCAATTATATTTACGTAAACAAACAGCTAAATTTTTTTTTATCTAAAAATTTATCTCAAAAAATAAATGAAATCATTTTTTTGACACAATTGAAAATATTTTTTTGACAAACTTATAATACCATAATTCTCAATAATAATATTAAAATTTCATGTAAAACAAATAATTAATTTTATTTTTTTCCAAAAATTTGGGCAAAAAAATAATAAAAATCTTTCTTTTGACACACTTGACAACATTTTTTGACAAACTTATAATGCAATAGTCTAGTTTTTGATCTCACATACCAACCTTGACCATCCAGATTTCTCCACATTCCTTGTTCGTACTCATTATCACTAAAAACGAACGTTTTTTAAGCAAAAAATATGCATATTTCCGTGTTTTGACACACTTGACGATTTTTTGACACACGATTTTTTGACACACACACATTTTTTGACACACATTTTTTGACACACATCGTCCTTGGGCTCTTACCATTGAGTGTACCTATTTATAAAATTCAAAATTTTTCAAATCCCTGCAGCCGTTTTCTAGATTTTGTCGGTTGTGACGGCCGGACGGACGGCCGGCCTGCCGGCAGACAGACATACATTTTTTTTGCCTAAAACGTCGAGAAATGCCAAAAAAGTGGGGGTAAGAATTCCACATTTAGCTCATGAATGTAATACTTAGGTCTTTCAGACCAAAGTAATGAACATTAGATATTAACCAGCAAAATTATAGTTATACAAAGAATAATAAATATGTACATCTTATAGTGTATTCTTTTTGACTGTACTGAACAAGTTCCAACACTGAATTATCGAAATTTGTATTCATGTGGGTTGCACCAACACAGAATTATGATTTCGAATGTATTCTTTTGGAAACAGAATTGTTATTTTTCCCACACCGAGTACAAAAAAATAGCATCGTAGAAATTGCAGGTGGTGTAGAAGTTGTACTAAAATTTTTTTGGAACGAAGTTCCTTATCGCGCGTTGCAAAAGGATGGTAGACGGAAAAAATTAAGACAAAAAAAAAGTTATAACGACACTTTTTGCTGAATATAAAAGAGAATATAAAAAAATTAAACGGTTAAAAAAAAACAACAAACGAAACGAAATAAGAAATTTAAATTTTAATTCCTTAAAATTTAATATCTTAGATTTAGTTTATGCTTTGCTTGAGGAGTGGATAGACGTATTGTGTTTCTTTGTTTTTTGTAAATTTTATTCCAACTTGGAATGCCAATTTATATACAACTTGGAATGCAAATTTATATACAACTTTGTATACAACCTTTTATACAACTTTGTATAAAACTTGGAATGCAAATTTATATACAACTTTGTATACAACCTTTTATACAACTTTGTATACTACTTTGTATACAACTTTGTGGACAACCTTGTATACAACTTTGTATACAACTTAGTGTACAACTTTGTATACAACTTTGTATACAACTTTGTATACAACTTTGTATACAACTTTTAATACAACTTTTAATACAACTTTGTATCCAACTTTGAATACAACTTTGAATAAAACTTTGAATACAACTTTGAATACAATTTTGTACATAAATTTGTATACAAGTTTGCATACAACATTGTTCCCTCTTTACTTTTTTTGTGATTTTTGTTTGTTAATCGTATTTGGGATGTTTTTTTGTATATCAGGCTTTTTTTTGAAAATATATATAATATTTTTTATAATATTTATATTTTATTTTGAAAATATTATATGTTATATTATGAAAATATTATTTTGTGAATAAAAATCAACCAATCACAATCAATCTGGGTTAATATTTGTAATGACAAAATAGAACAGAATCCAAGTGTTCTTTTTAACTTGTAATTGTACTGATTTTTTTATGATCTGTGCATGGACGATTTCTAAATTCTGGATTTTTTTACCATACTCGGTACAGTCCAAAAGAATACACTATTATTCTAAACAAATTTTAAAGATAGGTAATATATAAGTGGTGCTTTTCGATTGTCATAGTTTTCGTTTTAATTTTCATCTCATCTTTATTCCAAATAAAAAAGTTACATGTACGATAATTTGTATGTGTGTATATTGTATATCCCTATATTATGTATATTCTTTCTTGTCTCTGTTAAAATATATAAGAAAAACATTAAAAAAAATAAAACGTTTGTTATGTGTTGATATGAAAATTGTATTTTCATTTTACCAAAGATTTAATATTATTTTTGTAATATAAAAATTTTCTTCATATTTCCCATAAATTTATTTTTCTTTTAATATTTTACTATGTTAAAATGAAAATCGTAAAATTTTATTGTTATATTTATGCTAAAATTATATGAATTTTTATGTTTTTAGTTAAGTTATTTTTCTTTTCAAATATTTATTAATAATTTATGAGTTGTTTGTTTGTTGAAGAAAGTGTAATGATGTTGGTGATGGTAATGTTAGTGTTTCGATTTTTTTTTTTTGGTAGACAAAATGGTGCTTCTATAGATTTTGTTATCGGTAGTAATTACTTTTTTTGTATCGGTAGTTAAGTTAATTAAACTTAACTCGCCTCACGTAGGGATCTCATTGTATTCCCATTTTGATTCACATTGTTAATCTTTGAACCTATCATATTCCATAATGTATGTTACATGTTGTAATGAGCACTGCATTCCGTAAAGTGTACTACCATCAGGAACATTAAAGCTTCATCTTGCTTACATATAAAAAAATTTAAAATATTTCACTCACCCAGAATTTTATCGGACTCAATTCCCACCCTTCAACAATTCGGCTAATCATATTATAAATTGTTTTACCGGCAATAGGTGATATGTTGAATAAATTATTATCATCAAATCGTTGCACCCAAAACAATTTGTGTCACCGGAAACATATGATCGCTTTATCAATTAACCATCGTTGTAGATTTGCAAATGCTGTCAAGATTAATCCAAATGTGTAACAAAGTCCTCCAAGTATAACAAGCTTACGAAATTCAAATTACATATCAAACGTTGTATATAAATTTATTTCACAGAATTATTTAAATCATTTGATTTATACTTAAATTGATATCACTTTGACTTTTTTATTAAAATCATTGATTTTAAATCATTGATTAACCCACGATCAATATGCAATTTTTTCTATTAAACTGTAATTTTTATACTTAAAGTATCAAATATTTTATTATATATTTCCACGTTAGTGTATATACGCCAAAAATTTATGACTGAATTAACGACACATAACAGTTAGCGGTTAACGTCAACGATTGAATTGTTGTATATCATCAGGTTCATCAACCAAAGTAAAAGTTGGTTCAAAAAATATAATGTAAAAAATAAAAAACATGAAATGATCGAGTGACGTACGTTTCATTTTTTGAAAAAATACTTTCGAACAGTTGAAAATCAAGATTTTAAATGAATATGTAGTCTGGATATATTCCACCAAATCGAAAACCGATAGAAGATAAATTAATAAACTAGTTTTATCATGCATAGAAACCAAATGATCGGTAATGGTGTCCAAAAAACAAAACGTGAATGTCAAATATATAAACAACCAACCTATTGTTGCCAGCAACATTACCTATCAAGGAGAACTTGTATAAGTGGAAATATAACACACATGGGAAACACCATATACAAGTGAAAATTTAGAAAAGCTGGTCTTATAAATTTAGAAAAGCTGGGCTCGATCTCAGTAGCGTCTATTCTATTGCATCTATTGCATTGCGCAAGACGTTTCGTGTTAGATATTTTTTCATACATTACTTAAGCTTGTTCCTGCCACTAATCTTTTTCTTACACTTTAATTATATAATAATTATTTTTAATTTATCGATTGTAATGGTGTTTAAATTATTTTAATAATAAATCTGTTTGCTAAATATTTACGAAAAATTTTCTCTTTTTCTGTTTCAGATGGATTCAAAACAAAGTCCATTAGCTTTATTAGCTCAAACATGTAGTGCAATTGGTGCTGATAGTCCAAATCCAAAATTACTTGCAAATATGGAAAAATCAGCTAAATCAGCAACAAATTATAGTAATAACAACAACAACAATCATCACAATAACAATAATCATTTAAGTAGTCATCATCATGCGATGAACAATAAATTAATGGATCAACGTGATAAATTGTCGCCATCGGGTAGTCATTCATCATCATTATCAAATAGCTCATCAAATGATATGCCCAAATCAAGTTTTAAACCTTACGAATCAACCACAATCGTTCGGGATAAACAAACAACACCGGATATATTAAATCATCGAATCAAAACACCGAAGACGTCATCGTCATCGTTAAGTAGTTTAAATCATTCAACAAGTATGTTGATGAATGGACGATGTGGTTCAAATCAATCAGCATCATCGCCCCGCGCTTCGCCTGCTCATAGTAATAGTAATCTTAATCTATCGAATAACAATAGTAGTAATTATCGTAAGACTCCCTCATCATCAATGACACCCGATAAAAGTGCTAGTCCACATAGTGCCTCATTGAATTTAAAAAGAGAACAATCATCGCCGTCTCATAGTAACACATCACAGGAAAGTCCAATTAGTTTAATTTCAAGTAATAATAAACATTCAATAGAATCTTTAAGTAATAACCATAATAATAATAATAGCAGCAGTAGTAATATTAGTCATAATAAGGAAACGTCAAAATCATTATCATCATCTATGCAATCATCATTGCCATCAGTTTCAACAGCATCATATTTATCCGGTTATCCAAATGGATTAGGTTATCCCATGGATTTAATGACCGCAAGTGCATTAATGTCACCACATCATCCAATGCTAAAAGCGGCGGCATTAAATCCCTATTTAAATTATGCTAGGATGAAAATTCCAGGTGGAAGTGAATCAATGATGCCGGTATGTCGTGATCCTTATTGTACTGGATGTGCTTTAAGTCCACATATGATGGGAGGGTCAAAACCAGGTTCAACATGTCCAGCTGGCTGCACACAATGTGACCATCCAGCTAATAAAGCTTATTCTCAACTAAATAATGCACATAACTCAGCTGCAGCTGCCTATGCTCATGCTCAACTAGCTGCATTTGCCGCAGCGTCACAATTACCATATGTTTGTAGTTGGGTTGCGGGCGATACATCTTACTGTGGAAAAAGATTTTCAACACCAGAAGAGTTGTTACAACATTTACGTAGTCATACTTCATCGATGTCAGAATCTATGATGAATCCAGTTGCTGCAGCAGCTGCAGCTGGTCTACCACCATCACATCCAATATTTTCAAGAACATATCCAACCCCACCATTAAGTCCGTTATCAACAGCACGTTATCACCCGTATTCTAAACCGTCCTTATTACCACCATCACTTGGACCATCATCGTTAGCCGGACTACCAATGCCACCTCATCCATCTTTGGCACAATATTTTTCACCATATTCCCTATATGGCCCTAGACTAGGAACATCACCTAGTATGCATCCGTAATTTTGAATAATTGTAAGTATTTATTTTTCAGTTAACTTAAATTGTAAAAATTTCATAGTCTTTTTTTACCGATCCGTCAGTGTTTTGTAATTCTCAAACCAAATGATAATCGATTTTCCACATTAAATCTATTTTATATTTTAATCACAATATTTACGAATTAATTGATTTTGTTTTTTAATTAAAATTTCAAATAATGAGAAGTTGAAAAAAAAACAATTCCTTGAAATTCCACAATTAATTTAAAAAATAATATTTTGGGTATTAGTGTGAATTAGTTTGTAAAAAAAAATTTAGTTAGACAAATTCTATTAAACGTATTGGTTGAGGTCACCAATTTATTGACTATTGCTTGCAATTTTTTTGTTTTATTTTAATATACTCGTACAATGAACATAACCAATACGAAATGCAATTTTTTTTATATTCTGTTAATGTGAATTGTTGATTGATGACTAACGATTAGGGGCACGAAATAAAACTTTATTGTAAATTGATTGTTGAAGGTGAAGCTAGTTCAATATAATAAAGTCTATGATTTTGTTGACGGATATAACTGTTATGAAAATCTTAATCACATGAATTAAAATTAGGATTTGTTGTTGAGCTGTAATCTGATTAAATTATAATCGAGGTTCATTCCCCGAGCTGGAATTGAGATAAGAGCTTATTACGGATGTTTCGCCTTTCGAAGCAATTTTTCATGAAATTCAAATAAATACATTCAGATCTAGTGACTTATAATTCTGAACCACATACTTGTTAGATCTTTTGATATCGTTTAGATAAAAAATTTCAATAAAATCACCTTGGTTGAAAGACGTTAGCATTACAATAAGCAGGCAAATTTCTAAATTTCACCCTAATTTTTTTGTATTTCTTGGCGTTAAACTATAGCAAAATATTAGATCGATTTCAAATGTTTTTGATTTTCAAGAAAGGTTTCGTTGATGCGGAGAGCCGAAAAGGCGATGGGTTCGATAATTGTACCGAGATATGTGTCAAAAAAATGTTTGCAAACTTTTTGCTTAAAAAACATTTATTTTCAGTAAAAGCAAGTAGTAACTGGAAAGTAGGATCATGGTGATAGTTAGTATCTGTATGTGAGACCAACAGCTTGATCATTAAATTATTCGTGTTCCAAAAAATCAATAAGTGTGACAAAAGAATGATTTTAATAATTTTTGCTATCCAATGTTTTTTGACAAACATTAATTGGGCAAAATTTTTGTCTGGAAACATTTTAGACATAAAAGTAATTATTTAGATGTCATGAAACATAATTCAACATGAAATTGGACATAAAATGTAAGTGAATCCAGTTGCCAACTGCTAATTCATAGGAACAGTTGGAAAATATACCAGGTCGTTACCGATTAAATGTCGTTTTTTCATAAACGTTCTATCTTTTGCAAATAAAGCATTCACGCTAAAAGTTGGTTTTCTGTTAGCGTTTTCTTTCAACTCTACTGTTTGTGTTTACAGCACAGTTGTATAATTTGACCCTATACTTTAGAAAATGGTCAACAGGGATTGTACCCACAATAACCTGAGTCGAGGTTGTAGATATGGATCGATAAGTTCGAATCTTGCAGAGCAGAAAATTTGCCCGAGCGCTTAATAACTGTTTATTATGCTTAACGTTGGTCCGCCCATACCAACCAACTGAGCAGTACGTTAAAATATATTCGACTACAATCGTATAAATAAGAGGTGCAGTGTAGTTCTATCAAGATGCAGTGTAGTTCTATCTATTCATGTGACCTTGTGAAACTGTGAGAGAGGGACTTAGATTTCTCGCATATCCTTGTTATATGACTTGAGACACCCATCCTCTCGTCCAAGTCAACATCAAGGTATCTAGTTGTACTAACCATTTTGATTGTAATGTCATTTACTTTAATGGTTGGTGGTCTTGCTCTGTCGTACTTGCCTTCTTTAGCATAACAGTTTTTTGTTCTGATAAGCTTAACTTATTTCTTCTGCACCAAAAGGTCATTTGGTTTAGTGCTTCTTGATTCCTTTCTTGCAATTGTTGTCTTGAATTTCCAGAATTGGAAACCATATTTCCAAGAATTGGACCAAAAACATACCTTGGCATGGCTCCTCTTGTAATAGTCTTTTCCACTGAATCAAGATCATCCCTACTTATGGTCTTTCTTGTATTTAGATAGTTATCCAAATAAGTGCAATCTATGGATATAAGCCGGAAAACCGAGTGCTGTTAGGTATCTTATGACATTTTTCCACTATAGAATACCAAGAGAGTACTTTTCATCGGTTGACTGGATAATTTCTTTTAGTTAGCAAACTGCGATTTCGGTAGAGCGACCCGATTTAAATCCAAACTCCGACAACCCATCACTCAAATAATTGCAATTTAGAAGCTTTTTGTTTATTCTTTTCTCGAAAATTTAACCCAGAACTGAATTGGTCAGGATTAGTCGGTAATATTTGGGGTCGCTAACGTCCGTTTCGACGGCTTTTGGAAATATGATGATCCAACTAATCTTCCAATCTTTACCAAAGATACCAAATCTGCGGCAACTGTTGAAAAGTTTTTAGCAAGTAGGGGCTATAAAACCTTGAGTACTGCTGGACAAAAACAACTTCTATTATATCCAGACCAGATGCTTTACCACGTTTTGTGCTCATCATAGTCTTCTCAAGTCCCACGAATCCTCTTTATCAACTGGTAGCAGCATGTCAAGCAACACCTTACCAGAGGCACTCGAGAGTGTATATTATTTCCCTTCGGATGCACTCTACGTTGCGCAAACTTTACTATCTGATATTTATATATAAAGTCCTATGGATCCTTATTTCATACTTACGTAACAAATTTCATGAAGCTCTGCCTTTTAGTTGTGTGAAATTTTTGCACGTATATGTTTCTAAGGTTCCTGTTAGCAGCCTGCTTTTGCGGCCTCAGATTTGAACTAAGTTCTTTCTGGTTTTTTCTTATAATCTGGAGTACCTCACTTTTGAGTTTAGTTAGATCATTGGTCCACCAAGTTGTCCCATTTGTTTTAATGCAATCTGATTTGTGCGGTATGGCATCTTTACAAGCATTCAGTATGTCCTCTGTAAGAGAATCAACTACCGTTTTACAGTGCGCAGAACTGCAAATCTCTTCAGCGTGCCTTTTGACTTACTTAATATTTATTTCTAGATTTAGATTAAGGACTTCCCAGTGGGTAGCATCGACTTAGAATCTATTAGTATTAGTATTATTAACACGAGAGACCCAGGCAGAACGGATCTAAGTATCAGGTTTCTCAATCGAGATAACGCGATTATCACTGGAGGTCCAGCCCTTATGGATTTGCCAGTGTTTTTGTGCTTTTTCATATTATGTGACACAAAGGTGACGTCTATTGACAATTCGCTGTTGTGTGCATATGTGCTTAGATTTCCAGTTTCGTTCCACCAAAAATGCTTCACCGTGAGATGAAATCTTCAATTTTGTGCCCTCTGCTGTCAGTGATACGTTCGAACCACGTTTGCGATCGAGCGTTAAAGTCACCGAAAATTATTTCTGGATATTTTGTATAGCATAGTATCTTATCCATATTATTTAAATGGTCGTCGATAGGCTCTCGAAACTGACAATAGACAATAACTAGATGAAACTTGGTATCTTACCTCTACACAGGCTGAGTGAGAATCTTTGAGTTGTGAAAGCATTATGTGGGCAGATATGTACTATCATTTTCATTTTCAGCGCTGGGAATAGAGTGCGTTTTAATTGACAGACCAGTTGCAACTCCACTCACTCACTCCACCATAGATTTCCTGTGCAAACTGGATGATTACATTATGAGTAGACACGCATTTACGCAGCTCGTGTACTATCAGCACTGAGTGTTTGATTGTACAATTTTAAGGTTCAGACTCGACCTCGACGCTGTATTGGTGTGTCTATTCATACATATTTTTATGTTTCATGCGCTCTAATTTATGATTATAGCTGTAGCAGATGCTACCTCCTACCATGTGGAAATGTGGTTTGCCATTTGTTGCCATTGTTTGCCATTTGTGGTTTGCCATTTGTCAAGGCAGACGCGGCATAGGATACTTTATTTGGACAATATGATTCCTTGTACCCCGTTTTAGAACAATGACTACATGTTTGCTCAGCTTGTGAACATTGTTTGGACCTATGTCCAAAACACTGACACTTGTAACATCGAGGTGGTCTGACATACTCCTGAAATATGCATGATGCCCACTCCACGTAAATCTTTTTTTGTTTAGAATTTGCTTTTTACATTCAGCGTTTATCTCCACCACCCAGCTATGTCTATGCCATTTTTTTTACTAATCTCATAGATAGGTTTAATCACTAGAATCTATATCGAGTCCATTTTGCCTTATAATTGCTGATGCTAGTTCTAATTCAGTAAGGTCAGCTCTGACCCCCTTTATTATAATACGTGGGATAGGTTTCTTGGGCTAACTTATCAGAAATCAGGCACTATCCCACGACTCGTTTTCGGTAATAGCATTGAGATCAGAGCTAAGGTCAGTAATCAACAGAATACCATTGTATCTCGTGCTTTTCATCGCTTTTAAGTTGACAGGGGTTGAGAGACAAGCTTTTATTTCAACACACCGCTTTGTCAAGTATGTGAATTACCAATGCTTTTGTACTTTTAGTACTTTCCGTTTCTCTTTTTCCTTTTCCCACTAACTTGGATCCACTCTTCCACAAGTACAACTGCTTCATTAGCCTGTTCAGTTTCACTTTCATTTGATTCAGCGGTGGTTTCACTCATTTCGTTTCTTTGTTGACTGTTGGCTATCCTGATGAGATTTTGCGGTTTTACAGTTGCATTTGTACCTGAATCTTTGTCCTGGGCACGGTTCCTTCATCATTGATTTTGCTTTTTTATTTTAAGTTTTGGTACATGTGTTTTCGGTGTCTTATGTTGATTTTATAAATCGTTTACTTCTTACAGGATCTCAGATTGCATGTTTTCGTTGTTTTCCTGTTTAGCTTCGAGAGCAGAAACATGGATGAACATATTAATGTATGCCATTTGTGTTGCGCTTACCACTTGGTTCAGGTTATTGATTGTCTCTTTAAGAGGATCCTCAATCAATGTGGTTAAGTCCACCAGTTCTAGCATTATGTTAGGCGGTGATGGTGTTGATGACTCACAACACAATTTTTTTCAATTTCTATATTATAGATTAACTCATCGTCTCCGTTTTTTTTTCACTACTGTTTAATCTAACTCTCTTCAGACCCAGTTTTCGGTATATCCAAATTTGAGTTCCGCGTTTATTTACGTTTTCTACTACTACCAGCCATCTTTTACAATAAGTCGGACCAAGTATTAGCCGTGTGAAGAGATTTTATTGCGCTCCGAAGGCGTTAAATTCACTTCGTTTTTTCTCTGCGTGACCGCTAGACTATTTTAAACATTTCCCTAATAATCTTGGTAATAAAAATTAATTCTTCATAAATGTTTTAATTAAAAAAAGCAACAGAACCTTAAAACAATTGTATATAACAATTTGTAGATTCAGTCAAATTGCTTGTGATTATATCGTGTCCTTCGGTTTTCTTCGTTTAAAATTTCGTTTTGGATTGCTTTTATAAAAGCGTTGAATAAGCTCAAAATTAAGTCAAAAATTTTTCACGATGATGCGAGCAATTGTTCTGTCAATAAAAAGGTTGTCCCTTATCCCATGGGGTACATTTGTGCACAAAACAAAAAGTGGAAACCGCCATCAACAAACTGATTGAGGAGCAGTTCTTATCTGAAGTATAAAAATCTTATTGGTGCACTCTGGGACCGAAATGGCATACCTGTTAAATGGGCAACAGCACTCCTTCTGCTACATAAAATCCTAGTAGTTTCAAGAACTGCATATAAACTACTTGCTAATGTTGTACTTGCTCAACTAACCCCTTTCGTCGATTCTATAATATGTCATTATCTGTGTGGTTTTAACCTAACCGTATAACCACAGACCAATATTTTACCTTAAGGATGATCCTAAACAACAAGCAGCGCTACACGTTCACCAACTCTACGTTGGTCCTCGTTCATATGCCTTGGCAACTAGAGAAACTTGCTTAGAAGATCTTGATCAAACGGTTAAATAATAATCGAATAGACCCAATCACCGGTTAAAATAAATTTATAACAAACTCCTGCAGGAACATATATCAGTTCCAGGGTATCAATTACGGATGGAATGAAAGAAACGAAAACGGAACTTAAGCTGTGTCTCAAGCAAGTCCATGCTTGTAAAAAGAAAATTTTTGTAGCGGAAGATTCTAGCAAAGATCATACCCTATTCGTTCTCTACTTACCCTTTCAAAACAATCGAGTTACGGTTATTGAGTTTATAAAAATTATGCAACCATGGTTTTGTAATACGTGTTCACCTTTATGTTTAATGCCTTAAATTAGTTTATTTTTTAGTGCATTTTAAATTGCAATAAAAAACAACTAGTAGTTATCGGCAGTTATACTGTTAGTGATTGATCAACAACAGTGATAGTAAAAGTGATAATTAAAAAAAAGATATGTTCAGTCGAAAAGACAACAAATCGAAACCATTGCAGAAAATGTCGAAAACGTGTCCATATCATTAAACAACATCATCGTTAAAATGTCAAAACATATCATAAATAATGATGATAAATCTTTCCTCTTACTTTATTTTTTTTACGAAAAATTAAAAGTACATTTTCTTTTTGTAACCGTATCCACAATGACCTACATAGACATTAATTATTTAATTAAAATTTCAACTTTCATTTCAATTAAATCAATCATTTCGAAGATCATAATCATAAAAAATTAATTAAAATACAAAATCAATCATAAATTAAAATTAAATTCAATCTTTCATTAATTTTATATCATGATACGATTTCAAATCATAAATTTCAATAACTAAAATAATAATTTCTATAATAAATTACGAAAAACTAATAGCTAAAACCAAAAATCAAAATTTATTATCTCAAAAGTATCATAAACAATCATATCGCTTATTTTATATATTAAAAAAAACTGTCACAATAACTATAAATTATCTGCAATTTGCTTATACTTTTTGTATTTATTTATTTCATTATTTATTTATTAAAAATGATTAATGATTGGAGTAATAAATCAAATTAGACGTTAGATTACACTTTCTAAAGATATATTTTATATATTCCATCATTTCCATAACAGACGTAATTATAAAACAGTAACAAAAGGTTATTTGTATGATCCTTAACCGATTGTTCTGAATTATTTGATAACTGTCAATATACCCTAGATGATTTCCAAAATAATGTCTTTTGAGATTTGAAATTTGTTGTTCGCTCTCAAAGAAAGTAACATTTTTCTGAATCTAAAAAACGAATGTCCAGAATATCAATTGAGTGCATAATTCAGAGATGGTTGGTAGTTTGTGGTTCCGTTACAAGTTCAAATATCAGATATTTGATTGGTGAACCATACCATATTTTTAAAAGGCATTCGATGCCGGCTCAAAATTGCCGATTTATACCGACGTAAAATCGACAATAGAAATTTAAAAAAATTTAGAATAGTCGATTCTTGTATGAGTTTAGAATGATTCACGAAGTTCTTCACGAGGATGAGCGGAACGAGCGTAGCGAGTGGAAAATATCATCCGAGTGAAGAATTGCCATCATCCTATGCGAATCCAAGATGAAATTTTATCCACGACTGCAAAATATTTCGATTAATTTCCAGTTTGTCTGCTATAGTTTTTATCACTATATTGACATACATGCATCATAGATAGCATAGAAAAACAAAACAATTGACATAATGGAAAATCTTAAATTGTTTATATTATATTTTATATATGTATTGTTCTCGTTTTAACTTTTTTATATTACCTATACCAACAAATGAATTTTTTAATTTGTTAGGGGAATAATAAATAAACTATAGAACTGTTGTAGAATGTAATGATTGCATCACATTCTACACACAAGTGATAGAATGTATAATATTACAATGGACGACATACTTCTTTAGTAGTCGTGGATAGAATAAATTTCTGCAATCGTTTTATTTTTTGTTTTTAGCGCGAATGTTATCCTCATAAGTTTAACGTTGGTCTTATGCTCATTCTTTAATTTTTAAGCAAGAAAAGTTTTAAGTCCTCGATACAGAAACTAATTTCAATTGTTTGTGGAGCAGCATTAAAACGTTCACTAATTGACATTAATCTCAGAATTCATGAAATTTTTACCAAACCGCGGTATTCTGTTCCAAATCCAATAAAAGACGCTTAAGGGGGGGGAGTATGGTTTTAAAGACGAAAAACAAATTTTTGTGATTTTTTTGCGGTAACATGAGTAATATAATTTTATTAAATTTAATTACATATTGTAATAAACTTCGTCCAGAATGGGTTAATTTAATTTAATCATAAATAACCAATACGTAACCAAACTGTAGACTAAAGGATAGATAAGGTATCCGTTACGCTTGTATAGAAGGATAGACTTACGGCTTTTATATTATTGATGATGATGATTGATGATGATGATTGAATTGATTAAGGAACTAGAGGAGTATTGATAGAATAGCCATACTCTTCTAACATTAGTATATAAGCGATGAAAATTATAAGCAAAATCCTATTCAAATAAAGCTTCAACAGAAGAAACAACTAAAAGGAGTAAGAATGTTATTTATGTAATTATTCTACAAATTGGCGATTTTGCACGCTCTAGTGCAAATATTATAATTACAAGGAGTTCTTGGGGTAAATACGTTCTAGGTTTAAAAGAACGTAAACAAAGTCAATCAACAAATTTCTAAGCCAAGACGCCTCTTTTCAAGCCTCCGACAATGCAATAAACTGAGCCTCAGTTGAAGATAAAGCCACTTACGAATGTTTACGACAACTCCAATCCATGGCACCTCCATTTAACTTAAATATGTAACCAGTGCTAGATTTCCTGTCCTCTTTATCTTCGGTTCAATTTGCATCAGCATAATCAACCAACTTTGTATCATTTTCTTCCTCGTGACTCAGAACTAGTGATTGCAACCCGGGTTTTCGGTATTCGAAAAACCGTTTTTTTGTTATTTTACATCACCGAAAAACCGGGTTTTATTACCCTTAAAAACCGGTTTTATTATTAACATAAAATGATGAAAACAAAACAATAATATAAATCATATGAGAAATTATAAATATATTGTGTGTTTGTCGGTTGGTCTGTCGAATTTGGTAGAATGTCGGTTTCTTTATGTATATGTGCCTTCCTGGATTATATTAAAAACCGACCACATTTTAAAAAGTCAGAGTCATTTTTTTATGGGCAGATACCACTAGATATAAAAGATTACCTGTTTTAGAACCTTCCGATCTAGGCGCCAAAGCTTTAACAAATGGTGTGCCACTTGGTCGGTTATATTAGTGTTGGGTTTGATTTTAGACACTTTTTTATTAATATTTTATTACATAAGAATACGAACGAGTATATTGTTTTAAAAATAAATGCATATATATCACTCACACACAGGTGAAATAGTTTAAAAAATAAAGAAGTATTTTCCTCTCAGTGTTCATCAATTCGTCATTCAATGATTAAAATTATCATTTCTTTTTCATTTATTACGTATTGCTGTATTTATTACCTAACTTAACTGTATTTATTAAATATTGCTGTTCTGTTACCAAAGAAATTGGGAGTCGAGTCACTTTGCTGGCAAGATGACTTCTGACTGCCGACGCGATCTTCAACTTTATGCTGTCACATTTGGACAAACATAGTGGCCAGCTGGCAATTGATATGAAAATGGAGCTAATATGCCGCATTAAAGAAAGACGAACTGATTTATCTAGCTTACTGCATTATCTACATAACAAATAAAAAGTGTTATGTTAAAGCTATCGACAATCAATTATGTGTTCAACAACAGACAAAAGACGAAAATGATAGTAGTCTAAAAACGAAGGTTCGTCGTTAGTTGACCCTATTCGAATCTAATGGGATCAGAGGCCCGGAAGAACTCGAGAAAGTGTACAATTTTCTTTTGTCAATTCCACCGACAAGCGTGGAATCAGAAAGAACATTTTCGGCGTCAGGAATTATATGCACAAAAATCACGTCTAGCTGATAACACAATAAATATGTTGTGTTTAATGCGATCACACTTTTTAAAATAGAAAAACAACTAATTATATTATTATTTTGTTTCTTATAAAAATATTTGTGTTTTATTATTTTATTTTGGACTGAATTATTTATTATTTGCATTTGAAATAAACATAAAATAAACTTGAATAGATTTTGTTTAAATGATGGTTTTTTAAAATCTGGTAAGCATTTTGTACAAATTAATATATTTTGTTTAAAAAAAACCCGGGTTGGAACCGGAAACCGGCTTTTTTTTATAGGTAAAACCGAAAACCCGGTTTTAGAATATCGCCCCAAATTTGCAATCACTACTCAGAACTAATTTCAAATCTAGTGTTCCCTTTAAATACTTAACGACTCGCTTCAACTCATTCCAATCTTCTTTAAATGGCTGACTCATTTTTCTGGCTAATATTGCAATACTTGCTGATATATCTGAACGTGTATTTACTGCCACATATAGTAAGCAACCAATCAACCTTTGATATTCCTTGATATCAATAAGAAATTCTGAATTTATTCGATTTTTCTCATACCCGTGGTCTAAAGGTAGAGATGAAATTTAGCTGTTCTGCAAACCTGCTTCCTTTATAATTTTCTCAATATACGATTTTTGACTTAAACGATAATTTCCGAAATCATCTTTGTCAACTTCCAAACGAATGTAATTTTTAACATCACCTAAATTACTTAATTTGAAATTATTTTCAAGTAATTTTTCCGTTTCCTTTATAAACCAATGTTCACAACTTGATATTAACAAATCGTCCACATATACTAGAACTTAACATATGACACCATTGGATTTCTTATAAAACAAACATGGATCGTATTGGCTCTGTTTAAATCCTCCGTTTATTAATACTGTGTATATGGTTTCATTCCACGACCTTGCTGCTTGTTTTAATCCGTATAAACCATTTTTCAATTTACATACAAGATGTTCTGATCCGTCAACTGCAAATCCTGGGGGTTGTTTCATGAAAATGGTCTCCTTCAGTGATTCGTTTAAGAAAGCTGTTTTAACATCAAGATGAACTACCAGCATATATCGTTTTCTAACAATTGACAAAAGTATCCTTAAAGTCGCTTGCCTGACGACAGGTGCAAATACTTCATCATAATCAGTTCCATACTTTTGTGAATACCCCTGTGCAACTAACCTTGCCTTGTATCTTTTGGTTTCACCATCATTTTTCACTTTGTAGATCCATTTACATCCCACTATATTTTTGCCTGTTGGAAGTTTCACCAAATCCCATGTATCGTTTTCTTTCAATGAATTAATTTCATCGGCCATTGCTTAAATGGAAGAACATTTGTCAAAGGTAGTAGAAGCCAACCAAAGAAGTTGGGATAAGGATCTTCCGTTATTTTTGATGGCCTATCGTAGCGCAGTGCACGATACGACATGTGAAACGCCAGCGAATATCATGTTCGGGAGAGAACTACATCTTCCTAGTGACATTGAGTTCGGCATCCCTGGAGGTCTGGTATCTACGAAAACAGATTATGTGGGACAACTAAGGGAGAAGATGAATAAAATCCATCAACAGGTTCGAGACCACATTAAGATTGCCAGTGACAAAATGAAAACCAGGTACGACATAAATGCAAATAGTGGCGGTTTTCAAGAAGGAGAATTGGTATGGCTATACAACCCCAGGAGAACTAAGGGAAGATCACCCAAGCTGCAGCCAGATTGGGAAGGCCCATATAAAATAATCAAACGAATTAATGATGTTATCTACCGCATCCAAAAGGGACCCCGTACCAAGATGAAAGTGATACATCTGCAAAGGTTGGCACCGTACCAAGGTAACAGCACCAATGCGATAGCTGATATTGTTCGGGACGAACAAAACTAAATGGAGGGCAGTGTAATAAACTTCGTCCAGAATGGGTTAATTTAATTTAATCATAAATAACCAATACGTTCCGCCTAAATGTTTTCTTTATTCTATGGCAAAGATGAATTAAAAGTTAACTCCCTTTAACAAATACATTTTGCATAAATTAAATTTGAGTTCGCTAATACAAATGCAAGTATGAATGAAAATAGGTGTGGCCTATTCAAGATGTACGGACTACGTAATATTGTTTTCTAGTGGATTGTAGAAGTTTCGATTTATTTATTTTTCGATATAAATAAGCGAACAAAATATCAGATAGTCAGTTTTTAATTTGGCAATTAAAAGTGTTTATAAATATTCGCAAGTATAAGGAATAATCGGTGGTACTTGAGCCTGGGTACTAATAGTAAAAGAATCTGAACTTAGTGGAATAGTAAATACAGATTTTACGATTCCGAATATTACTGATTCAAATTGTGGAAAAGCGGTGAAGTTTATCGTACATAAATTGGAGACCCTGGAATTTATTGTAAGGAAAAACGGAAGCTGCTGTAATTTGTTGACTGTTTGAGATTCTGTTAACTAAAGATCTGTCTTTTTACTGTCGTATTTGCTCAATAATCTAAAAGAACCAACGAAGAGTCGTTACAATATTATTGTAAAACTTTTGAAGTATGTCAGAAAAAATTTTCAATGAAAAATATTGATAAATAAGCCGGTGACGTTGAATCTCCAGAGGCGCCTTGAAAAAAAGTGGTTTTGCGGTGAGCATCATAAGTCTTTACTCGATCATCTGAATCAACAAAATTGTTATGCATTTTAAAGGTGATGTATTTCTCGAGGTAATCCAGAAGAGTTTTTTTTCTATTTTTCGCAGCACTTGGAAGTGAAAAACGCCATTCCACAGGACATTTATAAGATTGATAAAATTCTGCTGTGAAGACTGCAACTTCTTCTCGTCTTATTCTATAACAAACAACTTTTGAAGGTACAATGAACTGTCCTCTTGTCCTTATTATAGCTGATCTTATCATGTATAAACTCCTCGACATTTCCATTTCCATCGAACAACAAACTTCACTTTCCGTTTCTACTAATAACCCTATCCCTAATTTAGTCCAACCTGAACCTCCTTGACACTCCCAAAAAAGCGTGCTAGGTGACACCTAACCTTACACACGTTCGATCCAGAAAATTCTGAAAGTCTTAGGCAAAGAAAAAAACTATTTAAAACGAATCACCAAGGAATCGCAATTTATCTTGTTATCTACTAACTCGATAAACAATAGTCTGACAAAATGGGTATGACCAAATTACTGATCTCATAAAACCTATTACAATGCCGGGTGCATGAAAGGGTGCTCAAGCTTTTAAATAAAGTCAATAATTTATATTAATAAATTATAGATAATAGAATCCACAAACACTTATCTTCAGATATCAAAAATATCCAAAAAACTAACTTTTACTTAATCTTTTTACCAACATCCACTCATGAACTCATCACACATACAAAATAAGGTATTCTTAAGCAGAAGATATTACAAGTACTTATATATTAACAGTTCCTTAAAAACCGACACTGTGTGATAATTCTAATTTTTTAACACATTTTAGGTTGTTTTGAACTTAGTTTAAATTAATTTATTTTAGTTATGTTATTTTTTTAAAATTAGTTTTATTTGGGGCTTTCTGTGTACTGTGCAGTAGTGTTAATAATTTTCAATTTATTTGAAGTTAGTATTTACCTGTGGTGCATAATAAAGTTTTTACAATTAACTGTTAGCTTCAGGGTTGTCACGTTTGGTTAAGTATGAATGTATAGGCGTTATTTCTGTAATACTAATTTTTAGGCGTTATTTCTATAATACAATCACGGATATGTACTTATTTTGCTAATGCATGTTTATTGAGAGAAAAAGGTAGCTAAAAAAATCTATTTTGTTCAATGTAAGAATTTGTATTACAGTTTGCTTAAAGTAGGACATTTTTATAGTAAAGGAGGACGGAGGACATTCTTGCTCCAAAGGAGGACTGTCCTACCGAAAGTAGCAACCCTAATTAGCTTATCCAAATAATGCAATTCTTCGCACCATTTCGGTCAACACAGTTGCCTTCAATTAGTTAATTATTTATGTAAGTTGTCATATAATATTTGTTCATAACTTTTAGTGTTATGTCCTAATAAACGTTTTAATTTTTAGATTTCGCTAATATCGAATATTTATTTCCTTATAGTATCTTGACAATGACGAATATCACCGTCGAAAATTTGATAAAACTATAAAATCATAATTGAGAGAGAAAACAAAATCAGAAATCAAAATTTTTAAAATTCACCTAGAAAAACTCCTCTCATTATATTATATGGGAATAAAATAATTATTCTGCATTAAATTTCTAGACATTACTTCGTGTGAGTTCTTAGAATGAGGAATATTAATTGTATTCTAATTAACATCCTAAGTCACGATTGTATAATCATTATTGATTATTTCTGATTGATTATTTATTTGACGCTTGGTTAATTGTTGTCCTCTATGTATGTAATCATATTATACAACATAAAGGAAATTTAAATTTATTGGGGATTTTTGAGAACAATTTTCCTCTAATCATGTTAATTGGTTAAATATGTGGAGTGGGAAAACGTTTGCGTAACACTGTGGAAGTTTGTTGAATTGCTGTTATAGACGCTTGAAAGAATGGCGGCATATCGTCTGAAAACTGGAAGAAAATGCTAACGATACTACCTAGTCATCATCTTGAAAAATTTAACTTAGAGCCCTAAATCATATTCAATCTGCAGCGAAGGAAAGTCAAGTGATTCATTTCGCCCCGAAACTTTAAGGATCTGCGAAAAGGATGAAAATGCCGAGTCATAGGCTCATAGGAAATTAAAAATAGATTATTTATCAAATAAAAACCTCGGCAGATGGGGGATGCTTTTTCACACTTGCTTGTCTGAACCTGATATTTCTGATAGAGACGCTCTTCCACGGGTACGAAATAATCTAGGTCGGTGAGCGCTCTGAAGATTTTTACTCTGCCGATAAGTCGGATACCACAACTAGGGCATTGAATATTGTCCGTCGGCTATCCGTCGTGTTTTACAAGATCGATACCCAATTATCAATACCGATATAATTCGGTGATAGTTTTTTTTATCAAACAAATAACAATTTATTAACAATTAATTTTTTTTGCGATCAGTAATTTTAATTACCGACTATCAATTTTAGGTTGAGATTTATGTCATAATTTTATTTACGAATATGTACGCATAGAGCTGTAGTTTATCCATTTATCCAATAGCTTATCATTCTAATAGAAAAATGAAACATTGGTTGCGATTTGATTGCGATACGAACGCATTCGGAGGACATTCTTGCTCCAAAGGAGGACTGTCCTACCGAAAGTAGCACGAACCTAAATTTCTTATTAAATAAATCTGAAAAACGCGCTGTAAAATAATAACAATAATAATTCTCGACAAACAAAACGTTGTAATTTGTGCTTTTCTATAAAAATTTTAAAATGTTTAATTTTAGACAGTGTGTCCCGAAAGATCTCTGCAAATTGCTCTAACTAAACATTTTAAAATGTTTGTAAGAATACATGTGTTTTGTATTTCACCTAAACTACTTATTAGCCAAATATGAACTCGATCAAAAGTGGTCTGGTGTAGCGTAGGTCGGGTAGATCACGAATTTCATCTAAAACTTTAATATTTAAACTGAAATGCAATTTTTGATATCCCTAAAAATTAATATCTTTCGAACAACAAAAACGCTATCTTTAAATTTTGTCATGTTTTACCGTAAGGTTAGCCTCATATTGTGAAAAAAAACTGATAAAACGACATCAGCGCAATCTTTAAAAAATATATTTCTTAATATTTTTAAAAGTGTATGCAAAAAGATTACTGTGGATTTTAGGTAGATTTCATATAAAAATCTACCTATTGCAATGGGCTTCATCTCGGAATTTCGGAAAAATTTTTGTGCCAAACGACTATATATGATAAGCGGAGACAAAAAAACAAAAAAAAAAAAAAATTTATATATATATATATATATGTATATAAACGATATGAGATATAACGAAAACGACCGGCACTCTCACGGTCGCATTTGTTGAGGTAGGTCAAAAAAATTTTTTGTACTTGTGTGTTTTAATTATATCTTGGACAAGTTCGTGAATCAGCAAAATCCGACACGTGGTTAAGAAACTAGAGGCTTTTTTCTGAAAAAAATTGATTTTTTAAAACCGTTATAACGGCCGTTTGGATACTAATATTTCAAAAAATTTAACAAATTTAGAATCTTTGGAACCTTTTTTTATCAATTTGTTTTAAAACTAGACCTCTGCAGTTAGAGGTTCCTGAGTGAGCGGCTCCAACAAAAAAGTTTGCAAAAAAAAATTTTTTTTTGAAACAACCGGCACTCTCACGGTCGCATTTATAAGGCCAGATCAAAAAACCTTTTTTAAAAATGTGCGTTTTGTTAATATCTTGGACAAGTTCGTAAATCAGCCCAATCCAACACATGGTTAAGAAACTAGAGGCTTTATACTAGAAAAAAACTCTGTGTTTTAGATCCGTTATAACGGCCGTTTGGATTCTAATATTTTTAAAAACTTCATAAATTTAGAATACTTAAAACCTTTTTAATCAGTTTCTTTCAAAAAAACGACCTCTGCAGTTAGAGGTTTCTGAGTGAACGGCTCCAACAAAAAAGCTTGTAAAACACAAAATGCGTTTGAATCAACCGGCGCTCTCATGGTTGCATTTGTGGAGCCAGTTAAAAAAACCTTTCTTAAAAATGTGTGTTTTATTAATATCTTGGACAGGTTCGTAAATCAGAAAAATCTGACACATGGTTAAGGAACTATAGGCTTTATACTAGAAAAAAAAGTGGTTTTTTTAATCCGTTATAACGGCCGTTTGGATACTAATATTTTTAAAATCTTCATAAATTTAGAATTTGTGGAAACATTTTAATCCGTTTCTTATAAATATAAACCTCTGCAGTTAGAGGTTTTTGACTTGTTGGCTTCAACAAAAAAGTTTGCAACAATCCCCAACTACAATTTCCAAAAACCTTATAACAGTCAATGTCAACCTTATAACAGTCAAAAAATAAAAGATTTGAATAGAAGAAATTAATTTTTTTTCTTAGAAATAAACTATTTTGATATTTTGCAGTAATTGCACAACATATGATATAGAGTAGGTTTGTGTCATAAATTATCACACACATGTTCTGTGGTAGATTTTATATTTGTTTGTTGCAAAATTGGATAGATATAATTTTGCTTGTAGGTAGCTAATTTTCTTTTTAAAATTTGTTCGATATCTGTTTTAAATTAGTTTGTTTTGTTTAAACTAATCTGATACATCAGATTCTACTGGCACACAAAACTGTCTGATCTCGAAATCTACCTATTTCTAGCGGATATACGTGCCGCTTGGACTTTTTTTTAATAGGCCAGTCGTTTACCTTTCCAATGCAACTAAAACCGATTATATCGAGTGAGTTATTCTCTTGCAGTTTCATTGCAATTGTACCATGAATTTGAATTTTTAGAAATATTTCGGACTACCCTGTTCTCAAATTAAACACTTTAATTTTTCTTCAAAAAATTTAATTTTTGTTTCTTTATTTTTTCTATATCCACGAATTTTATCAATATAAATGGATAAATCTGGAATTATTTAAGTTTTTGAACCATTTGGCAAATGTGAAATCGAGTTGGATTAATTGAAGCTGGAAAAGGAATTGATTGGTTTATTTTGATTTTGGTTATTTGCTCCATCTAATAATAAGCCTCTGATGTATTCGAAACCACAAAACAAATTAATTAGTGTTCAACCGACACCTTAATAAGACGAATGAGTAATGACCAACGCAAATTTGACAATTATAAAACGAGCACGAGTCTAATCGATGTTAATTTTGTGAAATGGATATGCTAAAATTATTCTGGCTTTGCACCATTCGCCATAATTTAACATTATTATCTGCCCACTTAAACTGGCATATTTATATTGATCTGAAACAGCACATATGCGTTGAACTTAACATAATCCGTTATCCGAGAACAAGAAGATGTATAAAAATTGTTCTGACTTTCTATTTCTTTCTTTCTAAAGTTGTAACTATCAGAGAGATGAATTCGGCATGAGATATTTGTAAAATTGAATCAGCAATCCTTTGAATATGTAAATTGATTTCGATCTATTGCAGCTCTGTGAAGATGACCTTCAAACTTTTTTGGTGTCTAATATTTCCAATACCAAAACCATCTAAAATTTCTAAAATTTTGAGCTATTCTTTGGATGAGAAACATTTCGAAATGGTAAATTTCTTCCACTACAATAGAAATCTTGAATGAAGCAACCAACCTCTTAATAACGACACATTTAGTGCTAATACAAATTAATTCCGATTGTAATAGCGGGTGGTCTGATTTCAATGACGCAAAACTGGTGTGTCTGGAACCGGAAATGTTGATTTGATGTTGATTGCCGTAATCACAACTGTAGAGGTGGAAACTAAACATCGTTAAATAGTTAACTCCTCCTTTATTACTAGTAATGTGTTCTATCGCAGTGTTCTATCATTTTTGCCATTTCGAAACGCCTCAGGTTCTGGTTTATGCAAACTGGTCCAGTTAGTACCTCGCAGGTTAAATCATCAATGCAGGCAAAGCCTAGGGAAGCGATAGAAACTTTAAGCCCTTCAAGACTGCAGAACCAAATGATCATTCGTGCGAACATTAACCGGTGACTTTATCGTTTACAAAAAATATTGGCTAGAATTTTCTAAGACGATCGACGATGTCAAAGGCATGATAAATGTAAACGAGGACCTAGAAAAACTGATCGATTGGGGTAACAAAAATTGGATCCATTTTGGTTTCAAACACTGTTTTGACTGTTTGCATATCGAACACGAATTTTCCAACGTTATTTCAATAAGTATGTGTGACGAGCAAATAGATGAATGTGAAAGCGTTCGTTTATTAGAAGTCAGTTTTCAACGACTTAGCCTGAATCGATAATGTAAGGGCCATGACAAAGAGCGCTTCTAGAAGAATCGGTCACGCCAATAGATGTAAAAAATATTTCACTTCGAATTAATTATTTCACGTTTATAAGTCCCACATACATGTGTGGAATATTATTGTCAAAATTGGGGAGCTGCATGTGTGACGCTCAGAACGGTGTAAAAACATATTTTTCGCAAATTAAAATTGTAGAGTTTATTTATATCAATCTGACCATGAACAAATATACAGCTGAATACTACCTGTAATTTGACAAATCATTCTAATAAATTCTAAACACGTAATTAAATTATTAATATAAATTATCTCCGACAACAAATTATGTCACTTTGCAAATTTTCAATGACAATAAATTAATAAATGTTTTCTTTTCTTTTTCCTCAGGTTATTTTGTTGTAATATAAACATAAGATATAATTAAATCATTTTTAATTAAATTTACTCTATAAAAAATCAAATATTAATTGTGTAAATAAGATAGCTATTTAATATTCAAATCATACAAAAAAAAACTTTGTAGGCATATTGATTAATTAACCATCGTAAATATATTAATTAAATATTAATTTGTTTATGTTTTATTAATATTTCAATATTTATTAGTGTATGTTGATTACTTTTGTTAAAATCAATTCAATTGTAAACCTATGACATCATTAAAACGATTAATGAATTATTTTTATAAATTATTGAACATTTTGTTTTTGTAATTATAATAATAATAATTTAAAAAATCTCTATTTATATTCAGAAAATAAATAAACATTTCAGTTAGCAATCCATCTCAGATTCTTATGAATATAAAAAATTTAGTTAAAAATAAAAACCAACATCATCAGCCAAAGTGAAAATAATTAATTAATTTAGTTAATTTAAGTTATCCAAAAATATTAAAACTGTTAATACATTTTTTGAATATAACAATACCTCAATTTGAGTATTGGATTTATTCAATTATTCTATTTGTCCAAAATAGAAGCCTAACATATATGCTACAAAACTGTTTGTTTGTTAAATAAAAACTTTCATACGGAAAAAAAATTCTGTAGCTGCACATAGTCTAGAGAAGAAAAAAAATGTGTACTAGAATTGCAGTAAATTAATTTTGTTCCAAAAAATGATACATTATTATTTATAATTTATTAATTTAAAAACTAAACATAAAAAGAGTCGTAAAAATATTATATGTAGTTAAGTTTTTGTTTTATTTAGTTATATATTTTTTATTTCATCATAATTCAAACTTTTGTAAAATATATAAACAGATTATAAAAATAATGCTAAGCATCACTGTAAAATTCAAAATTACTTAAATAAAAATATTTAATTAAAAATAAAAGCAAAAAAAAAATAAAAATGAAGGAAGAAATTAAAGCAAACAGTAAGTTAAAATATTATAAATAACAAAATAATTATAATTTAAATTCAATCAAATTCAAAAGATATGTGAAATAAAACTTAATTTTTGATTTTAAATTGCAAAAAGCAAGTGTTTAACTCTTTTGTTTCGTTCCAATGAGGCTGAGCTTAAATTAAGACATTTTTTATTACCAATTAAGGGTGAGTATTGTCGATATTACCAATTGAGGGTGAGTATTTACAGAATAAATAAGTAAACGAGACGAAAGTTTCAGATTCACATTTTATATTAATTTAAAGCATCTTAGGGTCAAAAAATTGTGATAGGTATATATTGACAGTGAAACTAAGTACTTTTTATCCCATCAAGTAAATTACATGTGCTGTTACAACTTGTTTAATGATAAAAGATTTAAGAGTGATTTATCGGTTTTGATAACATCAATTTTGCGAATGAAGCAAATCTGGTGAACAAATTTGTAACTAAATTTATTTTACTATAACACCATCTGCTTGTTTCTACGGCAACCCCTCGCCAGTTTTTACACTTAAAAACGAATTGTAAAGATCTGCCTTTGTAAAGACAACCTTTGTTTTTGTTTTTCTTTCCAACATGCAGAAGTTTGTTTTTGTTTTTCTTTCCAACATGGTAATGCATTGAGCCGCTCTGTTGCCGGCTAGAGCTTCAGTGTAATGTGGGGGTAGGTTTTTCTTTATCAGTGCACCAGGTTTTTTCAGAGTGAGCGGAAAAAAAATGTGTTTATAAAAACGAAAAAAATTAAGAATGGTACACTATACAACTTACCTATAAGAACCGTATTTATATATCTCCTTTCAAAATCTTACAAACAGAAATCAGTACATATTTAACAATCGAAATGTTATAAATATCATATATGAATGAAAAGTATATATAATATATTCAAAAAGAGAAACCTACCATATTTATTAACATTAAATAGAAAATATATTATTGTTTATTTTTATTCATTTTACCACAACATACTAATAAATATTTACTAGAAATATTTACATGTTTTTTGTTAATTTAGTTCACTACACTATGATATAATCGTGTTTAAAAAAAATGTTGCTTTACATAATGTACAGCACATACACTATACTAGCATAGTATTGTGGGGTCGTGTGCAAAAATTTGGAGTAGCATAGCCGGTAGCACAAAAGTAGAATAATGGTAAAAAATATTGGCAGCACAAGACAGTTAAATAACAGTCGCATATCGGTAGGCTAACAACGGTCGCACATCAGAGTAGTACATCAATTGCATATCGGTAGAACAACAACGGTCGTACAACAGAGTAGCACATGAATTGCATGTCGGCAGGATAACAACGATCACACAACAGTTACGGAACGTTACGGCTGAAAGGCAATTACAATATGACCTTTTACCTGAAAAAAACTTGGCAGTTATGATCAGCTATTTGTATTGCGAAAACTCTAATGTCGAATTCTTTTTGTCTAGAGCGAAAGAGTGATTTTGTTTATAAAAATAACATGAAAAAAACAACATCTAAATAGTTGAAATAGTTTTGTAGTTGTGTTTGTGAGCTGTCATTGAGTATTTTTTTAACTTATTGTATTTAATTTTAAATTAAACATTAATTGTTATTAATTATTAATTTAAAACACGATTTAAACAAAACTTTTATTTAAACAGTATAACTATTTCACTTAAAAAAAAAATAAGTAAATGACGTTTTTTTTCGTTTTCTAATTTTGATAGATATATTTATTAAAATATTATTATTTTATATTTTATTATAAAACTCCAATTAAGATTTATTTGTCTTTATTGTATCAATAATAACCAATTATCAATATATAAACTTTTCTTATTTACTTCTAGATAAGTAAATGATTGCCGCATTCAAATAATTTAATTATATTTTTTTCTCCATTGTATTTTCATTAATATACAATTTTCAGTTGTTACATCGTGGGCAGACCCACCACCCATGAGATATCTCAAGCCGGGAACAGGAAAAATAACATAGAAAAAAGTGTCTTTTGTCAATACAAATAGAAGTGATATCTTAACGTTTCTTGCTTAAATAGTACAGCCACACAAATAAAAGAAAGATTTAGCGAATATCCTTTGCATAGTAAACGCCAATTATTTTCCCCTTGTCATCCGTTAACTTATAAGCCACGTGACCCGTCCTACACGCAAAACAATACCATTAATAAATTTTGCTGAAAATCCAGCGAAAGCATTGCTCTGCATAAAATTCACAGCGAAAACGGAGTTTGTAATTACTAACATTTCGCTGAAGGACTTGAAAATTTTGCCTTGTACGGCAGAAAGTGTGTTTATGATAGTTATTACTTATTAGTTATGTTTGTTTATCACTTAACAGTGAGCTCACGCATAAAAGTATATAAGGCTCTATGGCTTACTTTTTGTTTCCCAAAAGTTAGGAAATATTGCGAGAATCCTGTGGAGTTATGTACGGGTTTCTGGAACACACTACTAATTTCGTCTAAAAAAAAATGTCTATCCTACTGCCGGTGATCGTTTTATTAACTCTTTCCGATGTATTGGATTGTGGTGAATAGTTAGCAGTGAATTGGCTATGGATAATTCCAAAGTTCTGTAACAAATCAACAAATTGATAGGAATTAAAATGTGAACCATTATCTTACATTAAAAATTCTGGTATACTAAACACACTAAAGACTTTATTTTTGAGAAAAGAAATGACCCCAGCAGCAGTAGCACTTCTAAATGGTTGTAGCATAGCAACACAAATTTTGTAAACTTAGTCCAGTCATTTTAGCATTAAAAAGGGGTCAACATCGGAATGAAAGATGATAAGCTGAATTTTCGTATGTACCTTTATTTTGGCGTTCTTAAAGTTGTGTCAAAAGTATCAAAAAATCTCGTATCTGCATCGTAAGTTATTTAAGGTCAAATGTAAAAAAAAAAATTCGCGATTATCTCGGTTTCTATTGTATTACGAAGATAATTGCTATTCTTCGTAACAAATAAAAATATTAAAAGCAAAAAGTGAACCATTTTTTTTTTCCCGTAGCTCAGTCTAGAGAGGTATCCTTGGCGTGGATCAGTTCACTTACCCTTGCTTCCTTTTATGACGACTTATTAAAAAGATCACCTATACCTCACTCGCCCATTTCCACACAAAAAAAAAGGAAATTTATTTCATGATTTGTAAACTAAATGTATTTATTTAATTTAAGAGAAAATAATGTAAAAAAAATAATTATAAAAATAATGGTAAACAAACTTATCACAAATGTAGATGATCCCGCTTCCTGACATCCGGTTATAAATTTTGACATCCACCTCGTATTTATTTCTTTATCCTTTATATGTTGTTGTAGGTATTTAGGTTTTTCAACAATCGTATCAATTTCAAAATTTGTTGCATTTTCTTCATTCAATTACAAAAATGTTTAACTCAAAAAAAATCAACTCAAAAAATGAATAACGTAGAGTTTAATTGTAGAACAGTTTTTTTTATTTTATTTCATATTAATAATTTAATTGTATAATCAATGTATAAAATGTTTTACAACTATTGTAGCTGTAATGCTAAACATTTTTTATTTAATTTATGTTTTCTTTTTAAACTTTATTTTTTTTTTGAATTTTTGTCTAACAGAATTTTAGCTTAATCACTAAATTTTCTTTTGTAATTTTAGTTAGCAAAATATCAGTAAATATTTATCACAAATAAAAACTTAAAACTTATTGGAAATTTAATTTTTTTAATTTGGCTATCAAAATTCTTATTTTATTTTCATTTGACTTGATCTAATAACTTTTTTTATTTAAGTTTGATTAACTTTATTTTAATCACTAATTTTTTTTTATTTAATAATTTTAACAACAGATAAATTACAAATAGAAACAACTTAGACTTCTTGAAAATTTACTTTTTACCTTTTATTAGCCAAAATTTTTATTCAATTTTCACTTGATCTAATAATAATTTGTTTTTTTTATTTTTAATTTCAAGTTTGATTTGATTGCGTTGGACACAACATCATTAATAATTTTAATTTTTATGATCTGACCCAAAATTTAAAATTTTCCACAATTATATAGATTGATAACGGCGAAGCCTTGTTTATTGCAAAAAAACAAACGATAGGGGAAATATATCAATGTATTTGAAATCAAGTTTCTTTGCAGTTGCATGTTAACAAAGCAGGGATTTGTTACAATTGCTCCAATGACGTTAACATATACAACACAAATTGTAGAGCATGAAATTTGCGACCAATTTGTAAGAAACATTTTTTCATGCGCTCAACCGTTTTTGCGATAGAAGGCTGGGAGCGCATAGCTCTAAGTCATACGTACTGTAATGCAAGGTAAACCGTGAATATTTATGAATATTACCTTGAACATTGAATAATTGTCGTTTATTTTCGTTTCCGATCTCGGCAACGACGGACGTAAAATTTTGAAAATTATGCCCTATTTTGTGTTTTATTTGTGAGAAACCGTGCAGAAGGTGATTTTTATAATGTGTTGCATGGCTTGAAAACTGAAAAAATTGCAACTATCGATTGAAATGATGGTCACATTAACTTCTTAAATATTTTAGCTTCTGTGAATGTGCATGTTGAGTGTCGACAAGTGTACATTAGTAAAAATTCCATAGCGGCTTCGAAACGACGCTGAGAAGAAGATCAACCTTTATCATCAACCAGGGTACCTCGTAAAAAAAGGAATGAAGTGTTTGATATAAAAACATTTGTTTATTTTGGGGCCAAACAGCTGATTCAGCAACAGAGTCAAGAAAAAAAGAAAATAAATTCACCACCCTCTATCGCAAAAACGGCTTAGCGCATGATAAAATGTTTTACATAAAATTTGTTGTAAATTTTGTGGTCTACAATTTATGTTAAATATGTTAACGTCATTAGAGCAATAGAAACCGAGATAATCGCAAAAAACTGTTTTTTGTTACCTTCGACCTTGAATGTCTACGACGGAGACACGAGAGTTTATGAGACTTTTGAGGCAACTTTTAAAACGTCAAAATGAACGTATAAACGAAAATTCAACTTATTATCTCTCATTCCGAGGTTGATCGCTAAAATGACTTTACTAACTGATCTAAAATAATTAAAGAGAATAGGGACCCGAAAAATCGATGAAGAGTCATTCAAAAACTCTCGGTCGCGATACTTCGTGATGGAAGAAATTTCCATCGGGGTGATGTTATATCATCACTAATTAATTGAATTAATTTTAGATAATGTGTCAATAGGCACAAGTGAAGACGGGTCATCTTCTTCTCGCCGATACAATATTGTTATTCAATACTAGCATTGGTTAGAGTATAACAACAATAGTAATTAATCATTAGAGCAATAAATGTTTAGTCAATTTATCTGATCTGAATCTAATAAATATCTGATCTGAATCTAATAAATATATGTTTATATAATATTTTTGTTTTCTTATACTTCGCTAGAACAGTAGACCAATTTTGATTTATAAGCGTTAACGTTTTTTCTTAGTTTATCTATTCGGCTAGCCCATGAGCATGATTAGCTTTTTTAAGTTTAAAAAAAAAATCTAATTCTGGTTCGAAACTAGATCGATCGACACTTGTGTGGAAACGTAACAATAGGAACATAAAAAATTTCTTCAGGCCCGCCTTTCACTGTAACTCATCCAGAAATAATTGGTATTTCCGGTGAGAATGTCAATGTTAGACACCATGCATTTTAACGACATTCAACAAAACATGAAAATGTTTGCAGCTATCACTTTTCCATACTATTCAAGACGCAATAAAATCACAAGTTATTGCATTTTATTAATTTGCATCACCGCTTTTTCAGAAAATTATAGGAACAACAAAAATGGAACAATCAAACTGCTATCTTTCTCTCTGGCGTTTACATCCCATGGAGGGATTTTGCCATCTGTGCAATCAGCTTCTAATCATCTCGTTCCATGACCAGTTGACTCCAGTTTCGACATCCTATATCACGAAAGTCGTGAATGTCATCACGCCAGCGTGGTCTAGATCTTTCTCTTCGACGAACACCAGCTGGTTGTTGTTGGGACGCTCTTTTTATCATTCTATCTAATGGAGCCCTTGCTACATGACCAAACCGTCTAATCCGGTTGGATTTAATGAATCCGATTACATCGCAGCCTCCAAGAAACTGACTGATTTCATGATTCATTCGGATTCTATACTTACTGATTTTCAGCAACTTTACATGGACCATAAATTGTTCGAATGACCTTACCTCTCGAATGTTGATAGAATTCTACAATCGGAGGAAATCAGGGTCCAGCTTTCACTTTCAAAGGTAAGCATAGGTCTGATTAATGCTTTGTAAAGTGTGAGTTTGCACGATTGCGAAAGATGTTTTGATCGCAAAAGTTTTGAGTATGCGTAGAAAACTCTGTATGCGGCAGAGACACGGGCTTTGATATCTGCCTGCATGTCATTTGACGATGTTATTACAGACCTGAGGTATTTGAAGCTTTCTACGCGTTCTAAGTCGCCAATATTCAGATTGCTAAGAGATATGTTCCTGGATGTTGTTAAAAGTTTAGTCTTGCCGGTGTTGATGCATAATCCAAGTCGTTTAGCATTTCTTACAAGCTGAAAGAGACTATCCTTAATATCGCTTGGTCTACGTGCGAGAAGCGCAATATCATCTCCATACCCAAGAATATGACAAGATTTGTTAAATATGCAGTTTTGTGTGTTAATTCGGCTTCTTCTTATCAGAAGGGTCAGAAACTAACCCTTCGATTACTATTCTACAGTTTCATCCCGAAGTTATAGTTTTGCACAGAGAAACAAGTTTCGCTGGGTTACCAAGGCATATGAGTGCGGAAAGTGCGGTTGTCGCGGATGATGCTATAAAATGCTTGCTTGAAATCAACGCAGAGCTGATGTTTTACTCCCAACATTTTTCCAGAATCATCCTTAAGCTAAAACATTGATCTGTGGTTGAACGTTTGGGACGAAAACCACACTGATAGTCACCGATGATAGATTCGCCGAACGGGAAGACATTAGCTAGTATTTTATATGAAGTGTTCAACAGCGCGATGCCAAAATAATTCGCACACTTTAGACGGCCACCCTTCTTATGTAGCGGAACAATGAGAGCTGTTTTCTATTCAGCAGGTAGTTTTTCTTGGTCACAGATTGCAAGAATCAGATCGTACATAGTAACATACGTGAGGCCAGAGCTCCTCCTCCATTTTTAAATAGTTCTGCTACCTGATGATTTACCATTTTCTAATTTTTTGATGGCAACTTCCACTTCTTCTATTGTTGCGTAAAGGACAAAAATCTCCTCACTTGATGGAGCAATTGCTCGAATAGGATGAACTTTATTCGTCCTATTCAGTAGGTCTTGAAAGTGGGGTCGCCATTCGCCATACTGCCAGCACATCACGTTCATTTATTGTAAGCTCGCTGTTTCCATTTTTGATGGCTGTGGATCTTGGGTGGAAATCTTTTGTTAGATTCCGCGCATCGGCAAAACACTCTTTTGATTTCCCGTTAGCCGCATGTTGGTTGATGTTTTCGATTCCGTTCTTCAGGTGTTAGCGTTTCTTTTTCCGTAGGAGTTTTGCTGAGGCTTTTCTGGCGCATAGATAATCAGTTTGGGAGCACCCGATCCTTGTTAACCATATTTCTCGCAGTATTTGTTTGTGCTCAACGCTTTTGCGGCACTCGTCATTAAGCCATTCGTTACGTGATTTCGGTGGTCGTCTTCCGGTGGTCGTCTTCCGGTTGTTTGAAGCGTTTGCCATTCTTCTTGTATATTTAATGATATCTCAGAAGAGATGTCATGCCCTTCTATGCTTTGCGTTACTATTTCTATTCAGCGTTTCCGGATGTTTAAATGCATCGTCATTCCAACGTACGGTCTTTTTTCTCGTCTATTAAATAAAGATGATAATTTGCACTTGTATTCAAAGATAACAAGCATATGATCGGTATCCATATCATCACCTCTGTATGATTGAACGTCAGTTACTCTTGTAGAGTGTCTTTTAGTAATCACGAAATGATCGATTTGATTTTCAGTTCTTCCATCGTTTGATTTCAACTTTGCTTTGTGGATTCTCTGATGAGGAAAGAAAGTGCTATAAATTACTAGATCATACATCATAGCCAGTTCAGCTGCGCGAAAGCCGTTATTGTTACTAGTATGATGCAAGATGTTAGGGCCGGTATGTGTTTTAAGTTCTGCACTTCTACAAATTTGAGCATTGAAGTCACCTACCATGATTTTTATATCGTGCCGTGGGATGTTATTGATGACTTCTTCGAGTTCTAGAAAGAATAGGTCTTTAATGTCATCTGCTTTATCTTCAATAGGTGCATGAACATTGATGAAAGTTACATTAAATTTTTGCGTGCGGATTCTCATTGTGCATAGCCGCATATTAATTGGGCAAAAGTCGATAACATGTTGATTCACGCGACGATGTATGAGAAAGCCAACTCCAAATTCGCCTCCGTTTTGATGACCGCAATAGTAGAGAGTGTATCCTTTTACTGTTTTGTGGATTCCACTCCCTGGCCATCTTAGTCCTTATAATGCCACTATATCTAATGTGTAGTTATCGATTTAGTTTGTCAGTTTTAGTAGATCTCCTGGTCTTCTAAGGCTTAGCACATTCCAAGTCGTAGTCCGGGTACAGTAGTAATCGTAGTCCGGGTACAGTTTCCGTGGTCGTTCTTGAAATGAGTCTGAGATAATCCGAGGCCAGTGTACAGAATTCATGATAAATATTTTTAACGGAAATGGGGTGTTAGCCCTTTGCCCTAAGCCTTAAACTTTCGTGAATGGGTTCGTTCTGCTTCTTAAGGTTACCAGAAACAACCTTTTTACTCGTTTATATAGCAAGCCGATTGATCTGAGACAGAAGCCCGCTACAAGCCACCCCTAACATGGAGAACAGACGTTTGAGTTGCATTGGTTTTATGGCGCCAATGACTCGCCATGGTGCAGAATCATTGAGCACAAGCAGTATTTACTCTGCTTCTCTCAACTACACCAACCTAATTCTGTAAGCGTTACCCAGGTAGCACTGCGTGGACGTAGAATTTCGAATTCTCACTACCCTCAATCAAACTTCATACGACTTACATAATTGGACAACAACACAATAGCAATTGTGATTTTATGATTCATTCGGCATCTTTACTGATTTTTAGAAACTTTACATAAACCATAAACCATAAACCATAAACCATTCGTAAGACCTACCATTCGAATCTTGATAGAATTCTACAAATGCAGGTGGTCAGTGTCTAGTTTTCTTTCCCAAAGGTTAACAAAGGTCGAATTAATCACTCATAAAATAAAAGTCGCTTTTACAAAATTTTTATAAATATACAACACACAAATTTTTTTGATAAACTACAATTTTTTTCCTTCAAATCCAAAAATAATTTGTAAATCAAATAAATCTTTGGTTTTTTCAAATAATTTTTTTTGTAATCTACAATATTTTTGGTAAACCTACCAAAAAATTTGTGAGTTGTATATTTATAAAAAATTTATAAAATTTACTTAGTTTTATACAAGTAAAAACGGTACCCTATTAGTGAGACTTCGGTGTCCGTCCGAATTTCTAAATAATCGATTTACTCATAAACTATAGGTACTATCAACTTGATTTTATACAGTTATTAGATGTGTTTTCCCACACCTGACGATAACAAAAAAATTTCAAATATTTGTTTTTATCTATATTTTATGGATATAGTAATAAGGAGATGGTAAAACAAATTTTTTTTAAAGGAACCGAGTTTGGTTTAGAAAAGTCAAAAAAATGGAAGATCTCAAACAAAATTTTCATTTAATTTTCGACTGCTTAGTTTTTGAGTTATTACCAAAAACGAGTGGTTTTTTGTCCCTCCCCCCTTATAACTTCGAACATTACAAAGGAAAAAATTTTAAAAAATTCATGGGGGTTTAAAGTAGAAATTTTAAAAAAAAATTATTTTTGAAAGGATTTTCATATGAAAGGTGATTTATTTTTGTAGTGCAAAACAGTATTTTTTGAATTTTTTGAATGCACAGTTTTCGGCTTATTTGAAAACTTGTAAAATTTTTGCACATTACAAAAGAAAAAATTTTAAAAAATTCACGGATGTAGGGGATTTTGCTGCTACTACTATACTAAAATTTTTTTTTACTAGTTATAATTTCAAATAAACGTGAATCTATACTAACAAAAATTGTTTTTTTTCTCAAATATTATATACACGAAACCCTCAGCGAGCGAATTATATTCGCACTTGCCTGACTTTTTTTTTGGAGTGATGCTTTGTAAAATGTGAGTTTCCACGACCGCGAAAGATGTTTTGATCGCAGAAATTTTGAGTATGCGAGGAAGACTTTGTATGCAGCAGTTACACGGTTTTCGATATTTGCCTGCATGTCAGTGGACACTGTTATAACAAACCCGAGGTATTTAAAGTTCTATACTTCATAGTCGCCAGTATTCAGATTTAAAACTTAACCACCTTCAACTCCATACATATATGTACTCATTTTTTTATGTTATATTGAAAATATCTCATATCTGAAAATCCAATCTCCATAACAACAAAGATATATATGTTTAGTGATTTTTATTTATGATTTTGTAAGACAAAAATAAACCGTGACAATACCGGTACATGTATCCATGTTTCCACATAACATAAATTATTTTTTTTTCTTTTTCTTTTCTTAATAATTATAGTAAAATAATGTAAGACATAAATTTTCTTCATCTTTTCAACTATTTATTTTCTACTTAACAATAACAATAAAAATAAATTAAATATACATTTAAGTCATTTTGTACTTGTTGCTGTTGTTAAAACTTGTCTTATTTATAACTTAGCGGTTATACAGAAAATAAATAATAAAAATTAAGATTTATTGTCGTTTTGTCAACAAATTAAGAAGAAAAAAAAGTGAGTGCAAAAATGGAAAAAAATATAAGTATAATTATAAATAGATTGTAAATATTTGTGTGAAAGTTAATTTATAAAAAATTAATTAAATTAAAATTTACTGTGTTTTATATTTAAATTAAATTTAACAAACTTTAAAGTGTTATACAATTAAGCTGGAATTTATTTCGACATTAATGACTGCGGAGGTAGCACTTGGGAATCTTACATCACAAGTTATAGACAACTGACAAATATTAAACAAAAATAAGAAACAATCGCATGAAGAAAGCTCTGCACATCCATGTAATCAAAATTAGTCAAAATAAAAGTTTTGATTAATATAGTAGCTGTTTATGGTGGTTAAAGAAAGTTTCAATACTGCCAGCTTGTAAATCATGTCCAATTTTGTCAAATTGTTGGAAACGAGCAGAGTTGTGCATTGACATGTATGTAATGAAGAATTCTTACATTTTTATGCAAAGAATTAGAAAACAATAATTCTTTACGTACAAAATCTTGCAATGCTGGACTTTTATCAAACAACCTATATATATACGTCAACAAAACAAAATTGCTAAATCGCCACAGAATGACTAATTGCCCTTTCTATCGAGAGTGGAGTTGGGAATTTCCTACTTACGCTTCAACCTAGCCTAACATTCTACTCTACATATTCAAAAAAATATACATGAAAATACATAAAAATATGGAGGGCTGAAATCTCACAGCTCTGAGATATCAAGACTTCGGTCTGGATTACGGATTTTTATGAGGACATGGTTTTAAGTTTTGTACAACGATGTATATCAAACATAACTTTTTGTTAAAGCACATGTATTTTTTTTCTCTGTTTGGATATGTATTACAAAACTAACACAAAACAACAATACGTTGTTGGAAAATTATAACAGATCATAAATTAACATAATTTAGTGAAAAGATTATACAATCAGCAAACTACTCAAAACCTCTCCATTTAGCGTTTCGAGAAAATATTTCAAAATCACAAATTCATATTTCTTTCAAAATTCCAAAAATATTGTAAAAATTAAATAAAATCAAAAATTCAAATTTTTTCCAAACAAAATTCTAAAAATATTTCAAAAATTATTAAAAATCAAAGATTAAAACTTTTTCAAAAACTCTAAATAGATTGCATAAATTATAACAAAATCAAAAATTGAAACTTTTTCCAGTTATAAAAATTATAATATAATCAAAAATTTAAAATTTTTTCAAAATTCTAAATATATTCCGAAAATTCTTACTTCGAAAAACTCACTTTCCCAGTTATAAGAAATCTTCGTTGTAGATCTGGTTAGTGTCTACAACGATTATGTCTTCGTAAAGAAAGGATATATTTTTCCATTTGTGAGTTAGATATTTAATCTTCTAATTGTAATATGACTCGAGAAAAAGATCGATAAAAACTCTTTGTTAAAGTACAAGTATTTTCTTATCTTTGTTTAGAAATTTATTAGAAAACAAACACGAAATATTAATACGTGCCGGAAAATTATAACAGATCATAAATTAATATAACTAAGTGAAAACATGATACACCCATCAAACTACTCTAAAACCTCTCCATTTAGCGTTTCAAGCAAATATTACAAAATCAAAAATTCATATTTTTTTCAAAATTCCAAAAATATTCTAAAAATTAAAATATAATTAAAAATTTAAACTTTTTTTAAAGTTCTAAAAACATTCCAAAATTAATGCAAAATCAAAGATTGAAACTTTTTTCAAAATTCTAAAAATATTGCAAAAGTTATAACAAAATCAAAAATTGAAACTTTTTCCAATATTCTTAAAAAATTTCAAAAATTATAACAAAATCAATAATAAAAATTTTTTTCAAAATTCCGAAAATTACAATAAAATCAAAAATTTTATTTTTAAAAATATTGCAAGAATTCATAATTCAAAAATTCAAAGTTTTTTAAAAATTCTTAAAATATTCCAAAAATTATAACAAAATCAATGTATAAACTTTTTCAAAATTCCAAAAGACACATCGTCCTTTTGGATCTTACCATTGAGTGTACCTAGTTTTAGAAACAAAATTTTTTGAAATCCCTGTAGCCGTTTTCAAAATTTCTTCGGTTGTGATGGCAGACAGACAGACATTTTTTTTGCTTTTTTAGAAACAGTAGGTCCTAAAACGTCGAGAAATGCCAAACAAGTGGGGGCAAGAATTTCACTTTTGTCTTTCAGACCGAAGTAATTGGACATGGAAATTTTTGATTTTGTTATAAATTTTGAAATATTTTTAGAATTTTAAAAAATGTTTGTATTTTGGATTTTGTAAGAATTTTCGGAACATTTTTAGAATTTTGAAAAAGTTTCAATTTTTAATTTTATAATAATTTTTTGAATATTTTTGGAATTTTGTAAAAGTTTGTATATTTGGTTTTGTTATAACTTTTGCAATATTTTTAAAATTTTGAAAAAAGTTTGAGTTTTTGAATTTGTGGATTAAGAAATTATGCAAGAATTTTAGAATTTTGAAAAAGGTTTCAATTTTTGATTTTGTAAGAATTTTCGGAATATTTTTAGAATTTTGAAAAAGTTTAAATATTTGATTTTATTATAGTTTTTGGAATTTTGAAAAAAGTTTGTACTTTTGATTTTGTTATAATCTTTGCAATATTTTTAGAATTTTGGAAAATTTTAAATTTTCGATTTTATAATAATTTTCGGAATATTGAAAAAAATTTGTATTTTTGATTTTGCTATAATTTTTGCAATATTTTAAGAATATTGGAAAAGGTTTCAATTTTTGATTTTGTTATAATTTTTAAAATATTTTTAGAATTTTGAAAAAAGTTTAATTTTTTGATTTTATTATAATTTTTAGAATATTTTTGGAATTTTGAAAGAAATATGAATTTTCGATTTTGTAATATTTTCTTGAAACGCTTGATGGAGAGGTTTTTGAGTAGTTTGCTGATCTTTCACTTAATTAACTTTCCGGAAAGAAACGTATTGATGTTTCGTGTCAGTTTTGTAATAAATTTCTAAGTAGGGATAAAAAATACAAGTACTTTAACAAAGATTTTTATGTTTGATATGCATCGCTGCCCAAAACTAAAAACAATGTCCTCATAAAAGTTTTTTGCCGAAAACTATATCAAAATCCTTAACCCAGACCTAACTCTTGAAGTCTCAGAGCTGTGAGATTTCAACTCCTACATATTTTAAAAAGAACATACATATATGAAGTGATTATCGCACGACAGTGAATTGCATTATTTAATTTCGAAAATACTCTGGTTTAAATATTCTCTTCTTATGAATAAGTTTTCATCACATTTAATCATTCACCAACCAATTATCACAAATATAAATTCATAACGCCGAAACATAAACACAAACTTCCAACACATCCATTAATTTTCTTTCATTTAATTTTCCATTTCAAAATTCACGAAAGAAGAAAAATATAACAAATTTCCTTTAATTTTCCTCATAAATTTTCAACGAAAACTTTTTTGTTTTGTAAATTAATTTCACTTAAGAAACTGTTTTCTTTTTGTTTTGTAAGAAAATTAAAATCGTTGTATATTTTTGTAGAACAAAATAACGGATTATTTATTACAGAGGGGATGAGATGATTTGTGTTGTTGACGTCGAGGTTAATTTTTGGACTTCTATGACTTGTAGATAATAAGCATTTTTGGGTTTTTGAAGGATAAACATTAGCATAAGAAATAGCGTTTTAATTTTTATCGTCCACAATTTTAGCATTTCTTGCGTGGTTATTTTTAAAACACAACAGTGTGTTAAAAAATAAAATACTTGAAAAACTCACATTGTAAGACAAGGTTCTCAGCCCAACTTCAAAAGCAGTACTTGTATTTTGCTACAAAAAATTTATTAGCAAACAAAATGAGAGAAAATTGTTTTATTATTTAATTTTCTGTTTTCTGTCAACTGTTTTTGTCACATTTGTACAGAAAATAAAATAAGCAAAAGCAACAATAAAATAACAAAAAAAACATGTCGGAAAAAGAAAATTGGCTGAGGACAGCTGAAAGCTGAAAATTACAATAATGTTAGCAAGCATAAAACGTTAATGTACGGGATAAAGGTCAGTCAACCAATTTTTGCAATTTTTTCAGTTGGGTGCTTTGCTGCGTCACTCAATGTCAAATAATAATACATGCCTCTGTCTGTATAAAAAATAAAAAAAATTGTTATGTGTAAGGCTTAGTCATAATATTATTTGTAGATAAAATACGGTTGTCTGTAGTTGTAGAGTAGAATATTTTCGTAAACAATCCAAAATAGATATGGAACCTTTTACTTTCGGTAAAAAATGGTCTTGATGGAGTAATTCTTGACTTAGGTAGGCAACCCATAAACTGTTGCGAAGTTTTTCGCGAAATTTTTTACAAGTAACACAATCTTTCAGCATTAAATCTTAAATCTTTGATTTCTTCCGAAAATTCGTCATGCTGTGTCCATTTGATACAGATCAAAATTGTTTGCTCTCATTCAATGAATTCATTTTTAGTGTGTTGTAGTTTCTTCTTCAACTGATTGTAATATCTTACAACATACAAGACAACATACCAGATTCTGAAGATATTTTTAAACGAGAAATATTTATGGAACAGGATTTAAATATTTTTATAATTGTATAGTCAATGTTGCTGCTGGTATGATAATGTAGCCAATTTTGCTGCTGGTATTCCTCTCGATATATAATACGCCGGGTTGTCTTCTGGTGCTGCCAATGTGATCTTGGAAACTTTTCCAAAATATCAGAAGTCATATTTGTAACAAATGTCTTAGTCCGAATAGTCCGATAGTACGAAAGGCAGATTAGGACTATTGTGGAATCCGTTTAAGCAAAAAATTTGACATGTTTAGGTAAAATTTTTTGTACAGCTTGCATTAATTTTGCTAGTAAAATGAGCCCCGCATAACTCCAATATTGGGTGAGTTATCTGGCGAATCAGAATAACTTTATATTTAGAGGATAATTTTAGGTAGATTTCATATAAAAATCTACCTATTGCAATGGGCTTCATCTCGGAATTTCGGAAAAATTTTGATGCCAAACGACTATATGTGATAAGCGGAGATGGAAAAACAAAAAAAAAAAATTATATATATATATATATATATATATATATATATATATATATATATATATATATATATATATATATATATATATATATATATATGTATATATATATATATATATATATATATATATATATATATATATATATATATATATATATATATATATATATATATATATATATATAACGATATGAGGTATAACGGAATTTATCGGCACTCTCACGGTCGCATTTTTCGACCTACACCAAAATAATTTTCTGTGTATGTTTCGACAAATAATATCTTAGACAAGTTTGTGAACTGGCAATATCCGGGTTCCGGTTAAGCGGCTAGAGCCTCAAAACTCGAATAATCTAGGGCGCGGAAGTTATACCGTTTGAATAATAATATTTTAATAAAATTTAAAAATATTGAATATTTGAACCTTTTTTTATCATTTTTATCCAGATGACAACCTTGGCGTTTCAGGTTCTTCAAAAATCAGCTGTTTTAAAAATTTACTAAACTTTGCTGTCCTTGATCTAGATGAAATGGCCAAGCTCATATTTTAAAACTTTTGCTCACGTACTTAAAATATAAATCTTTCCAAAATTTTCAAAAAAAATAGTTCAAGTGTAACGGTTGAGACCCTAGGTCTGTTGAAATGAAAACAAACGCAAAAGGCAATGCTTTCATCATGTTTCAGTTTATGTTATTTAAATTCATCTTCGCTTTTAAACATACTTTTCAACTATAGCATCAAAAAATTTCAGCTTTCTAACCCAAAAGGTTCCATTTTTATAAGCGTTATAATGAACCTCTTGCAAAAAAAATATCAAGCCATTTAATACCATAGAAAAATTATCAAAATCTCTTTTGTTTTTATTTTTTTTACTAAGTAACCGTTTGAAAAAAGATTAAATAAGAACAAAAAACACAACAACAAAAAATGATTTTGAAATAAAATTGTTTGATAATGTTTGATTATAAATTATGTGTGATGGTATAATTGTAGTTGTGACGTAGTTCATTTGATCTTTGGTGGATTTAATATGTTATTAAAAGTAGTTTAAACCAACTTAAATAAAACTGTTCCGAAATTGTATTGATGGAGTTAGTTCGGATAATGTATTTAATTTGGTTCGATAATATTTTTCAATTATTCTGTTTCTACTTATATTTTTTATTTAAACTAATCTGACTTATCTAATTTCATTTGGACACAAAACCGTCTGACCCCGAAATCTACCTATTTCTAGCGGATATACCAGCCGCTGGGATTTTTTTTAATTTAATGTTAGGCATGTTTAGTGTTAATTATAATGAGTTATAAATTAACAAATAGGAATAAAAATTGATTGCAAATTATGTTTCTTTAAAAAATGTATGAACGCCAACTTTAAACTTTTGAGGATTAAAGTTATCAGGAAAAACTCACGAAGGTAATGCATTTTAAAGATGAGAGACTCTGTTGAAAATCCAGTTTGGAAGGCTACCATTCAACACATAATTATTTGAACCGTAAAGGGATGGGCCGCTACAGTTGATCTAGTGTGACGCGAAATGTTTGCAAATTTAGGTAGAACCGATTAGATTTGTTTAGAAACTCGTTCATCCATAATATATTTTTAAGAAATAGTGACATGCACATCAGCAACAAATTTTCTGTGCTGCAAGGAATCAAGATCGTTAGTATGACTTTAGTTACCAATAAGTTTAATAGCTCTTAGCTGTACAGAATCAAAGCAATTTAGATTACTTAAGTAAGCTCCACCCCATATGTAAGAACAGAATTTCATGCAGGGACGTATAAATATAAAGAAAGAGAATAAAGAAGAATAAGCCAAAATTATAAGCCAAAAAGATGACCGCTATTGAAAAACTTACAACATCGCCCAAAAAATCCTAACTTTTAAACAGCATTCTTAGCCAGCTTAAAAATATGAGAATTCCACTTCATATTATTTTCAATGTCAACTCCTAGAAGTTTGACAGACGCATTTTACAACATATCTTTGGGGCTAAAGGTGGGGCTAAAAGATTAGGTGTCGTAGATTAATAGATTAATTTCAACTTCACCATGTCCATATTTTATAGTTTTAAATTTTTTCATTTTTGTTTTGGTTTTTTATGTTTAATCTAGTATACATATTTTTGGAAACAAACAAACATTTTTTAAATAATATTGTCATAAATATATATTCGTTCACCGATGATGGATGTTTTATATCCGAAACGCGTCTGATATTTATATTTTAATTAAAAGTTGTTTGAAAAATAATATTTCTTTTATTAAATTATTAAATTTAATAATTTATTAATCTGTTGAAGGCACCGTATTGCTATTAATACTGAATTGAAAAGACCGAAGGTCACAGTGGTTAATTTATTGTGCTGTATTACTTTTTCAACTTGATCGCGCCAGAGAATCCGCTATAAAAATGTGTATCTCCATCAGCCAAATTTGATTGTACATTCTTGGGGTTTCAGTAGTTAATGAAATCTTGTGTCTTCTAAATCGCATAAGTCCATTTTAATGGTTGCACCAACAATTATCCTTTAATTTAAAGAGACACCGTTCGAACTCTTATCTGAACCATCAAATACAAGTCTTGTTTTTGTAGTCCCTCTACTTGCCTTTGTAACAGCGTGATGCGGAAGGTAGAAATGCTGCGAAACCATACTACCTTTTTTTGCCATATAAATAGAATTCATCAAAAAATTTGAGTGAGCATTATATGTTTTTTTTCAGGTTTTGCAGAAGTTCCAGAAACCTTCCTTGTTCCTTCACAATTGTTTAAGTAATGCTGACCATTAAATTTTGCACAAATATTTGCAGTTACATTTGAATGCTTAGATTTCATATATTTCTGGATACATTTTGTATAGCGCTCGTCGAAGACTGGATGGTATCAATTTTTTCTAATGAAAAAAAAAACTGAAAAACACCCTAAACCTTGAAACCCCTTAAACTTCCTTCGAAACGGCAGCCATGTTATGTAAGCTTTTCGCTAAAGTCTTTGTGATACTTGGTTGGTCGATTTCCTGTTTGATAAGAGATTTTAACAATATCTGGTTTATCATACCTTTAAATTTATTTGTATATATTATAGGCCAGTAATAATAGGAGAAAAAATTAGAAAAAAAAAAAATAATTCGTTACAGCAAACTGACAGTGGGATATTGTAGAACACGATATTGTAAAAGAGGGAAACATAAATCGAACCAGCAGCTGCTATCCGGGGGAGAATGGGGAGGGTTTTTAGGGGTTGAAACGGGGTTTTTCGTGATTTCTGGCTAAACCGTGCATTCTATCAAAAAGAGTTATATGTAAAAGTTGTAGGGAATAAAAAGATCTACACTTTTTGTACGGACCATTTTTACCCTCACCTCAACATTTTTCGAAAAAAATGCGAAAAACCGATTTTTTTCTTTTTTCTTGTTTTCTTTTACAAAAAAAATTTTATGAAGTTCAAATTTTGGAAAAAGATACCTCCATTTATTGGAAAAAGGCAGCAATTTTTTCGGAGGGAAATATTTAGACGTTGTTGTTAAAATTAATTTTTTTGAAAAAAAAAACCAAATTTTTAACTGCGATTCCTCTTAAAACTACGCCTTCTAATGAGTTCAGTTTTGACTCGATTTACTCGTTCTTACGTCTATTTTTGATAAGTGGTAAAAAAATGGTACACCGTTATGGAAAAAAAGGCGTGAAAATTGAAAAAACCGAGAAAATCGCTTTTTTTTCGTGGTAATTTGCATATTTATCGTTGAATAATCGTTATTAATTAATAAAATCATTTAAATTTTTAATGATAAACGTAAACGACGATCATTTGGAAATAAATTAATGAATAATTATATGCTTTCGTTACTTTTAGTTTATTTAGGTAACAAAAAAGTAAATTTTATTCTTCAAACATGGCGATCTCAAAAAGTACCTTTTAGTTTTCTTTCATGTTTTTTATATTTTACAGATTTGTTATTTACTTAAAACATACTAAACCTATAAGGACAATTGTTATTTTTTGTTTTTGAGAAAAACACATTTGAATATAGGTTGATTTTTTTTGTACTTTGTGCCATACACTAAACCCAAGTTTACTGATTTTATTAAACTTATTTTGGGTTTAGAAGGTACTGAATGAGGTTTAAAGAAGGTACTAAATAAGCTTTTTTTGGGATTTCTGAAGGTTTAATATTTTACCCAAAACATACTCAAATTACAGAAAGACGTTTTGTTCGACGATAAAAACCAATTCGAATATTTGTTAGCAAAAATATGCCAGTTGCAGATTTTGCTGAAATTTATCAAATAGATAGTGAATTTTCCTTTCAATTACAATAAAAAATTCATATTAAATTAAAATATATCATATATTAATTATCATATATTATAAACTAGAATAAGCATTAAATATTTTAGAAAAATGAAAATTCTGCCAATCCCATCTACTTTCGAAATCAAATTGCTCAAGAACGGCTTTACCAATTTTATCAAACTTTTTTTTTATTTGTAGGTGATTAGTTAATCGTTTGAAAAAAAAAATAATAAATTGTTTTTGTAATTAATTTTTAAATTAAAATATTAAAAAACTTTTTTAAAGTTGGCGCTTGGGTTGAAGATCAATTGAAATTTAATTTATTTTTTTTTGTAAAAACAGTTCTATCCTTACTCTAAAATATTACAAATTTACAAAGAGTCTAATATTCGTGTTCTTGAGATATTTAATTTTTAAGATTTTTAGTACGACTGAAATTCTAATTGTTGATTATTTCTTCGAACAATTTTTATCAAGTTCGAAAACGAAAGCATCTAATTATTCATAAATGTATTTCCGAATGATCGTTGTTTACGTAATAATAAAAAAAATAATATGATTTTATTAATAAGTAACAATTATTCAACGATAAATATGCAAATTACCACGAAAAAAGCAATTTTTTCGGTTTTTTCAATTTTCCCGCTTTTTTGTCCATAGATTTATACTTTTTTTACCATTTATCAAAAATAGACGTAAGAACGAGTAAATGAGTCAAAACTGAACTCTTTAGGATTCGTAGTTTTAAGAGGAATCGCAGTTAAAAATTTGGTTTTTTTTTTTCAAAAAAATTAATTTTAACAACAACGTCTAAATATTTCCCTCCGAAAAAATTGCTGCCTTTTTCCAATAAATGGAGGTATCTTTTTCCAAAATTTGAACTTCATAAAATTTTTTTTGTAAAAGAAAACAAGAAAAAAGAAAAAAATCGGTTTTTCGCATTTTTTTTCGAAAAATGTTGAGGTGAGGGTAAAAATGGTCCGTACAAAAAGTGTAGATCTTTTTATTCCCTACAACTTTTACATATAACTCTTTTTGATAGGATGCACGGTTTAGCCAGAAATCACGAAAAACCCTTTTCAACCCCTAAAAACCCTCCCCATTCTCCCCCGGATAGCAGCCGCTGGTTCGATTTATGTTTCCCTCTTTTACAATATCGTGTTCTACAATATCCCGCTGTCAGTTTGCTGTAACGAATTTTTTTGTTGTTAAAATACTATTTTTCCTGGCCTATTAATTTATTTTTGCATTTGTAAGATCCATGCATCGAAAGAGAGACGCTGCGGCTTCGCGAAGAAAGTTTTTCAAATATTTCAACTTGTACACTTTTGAATCCAAGGTGTGAAAATATGTGACAGTTTCACGGTCAATGCCTGTTATAATATCATGAACCACGACTAGCGATGTATCTCGTTCAAGTTTTTTTGTCAGACCACGATTTTGTTTTTCATTATATTAAAAACTGGTTATATTAAAAAAAAATGAAACAATTTTATTATATAAAATTAAAGATAAGATTGTAATAATTTTAACTTATATTAAAATATCTATTTCGAATCAATGATTTTAGATTTTTCAATAAAATAAAGTTTACTTACGATCACGTTCTGCCATTACCATTCTACAAATTTAATGCCCGTCAGCCAAAAAAATATTTTTTGGGGAATTTGTGATTAGTCTCATTTTTCTCATCTCCCAAGCACAAAAAAACATATGAAACAGACCGAGAAAAATTGTTCAAATAAATCGTCCCATACTATTAAAGTAAAAAAACATAGAGTCCTTTACAATTCAACTATGTATTAACATTGCGTACATTCTTCATTTATAATAATGTAAAATAAAGCACCTTAATAATGATTCAACAGAAACGCCTGCGCAGAATCAACCAACTTTATTTTAATATCTGTTTAACAAAAAAAATATTTGTTTCACAATGAAAAAAATTATATAAAACAACAATTGATTATAAACCGAAATATTAGATCCGTTAATTGATTTAAAATATAAAGTATGCATTACATTGGAACGTCATAGACCAACAGATGTTATTTGTGAAACAAATCTTAAATTGTTTGATAGTACGAAATGAATGTGCGATCAATGTGAAGACTGTCTGTTTTAGATTTTAAAAGAAAATGTCTACTGAACATATTTTTGTTGGTCGTTCCATATTTTTGGTACCACAATATGAATAAAAAGTATATTTCACATAAGGTTCAAGTTCACGCAGGCAGGTAATGATGAAAGAGAAATTTGTTTGGTAAACATTTATTAATTTGGTTTGTTTTATTTTTTCCGTTGAATTGCTATCAGGTAAAAAAAACAATTTATGTTTTGGCTAATAGATAATGAAGCTAAATGTTAACAACAATTATCAGCGAACTATAAGTGACGCACGGAATGTTTAGATCAATGATTTCATTTGTCTGTTAATGCACATCAAGATAAAAGTTTGATGTTGTAAGTAGCAATTGCAGCCTATGGTGTTTCTAATGATTATGTTTTGGTTGTTTAAAAAAAGCTATGTGACGAAACAGTGTTTTCATAAGCAATATCTCAAGTATAGGATGATAGAAGAGCATAAGATAGAAGTAACATAAGAAAAGAGTTGTTTGACTTTGAATTGAAGAAAGAAAGATCTACGGGTGTGACAACCCCGCGTACTCCAGTCCCTGCTATTGACATACGAGTTAACGTGAGATATCACATACCACTGGCAATAGCAGTGAGATATCACTAGCCAAGGTTATATCTTAGGGGTGGTGGCGGATGAACTGTATTCATTCAACGGTAGTACCCTTAATCTTAGCTATAAAATAATCCTTGATGATGAGACGCTTTTGCTTCCTTGAGGAAACGAGCCTTCATATAACTATGTGTGGGATTTAATCTTCAAGAAAGACAGTGCGTCACAGGATCAAGGAATATGCAACCGGCTGGATTATTGGCAACAACATTTTTGTTTTGTTTCAGCAAATTTTTGTAAAAATTTGCTATTTACTTTTTAATATACTTTTATTTTCTCTATTCTATCATAAAATATTGGCCTATGTCATATTTTGTCAGTGATAGGATTTTTTTTTAGTTATCCATTCTTTAACAAAAAATATAAAAAAACAAAAAAAGAAGATTTACGTCCATCAACCCCTTTGAAGTTTTGAACGTATGTTGTTGTGGGACTTTGGTCTTAAAAGGTTTTTATGTGTTATTGACTATTGTGACACATATTGTAATTCCTACTACACAACACATTTTATTAAAAAAAAAAAAATTATAAATAAGAAAACTAATGCGTTTTAATACAAAATTACTTTTCAAAAACCCCTGGATTATTTAAAAGTATAGCGAATATATGCACAACGTGACTTAATCAGTCCGGAAAATATAAATCATCTTAAATGTCGCGAGCACCATAAATTGTTTTTAACAGTAACAACAAAACCAAAATACCGCAACAAGAAAGAAGAACGAAAAAGAGAATTTCATTCTCGTTTTTGATTATAAATTTAAGAAATCATAATGAAATTTAAATTTAACAAGAGAAATTGTGGTACGTAGTACGACGTTGAAATTAAATTGTGTATGTTGAACGCGGATGACTTCAATAGGATTTTAAAGCTCTGACACTCGCTGTTATGAAAATAATATGAATCAGTGTAAAACTCAATATATCATTTAGGAAACCAAGATTATTTGAAATGGTCACTTCGGATCAAAAGAAAATTCGTTTTATTTGATATTTTTGTAAGTTCTGTTTGATGAAGATTTTTTTATTTTCATAATAAAAAGTTTACATAATTATGATTTATTATAATCGTTTTATTGTTGCGATGAGATAAAAAGATAAATTAAGATCTTTTCCAGTTACCTTGTTGTAAGAAATGTATTAGTTGTTTTATTGATTTATAGAGCCAAGATGTCATGGAAATTTAAAGCAACTTGTTTTCGTTTGAATTGTGCAATGTGTAAGTCAAAACTTGAAATATAAACGATTTTATCTATAGTGTCCGGGGTATGATATATGATAATATTTTTAAAGAATTTTTTTTTTCTGTATAAGTATTCCACATGTAAAATAAAATACATATGTATTATGTTTGTCAATTTATTTCCTGTCATGCAATTTTACAGCTTGACAGAAAATTACATCTGTAAGGCGATTTTGGTAAAGCTTTGAAATATGGTATGTGAAGAACGAACATGAACAACGAAAACAGTTATATTATAGACAATCTTGTAGATATTGAACACAAACTATAGCGTTCGGAAAATAGAGGATTGGAAATCAGTTTTTATGTATTAACAATAATTACAATAATTGGAATATTTTCTATAACTTCTCTACAATAAAAAACAATTTAAGCGCGACAAAAAACATTCTTAATTTAGAAGAAAAACAATTATTTTAAATATTCGAAATATAGATCATTGTGTTCTTGGTAAAAGATCAATTTTTGAACCTAATTTGGTGTAGAACTTGAATTCGCTTTAATATTAATAAAAAATATTATTCTATTTATGAGATGGCGCATATATAAGCTTTCCTATATATATATATATATATATATATATATATATATATATATATATATATATATATATATATATATATATATATATATATATATATATATATATATATATATATATATATATATATATATATATATATATATATATATATATATATATATATATATATATATATATATATATATATATATATATATATGTATATATATATATATATATATATATATATATATATATATATATATATATATATATATATATATTAATTAAACTGCTTTTCCGTAAGACCGTAAATGATAAAAACACAGACGCATTGATTTTTGTTTATAGATGAAAAATCGAATCAACACGCCGATAAAATAAGACATTTGAACTCGACCTTTACCGATGTTTTTGAAACTTCGATAATCGTTATTAAAATAAAAAAAATAATACAAGTTTTTTTTTTTTTATTTTTTCACTAGTTTTGACACAAGGTGACTCGAAATTTCTTAAGAAATTTAGTTACAATCAAACATTAAAGATAAACTGTTTTCGAACGGGTTATTCGATTTGAGCAATTTTATTTGGAAGGTACTTAGTGAGGCTTTATAAAAATGTTATAGTGACAAAAATTTTTCAAACACAGTTTTTTCAAAAAGTGCCTCTTTTGTTTTCTTTCATTTTTTTATATTTTAAAGGTTCGAAACGTTTTAACTTTCAATAAAATTACTGTATCCTGACCCTTGGAGATCACAGTAATTACAGAAAATTTATAAAAAAAAACTATATACTGAATACATGACGAAAATAATTTAACAGACCAAAAATAAAATCAATAAAAATTATATAAATCAAATCAAAAGCGGTACATTAATTAGTTGTCTTCTTCCAAAAACAGCCCAGTGGAACAAATGTTGACTGTAGGTTGTCACGAATTGCATTCCAAAAATGACTTATCTAAATATCTGGAGCGTCATCCATAGACGCTTTGGAGAATGTAAAACACTATGTTAATCACAACAAAGATGAACAAAATCAAAAGATGAACCAGCATGACAATCATACATATCAGAATCATTTGTAATTAAATCATTCATTAGCACCTGCTCTTCTAATGATTTAGAACTTGATACACCAAAATACTGAGATATCATTAGAAGGGTTAATTGTTGCATTTTGCAACGCAAAAAAATCCTCAAATACTACTTTGTACATATATGTTTCGCGTTGAAATAAATCTTTCACGTTCAAATATTGACGACGAGCTAAATATGTATGCTATTTGTATCTTTGTGATTTGAACACAATTTCGGGCATCCAACTCATATTCTTCCGTTGCATTTCTTTCAGCTACTATTGATTTAATTTTTCTCAGTAGCCGAAATAGTAAAACAACGGTTTCGCTATCTTCGAAGCCGTTTTCTAATACAAACACGCTCATTTTAAAAAAAATACAAAAATATGTTACTCAAAATAAATTAAAAGTGTTGGAATTGGTTTGGATTATTAGTTGGCTTCTGAAAATTGGTGCTAATTAAACTTCTTAACACTCAGAACTTAATAAAAGGGAACGAAAACTTAACACTGTTAAAATAAAAACACCAATTTTAAAAACAAATTAATTTGACAAATTTAATATGAACAATCAATAAATCAAGAATATACTTTAAACATTTTTTGTGTCACAATAACACTACTGATAAGTGATAACAATGTTCACTCTCCGATATAAATTTACATAATCCTCTGACCGAATGAAATGATCAAGTATATACAGTAAGATTCTTCAATATTTTGTTTCTTTTCTATTATGCCTTAAATCGTATATACAAATAATAAATATCTAAATTCAAATCTCCATCCAATTCTATTCAAACCAGAAAATATTCCCCTACAAATACAAAATTGCACAACTGTATATAACATTATGACTAAGCTTTACATAATAAGAAAATATTCATCATTTATGTAGACAAAAAAAACATCTACATATTACTAATTGACATTGTGACGTGATCATAAAAAATAAACAACTGAGAAAAATTTTTTTTAAAATATTATTGATACAAACGCTTTTATGTTTGATTCATTTTAATAGGCCGGAATTGAAATATATTGGCAAATTATTAGCGAATTTTTTTATTTATGAATATTCTTACTTTTAGAGAAATATTCGATATAGTCAGACGCTTCAGGTTTATTATTGATTCCAAACATATACTAAAATTACAGACATGCGTTTTTTTTTATGGAAAAGGAAGGAAAAGGTTTTTGAATGTATATTAGGGTGAATTTTTTTGTACTTTGCCATTTACTAAAAACTAGTTTACTAATTCTATTCAGCTTTTTTTTGTTTAAAAGGTATTAAATAAATAAATTAATTAGTAATTTTGTTTTTAAAGGCTCTAATCGATTATGTTGCAGAATTTAAATTATTATAGTAGAAAAAATTTGTTTTCCTGAATTTCGAGTGTAACTTCAAGAATCCTTGATAGATTTTTACAAATAATAACTCAAAATGTTTGTTAGCATATTTACTATGCACTTGTTTCATTAATACTTTGTTTGTTTTACAAAATATGATATCAAAAAACCGAAACAACCGTCCTTCCACCAAATAAATGGGTTTTTCGCAAATATCCAAAAACAAGAGCTAGCTTACAAAAATTAATATGATATTCGTGTTCAGCAGGTAAGGAAACTTGAGTTTTATTTGAGGAGATTTTTCTTGTAATCTAAGGGCATTTATAATTAATATCGTTTATATTTACCATCATAGAAAAATTACGCGTAGTAACCGTGATGAAAACATCTTTCGTTCGTTAACTTGCTCACAGTTCCCTTACAAAAAAACGATGCTTTCATATCCAATAGCAAAGTATACTATTCTCTATCACCCAACAAAAACATTAATTTTTTAACACAACCCCACCATCTGTTGAAAAATATTTTTTTTCGGGACAATTAAAACTAAAATATTATAAAATATAAATTATTACTCATCAACAAACATATTTTATGTATTATAATATTTAATTTAAGAAAAGTTTTATTCAAATCAGCATCCGTATCTATTCTCTCCGTATTCATTTCGATCTTAATTGAATAAGATTGTCTATTGCGAACAAAAAAAATAATTTTTCATGTGCTCTTACTCGGTACTTACTTAGTTTTGTATATGCAAGAGAACATTCTGGTAGTAATTAAACACAATAATTTTTTTCTAAGGTTTAGCTAATATTGAAACTACAAACTGTGACTAAGTTTAAACGTTATAAATACATCTTTGTAGTTTGTATTATTATTTACATTACAATAACAAAAATTTTATGTCGTAAATTAATTTAAAATCACATAAAATAAAAATGAAAATATTTTTAAGTATCTGTTTAGTCAAACATTAGAGTCATTTTAGTGTTTTTAAAATGAGTTTATGTAAGCCGAGTGTGAATCATTTCGAAAAAAGCATGATTTAAAAATGTAGGCGTTGTTGTATCGATTACTGTTTTCATTTAGACTCTTGTGAACTCTGTTCAAGTGGCTGCTGCCTGAATTAGGGGTAATCAAAACAGGCCGTCGTATTTTTGTTTTGGTGGCGAGTGCTCAAATAAGATCGGATGCGTCATGGTTCTAACATATTCTTTTCTCAATCACATTCGTTTGTCTGTTAGTGCAAACTGCCAAACTAAATAAATTCTTTATTTGAGCTGCATAAAGATGAAATTAACAGTTTCAGGTTACTTTAAATCTTAAGTCCCTACTTTTATTTAAAAATAAAACAAAAAGTAGTTCGAATATCAGCTTCAAAAAGATTATTGTTTCCATTCAATCTGCAACGCGCTCACCTCTATTTTATTTTACTTGTTGAGGCATGTTTAAACGTACTGTTCTAGCCTGAATATTACCCTTATATTACGGTGCCATACTTTAAGCAAGTAATAACGAAACACTTATGGTGAGACTACAGTGTTCGTTCAAATTTCCCCTTCATCGATTTTCTCAGAAACAATAAGTGTTATCTACTCGATACATATAGAGAAGAAAATAGGAAAACAAAAGTTTTTTTTAACATATCGAGTCTTAACAACTGCATCTAGCAAAACATGCTGCAATTTGTGAAATTTAGTTTTGAACCAATTAGTAAATTTTAAGCTTAAACAAGTGAAAACGTGTCATCTTCTTATCGCCGATACAAGATTGTAATTCATTACTAGCATGGCTAGAGTATAACAACAATAGTTATCACTAGATAAAATAATTGATTACTTGAATCTAATAAATAAATGTTTATGTTAATTTTTTGTTTTCGTTATAATTCGCTATAATAGTAGACGAATTTTTGGTTTATAAGCGTTAACCATTTTTTGGTAGTTTATCGGTTAGCCATGTTCAAAAGGTAAACTTTTAAGGTTAAAATTTTCTTATAGGTTCGAAACAAGATCGATCGAAAATTGTATGGATTGCAAAAAATTTTCATAAATTGCACCATGGTTTGTTAGATTCAGTTTTTATTATATATTATTATCAAAAATAAAAAATATTACATCTTACTTCATATTTGAAATTAAATTGCACATGGCATGTCAAAATAATTATAATTGTTAAAATTGAAGTGCAAAGCAATATGTATTTGTCTCTTATTAATTACATGATCGGTATGAATTATGTGTAATTTTTATTTAGTTTTATTTTGTTGCATTATTATATACAACCATAGAATCGGTAATGACTGAAGTTTTTGCTTTTGAATATTTGCATAAGATTATTGAAAATCGGTTATTTTGAACTCAAACCTAACCGAAACCGGAACGAAAAAATATGCCAAGGAGCGAAACCGTAAACCGGATAAAAATAATATTCAGAACAAAAGCGTAATGGAAAACATTTCGGTTCGAAACTGTGCTAGTAATAATATTATTGCTGGAATTTGCGAATTCTTGATCGTTGACCACCTTTAGTTCAGATTAAGTCTTAATAAATCTGGGTCCTGAGATGGCCTTATTTCTATAATTGTAAAGGGCTAGGTAAAGGTAAATAACAACGATAAATCGCAACAGCTGTTTTTAGTTGATCCTATTTCAGCCACTTATACATGGTGTGGTATCTTCTTATTACCTACAGTATCATAAATAATTGGCAAGCTAGTTTGTTTTTTCGGAGACATAAAAAAATTTATTTACCTCGTACACTTGCGCAAACTGTGTTTTATAGGACTATCCAAGGATTTCTTAAACTCGGATATGATCAACAAAAATCCAAGAGAGAGAATTACTTATCCCTCTGGTAGACTTGTGCCACCAAAATCAATTTTATTCTATGTCTCGCGTTATGGTTACTTCGTTTTGTTTTAATGTGTTTATACCGTTTAAAGGAAGAGTGATGTTGTTAAATTTCCTGCTTTTGTTAAACGCAACGAGTTGTGTTTTAGAAGCATTAATTGTTACACCATTCTGCCAACACCAGCTGTTGGTGATGTTCGGAGCATTATTCATTTTTCTGTAAAGTGGCCCAATGTTGTCTGTTTTCAAAATTGTTATGCCCGCCAAATTACGTGATATTTAACAGGTAGCATTTATAAGAAAACCTACAATCAACTCCAGAACAAACTTTAGTTCTGTATAGGTGAGTTGAATGGAAAATAGTTCTTTGTAGTTCAAACGGCCACGGCGGCACTAACAGTAAAGATCAAATTCGTAATCAACCAAAACCCTCTTCCATTTTTCAATTACGACACGACTTCATTGCATTTTTCATTAACATTTTTATTAACAATCAATCGGTATGCCTCCTCTTCGGACTCCCTGTACAACATCAAGGTTATAATAGTTTTTGATTATATATTTGTATTCTTTTACAACGTTTCGAACTTTGTCTATTTTCCTTGTTTATATAAAAATGAAACAAAAAGAATTGCTAACGTTTAAATTTCTCTCTTTCATATTATAATAAAACAGAGAAAGAATTGAATTGTATTCTTGATTGATAAACGGGTGGTTCTTACTTTTTTTTATGTTTTATAGATTGATAGAAAAACAGGAAAAATGTTATGGAAAAAAATGAGACAATCTGTTATTAACTGGTTACGTTTTAAATTGTAAATGTATTGATTACAAACAATATGAATAACGAGCATCTGTTTCATGCAATCAACTCTTCCTTCTTTCTTGTCTAGAATAATTAAAAATTATTTATTAAATTAAAAGGAAAAACATTTTTAAATTTAAGTTGAGTTGTGTTTAGAACTTAAAGCTTAAATTGTGTAAATTTTAATCAAAAGGTGAACGTTATTGTTATAAAAAAAATAAAAATAAAATAAATGTATAAAAGAAAATGTTTTGTAAATTGTTCTCAATTAATTTAAATAATTTATTTTTGAAGTTGGTTTTTGATGTGAAACATCTTTTTGTATTTTCAACAGTGTTATATTTTCAACAGTGTTTTCTTTGCTTTTTGTTAGTCTTGTGTTTTAGAAGGTTATACTAGCATCAGTTGTTTAAAGAAAAAAATCAAACAAATATTCCGAATCAAGTTCAACATTTTTATTTGTTTATATTTTCGTATTTGTAAATATGAAGGTATTGTATTAGAAAGCCGCTCCGAAGATAGTTAAACCGTTGTTTTACCAATCCGATTATTGGAACAAATAAATCGGTAGTGGCTGAAAGTAATGCAAAGGAAAAATATGAATTGGATTGCCGAATAAACTCGTCAAAAGTTCTTTGCATAAAAGTGAACGAGAAGTTGGATATAAAAACTTTGCAGGATGCAACAGCTAACCATTTTAAGGATAGTACAGTATTTTGGGAAATTAAGTATATTGACATGCTAGTTCACCTTTGTTGTGATTGACATAGTGTTTTGCATTCTACAAAGCGTCTTTGGATGACGCTTCAGATTTTTGGATAAGTTATTTTTGGAAGGCAATTAGCAACAGCCTACAATCAACATATGTGCCACAGGACTGGATTTGGAAGAAAACAACTAAATTAATGTAAGCATTTCATTATTTAATTTATATATTTTTTGTATTTTTAGTTCCTTTTCGTTGTGTTAAATTATTACCTTTTTGTTAGCTAAAACTTTGATCTTTCTTGTATTAGAGTCCGCACTTGGTTCGTACATTCCTGTATCATTTTTAAAACATTTAAAAACCCTTGAAAAATAGATACCGTAGGTATCTATAATTAAAGTCGATTGCGACAAAATAATAATATCATCAACGGTGTAGCCGATGTAGGATTTGGTCCACCATCACGTTTGTCCACCATCACAGCATGGATGATAGAACGTCCCGTTGGGACATCCTCACTTTACACCTACTTAGATTGCGACTGCTTGATGTTAATTTTTGTGTACATAGCTTCGTACTTTTCCGTTTCGTTTAAGAGTGACTCAAAAAAGGCTATATATAACTTCAATTCTTCAATGTCAAGAAAAGCGCCAAGAGTGATTGAATTTTTGGAAATAGTCTCCTCAATGTCTGCAGCCTTGATAAGAGCCAGCCTTGATAAGCGTTTAAATATTCCTTGGTTTTGATTTTCTTCAGACAGAAGTTTTTAATATGTCATTTCATCAAGCTCTCCAAAGTCTTAAGAAAGTTTGATGAAAGACTCATTAGTCTTTATAAATCTTTATCTCGCAATAGTAAATTTGCTGTTTTTTGGATAAAGACGACCCCCGCATGTTTCACGAGGCCTTAGTACATAGTCAAAGGTTATGCACGGAACGAAGATTGTTGAAAACGTATTTTCTATTATGTCCAATCACTGTTGTGTCAATAAAGCCTAAATCTCGTCTGAGCCTGGTGATTTGTATAGCTCAAAGAAGCTGATAACCTAACAGTCACGGGCCATACAACTCGATTCGCTACTATACAACTTATTCGGTTTGGTTTTTTCCTATTTTGCGCGACTCCTTCTTGTGGCATCTTCCTAAATACATGGTGTTGGAGCAGTGCTGTATAGGTTTCTTAATTTGAAGAAGTGTGAGCGTCAATGTTTTATCATAGATTTATTCATGAGTTTCTTGGACATTTGTTTGAACTTGACCAGGTTTTTGTTCCACCAAGTCGCCTTGTGTACCACACGGTGTCTCGTTTATCGGAAACATCACATAATATTTGAAAATTTATATTTGTTGATTAATTTAGCTCAAAACCGGCATTTTAGTAAGCCGTCAATCTGGTCTTAGTAAAATTTGGTTTGCAGTTTTGTCCGTAAGTTTAGTGCTACCGCATAAAAAGAAGAATCACTACAAGTAATTGACTTTTCTTCGAAACGAATGCCATCGTAGTTATACTTATATTGCATAGAGCAATCAGTTTTTATGGATACGTAGCTTTTTTTTTTAATCTACGGGTGTGACAACCCTGGGTGGAGTAGTTCCTGAAGGACAACTGGAATAGTTCATGTTATTAACATTTGAATTAACGTGATATTTCACTAATCACTGGCAATACAAGTGATATATCATTAGTATTGGTAGTTGGTATTTTAGGGGTGTTGGCGGTTGAACTCAACGATAGCATGTCTTCATGTTGTCACGCTATTGCTTACTCGAAAAACGTGCCTTCATATTAGTCTAGATGTGGGCTTTAATCATTCAGGTAGACATTGCGTCACATGATCAAAGAACATGCTACCAGTTTGATTATTAACAATAACATTTAAGGTATTTCCTGCAAGTTTTTTTTAAAACAAATTACTATTTCTTAAAGGGTTAATGAAATTATTCTTATCTCACAACACATTCCTAATGCGCAACAATCGCTATTTCATGGTGGGTAAACGTTACAAGAGAAAAAGAAGAATGAAATGATCCTTAAAAAACATTCTAGAAGCAAATTGGTCCTACTCTGAAGTCTGAATCACAAAAAATTACAAATTATTTCAAGTCATTCACATAATAACATAGAGCAATTTATCTTCTACAATGCTGTACAATATAAAAACACCAAATACACCCTGTAACATTTAAATCAAATTACCATAAATGTCATAAATCATATTAAAATATAATTTAGTATTGTACAAAATGTTGAATAATAAATCAAATCTGTTTTAAAGGTTCCAGTTTATATTATTTATTACATTTCATTAAAATGTAAGCATATATATATGTCATATACTCATAATATATAGATCCAACATATGAAACTTGTTTGCTGAATGGATAAGGTTGACAGTAACTTAAGAAAAAAATTAGTGACTATGGCATTTAAGTTTTACTGTGTGTTTTACTGTTTAACCATGACCCACTTGTTTGAAACATACATTTTTGATTAGCGCTTCTCTGAATCTTTATCTAATTACTTTCTGAAGAAATTTTTGAATAATATTTACATAAACTTAACAAAAGTCAATGTTTGTTCAAAAAATTTATGAATGGAGTCACTTTGTTAGATTTATAGTTCTAGTATATAAAATGCGGTTAAATTTTTCTATAAGATAAATTTCGGTTATAAATCTATATGATTAAAATGGTGATAAAAATTTGACTAGATGTCCGTAATTTATTATGTTATATGAACTTTTAAATTTATTTTTAAAAAAGTAGTCGCGGGTGTAAATATTTGGTTTGATGTTGACAACGTTATTTATATGTTCAGTGTCTCACGTTTTTTTGTCGGCACCTAAATAGAGTAAACTTGTTATCTAGAAAAAATATGATGCAATTTTTTAAATAAATATATCTGAGACATTAATCTATGGACATAAAGATTTTTATCAGCTTCAGGTATATACTAAGTTGATTTACATTAAGCGATAATTCTATTTTTATTTTTTTATGTTGATGTAAGCGGATTTAAAATCGTGCTCTATAACGATTATGAGACAATGCGTAGGTTTTATTATACCGCATTTCTGAAATTTATATAGTGTTGCTGGGAAATAGCTCCATTTAAGACACTTTGAATTGCGCCTTGTTTGAACATCCCAAAATTACATCTATATGTTGATAATATACAGGCATTAGTTTAGTAAAATTTTGAAAAGTACTGTCTTTTGTTAAAAGCATCTTTAATAGTAGGCTACGTTGCAAGTGAATTCATGGAACAAGCTTGCACAAAAGATCAGAATTCGCTGTTTCATTCGAAAAATATTCATGTTAAATAAAAAAATCAAAGCGTCAGGTTATCCGCTAGATTTAGGAAGAATTCTTGACCAGACATATTTGTGTCGCAAGTAATAAGAATCCAGACCGCCCGCCTATTTCTAATTTTATTGTTCAATTGTAATTCACCAATAGTTCAATAAATAAGTAAATCACTGTTACTTTACAGTTTTAGTTATTATTATTTTAATTTTCACTACGTACTAACGTACTACTCAATCAGACAGAGTAAAGTAAAAATCAGAAATATATATTTCGATATTTGTTAAATATTTTATATTATTAACTGGACCCGCCAAAACCGGTCACTGAATATACAATATATATATATATATATATATATAATATATATATATATATATATATATATATATATATATATATATATATATATATATATATATATATATATATATATATATATATATATATATATATATATATATATATATATATATATATATATATATATATATATATATATATATATATATATATATATATATATATATATATATATATATATATATATATTAGGGAGGGTCGAATTATTAGACCACATTTTCTCATGTATTTTCGAAATCTACAGATTGTCCCAAGAAAAAGTGCCCATGGGACCATGGGTCTACGATGCATTTTGACTAGCCGAAATTTTGATTATATATTTTTGAATTTAATAAAAATCCATACAATTGCCATTTTATTATATTTTTTTATTTTATATAAAAAGTTAGCCGAAAAATGTTGTATAAGGCGTTTTTGGGGGCAAGGAATCCATTTTTGCTATTCATTTTGTTGAAAAATCGCACGACAGAGGGCGCCACTTACAGTTTTTTCTTTAATTTTAGCTATTACTACTTATAGCCTATTTTTAATGTCGAAAGGGTGTTTCTAAATTATTTTTAAGTTTTTTTAAGTAAACAAGAGAAAAAATTACAAGAAGAAAGTATTTACAAAAAGACAATTTTTTTTTAATTCAAATATAAAAATGTCAGTGCTTTATTTATTAAATCTACAAAAATGCTGAAAATATGTTTACTGATAGTCCTTTTTGCTATCAAATTTTGGCCGTTTCTTCCTAGATTCTAAAGTAGCTGCTATGAATCCCGGTCTATTTTGTTCGTGCACCCGTGTTGATGCTGTAGTTATGACCTGCACATGCCGTTCTGTCGCTTGTATGTCGCACGGTATTTGTGGATCAGCAATGGGTTCGTTGAAATCTTTGTATTTGAGAAGGTCTTCATACGCAAAGTCTTTTGTATATGGTGGTTCAAATAGTATTTCATCATCACTTAAATCAATCAGCTTTGTGTAATCAGTACATTCGAAGTTTATGTTCACTTTTTTGTACTGTCTCAAGTGACCCATTTCTTGTAAATTGTTTCGAATATATAAAATTTTTTTGTATCCCATTTGCCGTATTTCTTTGGTTTTGTCGAAAATCATTGATAGTAAAATACTTTCAGAATGAGCATAATATGAATTGTCGGAAATTACGTTATGTACTATTTTACGCAAATTTGGGGGCAAATGATCGCAATTCCTTATAAATTTGTACAAAAATTGACTACCATGTACGATTTAATTGTAGTATTTGATGTTGAACCACATTGGTACATAAACCTTTATGACGTAATTTGTGAGAATGCGTAAATTCTGTGATGGATTATTTCTTGTAACGTAAAGCCGTAAAATTCTACTGGCTTTCGTTAACCATCGAGCGTGGTGTATTACTCCTGGTTTCATATTGGCCAAATCAGGTGCGACAAAGCCATCAGATACAGCGTTTGCCATTTGATACAAGTATTTTGCGTCTGTTGATAAGTCTCTCAAATTTTCCAATTGTGGCGGCATACCTTCCAATGGAATTGCTTCGAAATTACTTACAATCTAAATGAAAAAGATATTAACATATGTCAGGAATGTGAGCGAAACTGAAAATATAACAAACCTCCAATGATTCACAATTATCAAGTAACTTTGCTATTGTTCCAGTACTTGTTTTAGGTCCAGTGGTTGTAGCTTTCTCCAATGTGGTATACAAATGCCTGAAGGGTAGTTCATTGAAATGTAGGAGGCAGACGAACCAGTGTAATGGTCTGTTTAAGTGAATTTCCATTTTGCGAATAATTCCATTGTTAACGCCAGTATTTAATGGCTCCCCATCGAACAAGAAATTCCAATCAAATTTCCAAGTGAAATATCTTTGTCCTCGAAGAACTTTATCAGTTGATCCTTTTTATATTGCGCATTTTCTTCCTGCAATGCTATGTATCCTATATACTCCGAAAGGGGCTCTTTAAGGATCACCATATGACTTTCTTTAATAGTTCGTGGATGTTGCTTATTGTCTATCGTTATTGCTGTAATTGTTGTGTCCTTTCTGCTATCAAAAGAGAACACCAATATCGACGAATTATCCCATCGTTTTCGTAACAGCTCACTTCTGCATTTCTGTCTTTCTCTTTTAATTTTATTTGAATCTATTACTCTTATTTGCCCGCTGCTCTCTTTAAACTGTATATCTTTATTGTTTGTTGAAAGCAAAGCTGCTGCAGCTACATTTGAAATACCATATCGATCACATTCCATAGCGCAGTTTGTAAGATCATACCTTGGTGCATATCGCGTTGGCGTTACAACGGTCTCAACACTTTCATCTATTTCCATTACCTCAGAAATTTCAACGTTATATGTTACATCTGAAGAAGTAACAGTAAGTTTTGCTGCTGTTGTTGCAGTGGTTTCTGTTACTGACTGTATATATTCGCAGATTTTTTGCTGACGTCTGCCACGCTGATCTATCATAAATGGTTTAAGATTGTTTGGAATTACAGCGTTTTCCCGGCATGTACATGTAGAATATGCTATAGCGCATTTGCATCTCGCAATGTCGAATAAATTTTCCATAGAGTCAACAAACTCGGCAAAAGCTTTTTTTTGGCGACTTTTTGTTTTCTCTTTATATATTTCTATAAAGCGATTAAGTTTCGTTATAACTGACGTCATTTGTATTATTGGAATTCGCAATTTCTGCCAAATTTCAACTAATTTCTCCGCCACTAATGGGGTAAAATCTTTCAAAGGCTTCCGTTTTTTGAAATACTGTTTCTCCTCCATGGGTAGTGAAATCCGAAATTCTACGTCCACGCCGTGCTACCTGGGTAATGCTAACAGAATTAGGTTGGTGTAGTTGAGAGGGGCAGAGTAAATACTGCTTATACTCAATGATTCTGCACCATGGCGAGTCATTGGCGCCACAAAACCAATGCAACTCAAGCGTCTGTTCTCCATGTTAGGGGCGGCTTGGAGCGGGCGTCTGTCTTGGATCAAGCGGCTCGCTATATAAACGTGTAGCAAGCGTCTGTTCTCCATGTTAGGGGCGGTTTGTAGCGGGCGTCTGTCTTGGATCAAGCGGCTCGCTATATAAACATGTAAAAAGGTTGTTTCTGGTGACCTAAAGATGCAGAACGAACCCATTCACGAAAATTTGGGTTGGGCGAAGGGCTAACACCCCATTTCCGTAAAAAACTACTTGTCATGAATTCTGTACACAGGCCTCGGATTATCTCGGATTCACTATTAGAACGACCTCGGAAACTGTACCCGGACTACGATTTAAAAATGGGAACCTGGAACGTGCTAAGCCTTAGAAGACCAGGAGATCTACTGAAACTTACAAACCAAATCAATAGCTATACACTGGATATAGTGGCGTTACAAGAACTAAGATGGCCAGGGAGTGGAATCCACGAAACAGCCAAAGGATACACTCTCTACTATTGCGGTCATGAAAACGGAGGAGAATTTGGAGTTGGCTTTCTCACACATCGTCGCGTGAATCAACATGTTATCGACTTTCGCCCAATTAATATGCGGATATGCACAATGAGAATCCGCACGCAAAAATTTAATGTAACGATCATCAATGTTCATGCACCTACTGAAGACAAAGCAGATGACATTAAAGACCTGTTCTTCCTAGAACTCGAAGAAGTCATCAATAACATCCCGCGGCACGATATAAAAATCGTGGTAGGTGACTTCAATGCGCAAATTGGTAGAAGTGCAGAACTTAAAACACATGTCGGCCCTAACAGCTTGCATCATGCTAGTAACAATAACGGCTTTCGCACAGCTGAACTGGCTATGATGTATGATCTAGTAATATCTAGCACTTTCTTTCCTCATAAGAGAATCCACAAAGCAACGTGGAAATCAAATGATGGAAGAACTGAAAATCAAATCGATCACGTCATGATTTCTAAGAGACACTCTACAAGTGTAACTGACGTTCGATCATACAGAGGTGCTGATATGGACACCGATCATATGCTTGTCATCTTTAAGTATAAGTGCAAATTATCATCTACATTTAATAGGCAAGCAAAAAAGACCGTGCGCTGGAATGTCGAAGCATTTTAACACCTGGAAACACTGAATAGATATCAGGAAATTGTAACGCAAAACATAGAAGAGCATGACATCCCATCTGAGATGCCATTAAACATACAAGAAGAATGGCAAACGCTTCAATCAACCATCATATCCGCAGCACAAACTACAATCGGAAAACGACCACCGAAATCACGCAACGAATGGTTTGATGACGAGTGCCGCGAAAGCATTGACCACAAACAAAAACTGCGAGAAAAATGGTTAACAAGAAATACCCGAAGCTCCCAAACTGATTATCTATGCGCCAGAAAAGCCTCAGCAAAACTCCTACGGAAAAAGAAACGCGAACACATGAAGAGCTGTATCGAAAACATCAACCAACATGCGGCTAATGGAAATTCGAAAGAGTGTTTTGCCAATGCACGGAATCTGACCAAAGATTTCCACCCAAGATCTACAGCCATCAAAAATGGAAACAACGAGCTTACAACAAGTGAACGTGATGTGCTGGAAGTATGGCGATCCCACTTTCAAGACCTACTGAATAGGACGAACGAAGTTCATCCTATTCGAGCAATTGCTCCGTCAAGTGAGGAGATTTTTGTCCCTTACCCAACAATAGAAGAAGTGGAAGCTGCCATCAAAAAATTAAAAAATGGCAAATCACCAGGTATCGATGGAATCCCTGCAGAACTACTTAAGAATGGAGGAGCAGCTCTGGTCTCACGTATATATGATCTGATTCTTGCAATCTGGGACCAAGAAGAACTACCTGCTGAATGGAAAACAGCTCTCATTGTTCCGCTACATAAAAAAGGTGACCGCCTAAAGTGTGCAAATTATCGTGGAATCGCACTGTTGAACACTGCATATAAAATACTAGCTAATGTCGTACTCGCTCGGCTCATCCCGTTTGCCGAATCTATCATCGGCGACTATCAGTGTGGTTTTCGTCCCAACCGTTCAACCACAGATCAATGTTTTACCTTAAGGATGATTCTGGAAAAATGTTGGGAGTACAACATCAGCATTCACCAGCTCTACGTTGATTTCAAGCAAGCATATGATAGCATCATCCGCGACAACCTCTGGTCTGCACTCATATGCCTTGGTATTCCAGAGAAACTTGTTTCTCTGTGCAAACTCACAACATCGGGATCAAACTGTAGAATAGTAATCGAAGGGTCAGTTTCTGACTCTTTTGATATAACATCAGGTGTTCGACAAGGTGATGCACTCGCGCCCGTACTATTTAATTTGGCGCTTGAGTACGCGATAAGAAAAAGCCGCATTGAGACACAAAACTGTATATTTAACAAATCTAGTCAAATTCTTGGCTATGCAGATGATATTGTGCTTCTCGGACGTAGAACAAGCGATATCAAGGATAGTCTCTCTCGGCTTGAAAGAAATGCTAAACGACTTGGATTATGCATTAACACCGGCAAGACTAAACTATTAACAACATCCAGGAATAAACCTCCCGGCAATCTGAATACTGGCGACTATGAAGTGGAACGTGTGGAAAACTTCAAATACCTCGGGTCTGTAATAACATCGTCAAATGACATGCAGGCAGATATTAAAGCTCGTGTCTCAGCCGCATACAGAGTTTTCTACGCATACTCAAAACTTTTGCGATCTAAACATCTTTCGCAGTCGTGCAAACTCACACTTTACAAAGCATTAATTCGACCTGTGCTTACCTTTGGAAGCGAAAGCTGGACACTGACTTCCTCCGATTGTAGAATTTTATCAACATTCGAGAGGAAAGTCATACGAACAATTTATGGTCCATGTAAAGTTGCTGAAAATCAGTATAGAATCCGAATGAATCATGAAATCAGACAGCTTCTTGGAGGCTGCGATGCAATCGGATTCATTAAATCTAACCGGATTAGATGGTTTGGTCATGTAGAAAGGGCACCATTAGATAGAATGATTAAAAAAGCGTCCCAACAACAACCAGCTGGTGTTCGTCGAAGAGGAAGACCTAGACAACGCTGGCGTGATGACATCATCCAAGACCTTCGTGATATAGGATGTCGAAACTGGGGTCAACTGGTCATGGAACGAGACGATTGGAAGCTGATTGCACAGACGGCAAAATCCCTCCATGGGATGTAAACGCCAGAGAGAGAGAGAGAGTTTCTCCTCCATTAAAAAGTGATAATACCTAACTATATCACCATTTGTAGGTAGGGTATCGTCATTGCCTAGTTCTGAAGGTATGCCAAACGTAAAAAAATCCGGATTAAGAATTCTTTGTTCTAAATCCGATGCTGTGGAAGTGGATGCATCGTAAGCACCAGCGGACGTTGATGGCACAGGTTCCATTTCTTGTATTTCACTATACAACTGCACTTCCTGCTACATACAAACAAATATTAACTAATTTAACTAATTAGCAAAGTATTATTGAACGTAGGTTCTTTACAGAAAGGAATTGTATTTGTTTGTTTTTATGATTATTATAAAAATTACTTAACATACCTGGACTTCTATATTATGTTACGAACACTTACACACACAACACTTTACACTTGACAAGAAAAAAAGAAAAAACCCTTTTTACTAAAAAAAACTAATTAACACCTTTCTTATATTTATTTTATATTTTATTAAAAATTAAGTTCTGTTTTCTTTGAAAGTAACACTAGAGTCTAGAACTAACTTAGCTATATAACAAAAATTTTAAAAACATTCTTCTAAAAACTAACTAAAATATCTGACTATACTTAAGTCCGCCTACTTAAACTTATACTTAAGCCCTCCTACATTTTACTTATCCTATCCCATTCATCGTAACATTTCCAACATTTCTTAAACATCTGTTGGAAATTCCCAAACCCGTAACGATGAATAGGAAAGGATAATAAAACAAAAACTTAAAAATAATAAAAATATAAAATAATGTAGAGAAATTTAATTTAAATTTAAATTGAGATAAAAAAAAGGATGAGACCGTTTATGATCGCCAAATCGATCACATTGACGCCACTAAGCAATTATATACTAGGTGCGTAAACTGCTAAGTGTTACTGTTTGGTTTTAAGAACCAAGCCAGTAGTCTCTAGGATTGGCTTTGTGTATCGTGATTACAACAGTATTGTGTGAATAATTTTGGCCTACATGAAAACAGGAAAATGTAAGAATGCAGTGAAATGAAGAAATTTCTAAAATTCAAATTATTATTAAAGCACAGCACTTACCAAAAATTTAAATATTTAGTTTGATGTGAAATAAATGGAAATATTTGTTGTGCGAAAATTTTAGACCATAGTAATGTTTATAAATGTTTTTTATAATTACTCCCCTTCAATTGTAAACCGGGCTTTATCTTCTTCTTTTATTTAAACAAAATCTTAAAAATAATTTAGAAACACCCTTTCGACATTAAAAATAGGTTATAAGTAGTGATAGCTAAAATTAAAGAAAAAACTGTAAGTGGCGCCCTCTATCGTGCGATTTTTCAACAAAATGAATAGCAAAAATGGATTCCTTGCCCCCAAAAACCCTTTATAGAACCTTTTTGGGCTAACTTTTTATATAAAATAAAATAATATAATAAAATGGCAATTGTATGGATTTTTATTAAACTCAAAAATATATAATCAAAATTTCGGCTAGTCAAAATGCATCGTAGACCCATGGTCCCATGGGCACTTTTTCTTGGGACAATCTGTAGATTTCGAAAATACATGAGAAAAACACACAAAAATCAGTTCCATACAAATCGACCCTCCCTAATATATATATATATATATATATATATATATATATATATATATATATATATATATATATATATATATATATATATATATATATATATATATATATATATATATATATATATATATATATATATATATATATATATATATATATATATATATATATATATATTTCCATGTTGGCGCAAAATAATAATTAATTAATTTGTTAGTACGGACTTGTCCTATTTTGATTTTCGGAAGTAAACGCTATATATTTATATACAAGCGGAGCCGTGAATGTGTTATTTTCACGTAGCTCTAATTCTTACATTCTTACGTAATGATACCAAAATAAGGAAAATGTTTATATAAACAAAACTCTGTATGCTAACAACTAAATTCTGTATGTTATTTTAAATATATTTACATAAAGAAGAGGAGAAATCTGTTACTATGTGTTCGGTGAGTGGTAGATTTGGCTATTCACCTTACTAATTGTTTTAGCCAAGACACTTTGGTAAACTTTGTGAATGATTTGAATTAACATTCAAACAAATCGTTACAATTGTATTTTGTAACTGTAGAATTTCAATGTAGGAATTATTTATAATAAATAAATGATCCCCTACATCACCCTCCTTTCAGTTTAAAAGTTCCCGGGAGATAATGTTTATGTTCTATCGGATTTTGAAATTCAAATTCTGCCTGCATTTTTAGTTGGAAGCTGACAATAATCTACCTTCAATTATGAAAAGTTAAATTTAACTTGTTTCAATGGTTTTGGTTTAATACTATCCATTGAGCTAAGTATACCATATGCTGGTTTGATTCGGTCAAGCGAAATAGATTGATGCTTGCCATTATTATCTACGATAAATTGTTTTCGTAATTTCCGAATCACTTTGTACGGACCTTCGTACGGAGGTATAAGTCCGGTAAGAACCTTATCCACGAGAACAAACACGTATTCGCAATTCTCAAGTGACTTCGGTAAAAATATTTTACTTTCTACCGCTCTAGGTGGAGTAGGAATTATATCATGCTTGGCTGATCTCAAACGGTCAACTACCGTTTCTTGGGTTGGCAACGTTGACTGAGCATAATCGGCAAGAAATTCACCTGGTAGTTTTAATATTTGTCCGTAGACAAGCTCTGCTGGTGAACACTTAATATCCTCTTTGACCGTTGCTCGAATCCCTAAAAGAACTGGTGAAATTTCAGTGCTCCAATTATTTGTGCTGCCACGGGCCATCAACGCGGCTTTCATCCCATTAGCTTGTGGATGATACGCTGTAGTGCGGATTTGGTGCGAGCCTAACAATTTCGTTAGCTCAGATAATAATTTTGACTCGAATTGAGTACCTTGGTCCGTTGTAAAATATAACGGAACTCCGAATCTAGAAATATAATTATTTACGAACGTTGAGGCTAAAGTTGCAGTACACATATCCATCATTGTATAAGCCTCAGGCCCACGTGTGTACTATTTGGACTTTTATACAAAAAAATTAATTATTTAGAAAATTCGGGATATCGATTGTCCCCACACGAATATTGCCATTAGGAGTCTCTTACTTCCGACCAATTAACCTATCATCTAAAAAAAAACTAAAATCTAATAATATATTAGACAAATAGACTTGCTTAATTTGCTGTTGATAGTTGAGTTCTCCAGAATTCTCGTACCAATCCGATTGTTGTGGTTTCCAATGATTCACCATTTTCTTAAATTTCAATACTATATCCAAAACTGCTCCCTTGTTTTCCAAATTCAATGATCAATTTCGGCTTACTTGTTTATTTTCATTTATTTATTTATTTATTTTATTTTACCAAACATATATATACAATAATACATTTAATCTTAATCAATACAGTTTTACATAAAAATCTTAATAGTTAATACAAAAAAAAGTTAATTAAAATGTAGAACAATAACAATAAAACACTAAAAATGCAAAAATATGATATAAGATGGTAAAATACTAGGAACATTTAGAAGTGCGTAAAGCGCTTATTGCAAATGCTCCAACATTGAAGAAGTTGAATAAATTATAGCTACCAACTTGCGTGAGGTGCATTATTGGTTATAAAACTAACAAAAATATTCTTAATATATAATTGAAATATAGGATTGTAGGTTAATAGATATAAAATAATTGAAAAAAGAAGAGTTGATGAAATAATATAAAAGAAAACAAGAGAGAAACGAAGTATTGATGTATGCAGAAAAGCAAAGTTATAAATGCAATTTTAAGCCTATGTAAAACTTATTACTAAAAATAGATTTCAATATTAGTCTTTGTAAAAAGCCACTTTTTTAGATTTTTCAGGAACAAGAAAATAGGGCGAGAATCGCTTACAGACTCAGGTAAAATATTGTAGAGGAAAGGGGCCATAAAAGAATAAAAGCGACGACAGTTTTCTTTTCTGGTAAATTCGATCAAACATCTAGTGTTCGTTCTAAGATTGTACTGCTCAATTGTTTTAACTATATTATAGCCACCTCTCAAGAAAAAAACTCTCAAAACTTTGTAAACGTAAAGGCGTCTTAGGGGCAATATATTCGCTTTCATGAAAAGTGGAAACGACGGTTCTCTAGGTTTTTTGAAATGAATTACACGTAGAGCAAACTTCTGAGCTGTTATAAGTGATTTTATATTAATCAGATATGAACCTCCCCAGCATACCAGTCCATATTCAAGTCGAGAATTTACAAGAGAAAAGTACAGTCATCTCAGCATCTGACGAGGACAAACATCACGCAAAATAAACAACTTAGATATAGACGAATAAAGCTCATTACGAATTTTTTCACAATGGGGTAAAAATTTCAATTTTGTATCCAAGATTAAGCCTAAATATTTGAAAGTTAACACTTTGTCAATTTTAATACATTTATTACAACAGTGATTGGGATTCAAGCAGCCTGAAGAATGATATATAAATGCGTTTGAGAGGCTACTGTGATCGTTACTTAAACCAAATGTCATATACCGAGTTTTGGAGCTCAGAACCATTGCATGAATATTGAACCACTTCCTGAGTTTAACTAAATCGTTATTCATTTTGTTCATAACAGTCGTCCAATCATCACAACAATACAGATAAGCAGTGTCATCAGCAAAGGCGAACAATGAGCTTTCCATCTCAAGTTTACAGAGTGAGTTTATATAAACCAAAAATAAGATTGGTCCCAAGACTGAGCCTTGAGGAACGCCGGCCGTAATCTCAATATCATGGCTAAAAGTATTATTTACTTTTATTCTTTGCGTACGACTTGTTAAATAAGATTTAAACCAGTGCAGAACAATTCCTCTAAAACCAGATGATAGTAATTTATTAAGTAATAGTATATGATCAACGGTATCAAATGCTTTAGTTATATCAATAAATAATGCCGCTACCTTCTTATTGGTGTTTAAGCCTGAATATAACTTCGTAAAAAAATCAATCAAAGTATCTTCTGTGCTTATACCTTCACGAAATCCATACTGACAGTTACTCAAAAATTTTGTTTTACGAAGGAAGGACATCATTCTTCCTTTGACGCATTTTTCAAGGATCTTAGAAAAAACAGGCAACAGTGATATTGGCCTGTAATTGGTCATATCTAACGCATCACCACCTTTAAATAGAGGAATCACAACTGCTTTCTTAAGGCTTGAGGGAAATGTCCCACTTGTAAGACTCAGATTAAAAATGTATGTTAAAGGTTCTAATATGTGCTGAGAAATTTTTTAACTAAAGCATTTGTAATGCTATCATAACCGGATGATTCCGAATTATCAAGATCACTGATAATTATTCTAACTTCGTCTTGTGTAATTGGGGTGAAAAAACAGTTGGAGGGTTCAGAATAATTGGAATAAATTAAATCATTCTTTTCAGCAGAATCGCATACAACCGTTTCAATATGATCTGTTTTAAGCTTGGCCGAAATGGCAGTGAAATAACTGTTAAACAGCTCAACGATAGAGGATTCAGTTTCATGAATTGTTCCTTGTTCATCTCTTACCTTACTTAGATTGGATGGTTTATTCTTCTGACCTGTGATATCTTTGACAATTTTCCACTGTTTCTTAGGGTTATTTTTATTTTTTTCAAATAAACGTTCGTAGTAAGAAAATCTTTCATGTTTGATCCTCTTAGACACTTCTGTTTTAAACTTTAGGTACCTTGTTTTCAATTTACTGTTAAGTGGATGTCGTTTGTGCTTTACATATAATCTGTTTTTATCTACTATCATTTTACACAATCCATCCGATATCCATTCTTTAAATTTATTATCACAAGGTTTATTTAAATAAAATGATTTGGAAATAGATAAATGTCGGTTTAAAATTGCCATAAAATTGTCATAAGCGATGTTGACGTCCAAGGCAGAAAAAACATTGTCCCAAGATTCTATGCTGAGATTTTTATTTAACTCGTCTATGTTTAATACAGGTGTAGGTAGAATATCAGCATCACAAGAATCCTTTAAAGGTGCTTTTACTTTTAAATTCAACCAAGTAGAGCTATGGTCAGTAAGTTCAAGATTCAACACGTTGGAAGACAGTATTAGTTTAGATTGTAATTTTTGCCTCACAAAAATATGATCTAAACAAGTTGATGATTCAGATCTTGTTATCTCATTGACAAAAGAGCTTAAACCGAATGAGGACATTAGTGTTAGATAATCTCTACTGGCTTGGTTTGAAGATAAGGTGTCTATATTAATGTCCCCCAGAATAAAAAGATTTTTTGTTTTGATTGATGAAATTAAATTACTCAATTCTTCCAAAAAAGAATTAATTGAAAAAGAATGCATTCGATACAAACAAATGGCTGAGCATTTTTCCTTTTCCAAAATAAAATCTACTTTAATCCCATCAGCACTTTGCATAGGCAACAAATCAACAGTATAATGCATGGTATTACTAATATAGGCTGCAACTCCAGCATTTTGATTATTAGGATTACACTTAGCATAAAGGTCAAAATCATTTAGAAATAAATCATTAACTTAATATGGTTCACCATTTCCTATACCTCAATAATACACCAAAACTGCCCCCTTTATCATTCTTACTTTACGTTATCATATAATTTCTCCTTCAAACAAGTATAATAATGTCAATAATTGTACTTCCCATCAGTACTGTTGTCACAAAAAAGCAATTCGATATAATCAAAAACATTGCACTAAGAGTAGCGGTGAATAATTTTTTCTTTATTTTAATTACATTTATAAAATACATATACTTGTGTTATTTTGATAAATTGCTTTTAGGTAAATTGCAATTTCTACTCTCTATAATCACCTTTTATTGTATAAAAACTACACCATATTAGATATATGGAATGTAGAGATATTTTCAGTTTGATTATGCCTAAAACAAAACACAAATATTTTTTTGTGTTTTTTTATTCATTTACCTTATAGATATATATATTTAGATTATTTACCAATATATATATATATATATATATATATATATATATATATATATATATATATATATATATATATATATATATATATATATATATATATATATATATATATATATATATATATATATATATATATATATATATATATATATATATATATATATATATATATATATATATATATATATATATATATATATATATATATATATATATCTATAATAATTCTTTTTAATATGTCGCCATTGCAAGGCGCACTTAGTAGAAAAACAAAATTAGAGAGGAAAAACACAACTTTATCTTTTTTTTCGATTTTAAAACAAATATTTTTCTTTTAATGTTTCTTCTATAGAAACCAAAAACTGAATGAATCTTTAAAAAAAATGTAATTTCCTCGATTTTTTGTTTTCTAACATGCCACAGGGTATATCACAATCATTCTGTTTCCTTCTTATTTTTTTTCTCGTTATGTTGATTGTTGTATTAAAAATAAAGGTCTATCCGGGTGAAACCATTTTTGAAATATCCGTTGCATTGTTAATTAAAACAAATTTGTTTTTTTTTAATGTGTTATCGTGCAATACACGTGTGAATCTATCAACACAAGTAAGTAAATACGCATATGGAAATAGGTGAAGGGCCTACAATATCCAGATGTATGTGTTCAAATCTGCCTGCTGGAATTTCAAATTTAGCTAGAGGTGACTTTGTATGTCTATGTACCTTAGCTCTTTGGCAAGATAAGCATGACTGTGCCATATGAGTCACATCTTTTATCATGCCTGGCCAAAAAAAACGAGACGTAATTAACTTACTGGTAGCTCTAGCTCCCGGATGTTAAAGGTTATGCAGAGCATCAAATATTTGTTTTCTTATTGTTCGTGGTATGTAAGGACGATTAACTTCCGTTGAAGTTTCGCAATCCACTTCGAACCCTGGTAATTTAAATAATTCAAGGCGATAACTCGCCACATGACGTCTAGAACAAGAAAGAAAATTCTGTAGTTCATCGTCTTCTTTTTGTTCATTAATAATTGCATCATAGTCGAATCTAGTTTCGACTTCCTGGATTTTAACCGAAACCGTATCATCTGATACTAAATTAATTCGGGATAAAGTATCTGCTACTACATTGTGCTTTCCTTTCACATGTTGAATGTCAGTAGTAGATTGACTAATATAATCCAAGTGTCTCGCTTGTCTTTTATTTTTCCAGTTTTTGAATGTATTGCCCTAGTCAGAGGCTTATTATCTGTATATATAGTGAAATCACGCCCTTCCACAGAATATCTGAAATGTTAATGGCTAAATAGATTGCTAACAATTCTCGATCGAATGCGGAATACTTGCGTTCAGCATCCGTTAGCTTCTTTGTAAAGAAACCCAACGGCTCCCAGCAGTTTTTTATTATATTGTTGAAGGACTGTTCCGACTGCTATATCAGAAGCATCGGTAGTAATGCTGTATTTTGTATCCGTAAGGGGATGCGAAAGCATAGTAATTTTCCCTAATTTTATTTTTAGGCTCTCAAATGCTTCATTGCATGCAGTGGGCCAACATAAAATTCTTATGAGTTTTTGGCCGTTTTAGTAGCTGTGCCAAATGCACATGAATGGAGTTAGCAATTCGGCTAGGTTAGGAATGGTCCGATGGTAGTCATTAACCATGCCGACAAGTTGTTGGATTTTTTTTAATTGAATTTGGAGCGGGAAGTTTTCTAATGGCATTTATTTTCTCCTCTGTAGGTAGGATTCCATTGGTATTAATTCTATGACTCAAAAAATCTTGAGTGCTAGCGCCAAATACGCATTAAGAACTCTTAATATGCACACCGTATTAAGCTAGTCTACCAAACAGCTGTTCTAAATGTAATTTGTGCTGAGCCTCATCGGAAGAAGCACTAAATGTCGTCAAT
>OY856186.1:102343183-102439425 GCA_963693315.1 Diogma glabrata | reverse complement strand
AATTAGACTAACTATAAAAACTAAATTTTATAAATCTAAAGGTACAAAACAACCACTCAGCATATTCTATTATAATATGTTTTATGATATTTGATTCTTCTATCATGTTGTTACATGTTATGTCTGGTTGATAACATTCCATCATATTTCTAGTTATGCTATTTTGCATTGATAGCACTTTTCGTGAGAAAGCAGTTTTGTTATATGACTTGATGATACTATGGGGTTATAACTCCTCCCTGGGGTGATGAAAAGTCGTCCTCGACTTTTGTTACTATGCCGGCTTTCCTTAATAGGTCATTGTATGCTACTTTGGTATTTTCCAGGTTAATTGGATTTTGCACTGTTTTTGTTATCGAGCATTTACACAGGCACATATACGATAGTACAACGATTACACATATGGATGATAATGATAAACCTCCTGAAAGTGTCCATATCCAATTTTCGTGATGATATTGCTTCAAAAAAACTTGTCGTAGCAGTTTCCTGTTTTGAATGGTATCCTGTTCGATTGCTGTTATGTTCTGAACAATTTTCATTTTCCTTACTATTTGAATACTGTGAAGTGCTCCCTGGATTTCCTCATTCTCGGTTTGACATTCATAAGCTTGAAATTCTTTGTTGTTTATCGTGGCTGTACAATTATTGATTGTTATTAAAAAATTTCCTGTTAAATTTCTGTCATCTGGTCCACAATTAGTAACTATTTCGACGTTCTTTCCATTATTTATTAGTATTTTAACCTCAGATATCCATTGTATTGCTGTGTTGATCTCCCATGTTACTTTGCAGCTGCCTTGATTTCCAAAGACTAGTGGTTTTATGCATTCAGCCTTAAATTCTTTTAGATCTGTATGTTTTTGGACAAAATTGTTGTAGTTGATGGTGGTGTATAGTTTCTGTCTGTTTTTGATGAGGTATTGTGGGTAACTTTCGATAATGCTGTTGTTTACAACTAGTGGAGTAAGTCTTATTGTTGTTGATGTAAAATTTTCCAATTTTGGTACCTCTAATATGTATAATAGTGTTTCCTCACATATAGCAATTTTGGGTGTTACAAATTTTAAAGCTTCGTCTGGAATTGTTATATTTACTCCTTGTTCAGTCAAAAGATTTTTTAGAACAATGATTTCTTTTAACGAAAGAACTTTGTTGCTTGGCAGTGCTATTTTGGTTCTTACTATTGCATCTTGGATGTCCTCAATAATTGCATCGATGGTTTCAATTTGCATAATTGCTGTCATAATTTCTAACTCGCTCAGAACTATTTTATTGGTTATCGATGTGTTGGTTAATACTGCATTTATTGTTTTTGTTAGTAGCTGAATTCTTTTGTTGATCTGCTCGTTGACTTGGTATTGCTGGTTGTTTTCATTTATTAGACCATTCATTGTAGCGTTGATTAACCTTAAGTCGTCTGCATCTGGGCTTCCAGCTAACCATTTCCATCCTGATCCCAATGCATCCCATCTTCGTTGTCGGAGACGTTTTGGTGGTTTTATTTGTAGTAAGTTGTTATGTAACCTTTTACATTTTTCCTTAACTATTGTATACAAATCAAGTTCATTCTTATCTATCTTATCAACTATATGTTTCATAATTAATTCTATGGTAGTTTCTAGGTTTGTTATATTAATTGGGTGTATGACCCTTATGATCCCTGTTTGAATTTTACATTCGTTTATTTTTTCTAACAGAATTGGATCCTCATGCAAATTTTTTATTTCCAATTTTTGTGTATTGATACAATTAAATATAGTCAAAATTAATAACTTTTTAAAAGTAACCATGTTTCAAAATAATAAGTAAAAATTTCAGTATACAATACTACAATACAATATTTCAATTCAATATTCTTTTTAACTTTAGATTTAATTTTATTTATTATTGATGATAATATTATCGATTGATAAAACTGTTTTCTAAAATTTCTAATATCAATTAATTTTTATGCAATAAAAATTTCTAATGAGAATTTCTTTTATTTAGAATTTTGCTTTTATTTTTCTTGTTTTTATTAACATGGATAAGAATAGTAAAATTGGTTTGTAAGATTTGTAAAATCAGTTTTGGATAATTAATTAATTAAGATATTCAAATAAAAATTATATTGTCATAGTAAAAATTTCTGAAATGAAAAGTAAAAATCAAAATTAGTATTTCTTTAATCTTTTAATTTTATTTTTGTTTCTTTTTATATTCCTGATTGTTTTAAAAGTTTTGTAGTTTGCATTTTTAATTTTGGTTTCCAGCCCTCTTGGCTGAGATTTTGTTCTGATGTTTGGTTTAAGATAAACCAATTGATCATCATGTAATCTAGGTGGATCTTCTTTATTGTTATTTTGTCTCTCTATTCTGTTTATAACTTTTTCTAAATTAGTATTGACCGTTTTAAAAATTTGTTTGGCTTGTTCTTGTATTTCTGCCGGGTTTATTAAGTTATTTTGATTAAAAATGATCTCGTTCGGTGTGAAACCGGTTGACGAGTGTACCGAGTTATTATACAAAGCTACTGATAACTCTATCGCTGTTTGAATACTCGAGTTTGGCGATTTATTACGGTTTGTATTGAAAATTTCTATAATAGTTGAATGTGTTTTCTCAACTTGACCATTTGATTCCGATGATGATGCGTACTCCAATCGGATATTAAGATTGCTTAAGTATTCTTTGAATTGTAGTGACTGGAAGGTTGTCTCATGATCTGAGAAAATAACGTTAGGAATTCCGAATTGAGTGAAATACCTCGTTAGAGCTGTAGTTGTATCCAATAGATTTATAGTTTCGATTGGAATCATTTGTAAATGTTTAGAAAATGAGTCAACAACGGACAAAAAATTTGTTTTGTTGATATTAAAAATATCTATGTGCACTCGTTCTAATGGTTTTTTAGTGCTCGGTCGCGGAGATATTTTTATATTATACGGTTTTCGGTCGTATTTATGAACATTGCATATGTTACATGCATTGATATGTCGTTTGATCACACTACTCATGTTAGGAAAAAAGTAGGATCGTTTGATCTGATTTACTACTTCATTCACCCCTCGATGGGCTCTTTCGTGCTCTTTAACTACGATTGCATTTTGACGCTCTTCATTTTTAACATCTTCGACCTTTTCTGTAGCGAAAACGAAATGGCCGTTTTGTGAGAAATTTTCTCGAAATACTTCCTGGATTGTCTGGTACAATTGTTCAGGTGCCAGGATTGCTGTTTGTTTACCGTTATGAAACTCTTTTATGAAATTTGTAATATCTTCTTTTTGAAATGATTTTTTCGAAATAATTACTCGTTTATAGTTTGGAAATATGTCTTCCAAAATTACTGTGTCTAGATTTGAAATTTTGAAAAATAATTGGTTCCTATAATAATTTATAGGACGACCTGCGAAGTGGATGAAATAATCATCGGATGTATCCGCAGAATGAATAGTGTCTATGTCACTATCCCTATTGGGAAGGTTTTCTGCTTCAGATTCACGTGGAGTGTTATCTGTTCCTATATTTATATTCACCTCGTTATCTACTGTAGGCATTCTGCTTAACGCATCTGCTACTACATTTGCTCTGCCTTCTTTGTAGACGACGTTATAATCGTAGTTCTCCAATTCAAGTCTCCATCTTAAGATTTTTGAATTTTTTTCGGATGATTTAATGAAAGTAAGTGGTTTATGGTCTGTTACTAACGTAAATTTGTTGCCGTACAGGTATGGTTGATATTTCTTGACAGACCATATTATAGCTAAAGCTTCTTTCTCGTTGGTTGCGTAGTTGATCTCTGTAGCGTTTAGTGTTCTTGAAGCGAACGCAATAGGTTTTTCTATATTGTTCTGGATTTGAGAGAGGACTGCACCTAGCGCAAAATCTGATGCATCCGTGGTTAGAATAAATTCTTTAGTAAAATCGGGATATGCTAAAATTTGATCTGTAGCTAAAATTCTTTTTAAGTTTTCGAAAGCTCTTATATATTCGACGTCTTTTGTGTTGACAACTTGATCTTTCTTTAAAAACTTTGACATGGGTTTGGCAATTTTTGAGTAATCTTTTATGAATCTTCTGTAATAACCTGAAAGTCCTAAAAACTGTTTAATTTGTTTAGCAGTTTTTGGTAATGGCCATTCCAGAATTTTCTGAATTTTATCGGTGTTAGGTTTAACTCCATCTTGTGTGATTATATGACCAAGAAACTCTGTTTCTCTCTTTAGGAATTCACACTTATCCAATTGAATTTTAAGATTGAAATGCGATAATCTTTCGAGAACAGTGTTAAGGTTTTGTATATGGTTATCTAAGCTATATCCAACAATAATAATATCATCAAGATATACATGGCATATATTTCCTATTAGGTTTTGCAATACATTATTCATCGCTCGCTGAAAAGTTGCCGGACCGTTCTTTAAGCCAAAAGGCATTCTGTTGAACTCAAAATGTCCCTTGTCTGTTGAAAAAGCTGTTTTTTCTTGAGATTTTGGGTCTAAAGGAATCTGATGAAAACCTGATTTTAGATCTAAGGTTGAAAAATATACAGATTTTCCGAGACTGTCTAGAATTTCTTCTATTTGTGGGATTGGAAATTTATCATCTACTGTCTTTTCATTTAGTTTACGGTAGTCGATGACAACTCTTACTTTCCGTTTGCCCGAAGCATCTTGTTTTTTCTGAACGACCCAAATTGGTGCCGAATAAGGACTTTTAGAATTTCGGATAATGCCACTGTCTAGCATTTCCTGAATTTGTTCCTCTACATCAGGTTTAAAATGATGTGGGTATCGATATGTTTTCGTATAAACCGGATTGTCGTCTTTTGTTATAATTTTATGTTTAATTATTGTTGTTGATGACAAATTCTCGTTCTGTTTTAACAGTACTGCTTGGTTTTTAAAAATTGTATCGAGTAAAATGTCTTTTTCATTTTTACTTAAATGTTCTGTTCGGATTAGGCTTTTGATAGTGTTTCTATCAATTATTTCATTTTTACATGGAATTGGTTCGAATGTTTCGAAATTGTTAACATTTAATTTCAGTTTTGGTAATGTTTCCGGTGGGTTTGGACAATTTGTCAACACCGTCATTGTTGTATAAAAATTTTCCGCTTTGTATAAACCGGGTTTGATTATTATATCGCTATTTAATTTTTGAAATTCTGGTACAAACCAGTCGCCATTGTTTGTGGTTTGTATCGTAATTATATGATTATAAAAATTTTCCTCAGGGTAATACCGATCAAATTTGTAATTATAATTGTTTAATAAAATTGAGTTTGTCTTATAATCAATTTTGGCATTCATTTTAGCCATTGTTTCTGAGCCTATTATTCCATCAAAAAATTTATGGAATTCAAGTTCAAAATAAATTTGTGCTGGTAAATTATTACCTAGGAGATTAATTTTAAAATTTTTATCGCAATTATGTGTACCTAAAATATTCTTTATTATAATATTACTTGAAGATGTTTTTGAATTTTCTAATGAACTATAAGGAATTAATCCTGGTTTGATTATATTTTTATTGGCACCAGTATCGATTAAAAGTGTTACAACGCGGCCCAATCGTTCATTGTAGCACTTCAAATATGGGAGAAAATTTAGTCTTCCGTATCTGAATTCGCGTTTACGCAAAAATTTCCGTTATGTTCATCTTCTTTATCTTCAACTAAATATTCGATTTCTGAACTTTGGGATGAATCTTCTTGGTAATCCTCTGTAGTTTCGTGATTATTTATTATTTTTTTATTAAATGTATTTCTTGAACGCATAGAAAGATCCACTTCCATTGGTGTTGGTCTTTCTCTTACCGAATAAGTCGGTTTTTTCTCATAATTTGAAAAATTTTGATTGTGTTTTGGTTGAAACACGTTAGTTTTGTTTTGACTAATAAAACCGTGATTTTGTTTTTGTGGTGTATTCTGAAATACTTGTGTGTTGGTTTTTCTTGAATTACTTGAAATTTGTTCATTGCAGTTAAATTTGCAAAGAAATGCATATGCCTCTTCAATACCTTTTGGTCTTGCAGCTTGCGCATATCCAAAATAGGGTTTGCGTAGTCCTGATAGAAATGCAGCTAATGCATCTTCATCGATAAATGCATTGATAGCATGCCACGCATTATTGTACAAAATATTTTGTTTGGATAATGATTTAATATTTTGAACTATTTCTTTTATTTTATTGTAGTATCCGTGGATACTCATTGTTTCGTTTTGTTTAGTCGCCCAAAGTTGTGACTTATAAAACGATAGTTCTTGCCGGTCTCCTAAAGATTCCTGCAAGATTTCTTTTGTTTCATTAAATGTTTTGGGATTACCAGCCAGACATAGTATATCTTTGGCTTTCCCCTCTATTTTGTTGTTAATAGTTTGTAAATAAAGACTATATTGTTGTTCTTACACTAATGGTTCGAATACACTCAGTGTGTCTTCAACTGTCTTTATCCAAGCCGAAAGTTGTTTTCTATTCCCATCGTACGTGGGTATTGATTTTATTGGATCAGGGATCCTAAATAAATCTAGAGCATTTGCCCTATTTGTAACCACAGGAATTTGTTCCTGAATTTGTGGTTGGGGTGGCTCTAATTTTTGGTTGAGATATGTCAACAATTGATCATGCTCACCTTGTTTGTTATTTAAATGTTGCAACTGTGCACCAATTGCCTCTAGTCGCTCTAAAACTGGGTCCATTTCTGAGTTGGCTATATTTCTATTCAGATCGAATATATCTGCCAATTTTTTTCTCATAAAAGGATATAATAGTATTAATTTGAACTGTCTCTATCTTGTAGTGGACAGTGTGACAGGTTGGCGTCTATCTGGTAGTGCGCGCGTTTGTCAATTTAGTAACACTATTTTATATGATTTTAGAGTTATTTTTGAAAATATTTTGGATGTGTGCCTATCTTGTAGTACACGCTTCCATGAAAATTTTGAAATTAACTGTCGTGGATGACTAACGTTATTTTTGAAAACTTTATATATAAAATACGTTCACAAACACAAAATTTTCACTAAATATAATCACAATAATCACAATATAAAAATAAAATAAAATAGGTTACCTGGTAATACGTATTCAATGTAAACGTCTATCTTGTAGTGCGTTACCTTTGAATCGTATCTTTCGTCGTGTTGAGCTGGTTCCAAGTGAAGTTGATATGTATTGTGGTGGAACCTCAAATCCTCTTCGCGTTCTTATAGGAACTTCAGCTAGAGATGTCTGATAAAAAAAAATTTCACTTAATTTTACCGCGACGGGTTCACTTATTTATTGGTTTTTATTCACCAAATTATTACACTACAGTTTACTATAACACTCACAAGACCGCACGGCTGCGCCAGTTATGTTTCATGAATAAATGAATTCTAAAAAAAATGATTTATTTAATACAATTTATTTAATACATGTTACATTACAGAGTTTAAAAATTAGACTAACTATAAAAACTAAATTTTATAAATCTAAAGGTACAAAACAACCACTCAGCATATTCTATTATAATATGTTTTATGATATTTGATTCTTCTATCATGTTGTTACATGTTATGTCTGGTTGATAACATTCCATCATATTTCTAGTTATGCTATTTTGCATTGATAGCACTTTTCGTGAGAAAGCAGTTTTGTTATATGACTTGATGATACTATGGGATTATAACTATATATATAATACTTTTTAGATTTTTGTAATTAACTATATCTTAATTCTAGTTATCTTAACCAATCTTCTGTTCAAGGTTTTTCTACAAAAGTCCTTGACAATGTACGATGGATTTTAAGTCACAGTATTAGAACCAAATTCATCAAGGCCTTATTTGAATCAACTATAAATTAAAACAATTTGTCTTATAAACTTCAAAAAATTTTTATTTAAAATATCCTAATATTTTCGAAATCTAAGAGTCCTTTCTCTGGGATAATTGTTTCTAAACTAAACATACTAAAGAATTAACATAGTTGTTAAACCTACTAAATGAGAGTACATAAATTTTTTAAACATGAAAATAAAACTAAATTATTTAAACAGTACATGAAATGAAATCAAAGTTATAAAATATTTATGAACGGAAGGTGATCAAAATTGAAACACAGTTTTTCCAAAAATTTAAAAAACTAATTAGTGAAAAATTAATCTAACGATATTAAAGGCTTAAGAAAAATGGGTTTAATTTTCTAATATTAAATAGTGGGCTGGAAACTGAACCTCAGTCGTTGTTGATTAAATTTTCTCCTTTTTCTTGCTGTATGTAGTAAGATTCTATTACTTCTAATTTGCGATTATCTCGAACTTGGTGTTTTAGATTTAAATTGCTACTGTCACTTTTAAGGTTGTTGTCTACAATTTGGTTTGCTAGGGCTGATTTTTCATAGTGAAGTTTGACATTTGTATATGTTCTTTGAACCTCGTGTGTATTTTCCTTTTTGATGATCCTATATACTTTTTACTACATCCTTGGCACTTAATTTAATAAACTCCATTTTTGTTGTTTTTTTGGAATCTTGTCTCGTGTAAGGACGGGAGAGAGACATGACGCTCATAACTTTTTTTTTTATTCGAAAATATTTCAAAATTCCTGGTCTCAGAATTTAGAAAGATTGTGCCATTTCCGTCCTTAGTTAGCAAAAATTCAATGGATTTAGTGAACAAGATAAAAAACATTGAAGTGAAGTAAACCGAAATTCTAGTTTCATTAGATGTAAGTGCTCTATTTTCAAGTGTTCCAGGAAATTGTAACGACTGACTATTTCGAATATTTCTCTAAAAATAAGAATATTCATATATAAAGAAATTCGCTTATAATTTGCCAACTTATTACGATTCCGGCTTTTGGATTGAGACGCAGCTATGTCAATAATATTAAAACATTTGTTTTTTCTGAGTTGATTTTTTAGATGATCATGTCACAATGTCAATTAGTAATATGTAGATGTTTTTTTTGTCTACTTAAAGGTAGAAATACAACACGGACGATAACGTCGGACGATAAAAAAAACGTCTACAATTTCGCTGTTGTAACCACAACAAAGGCGTCAGCGTGAAAAGCTGTCAAACATAAAATTGCATAAACTAAAATTTGTTCTTTGCCACAATGAATTTCACAAATTTCAATTTTAAAAATAACTAATTTTTACTAATAAATAAATAATAATAATTTTTTTACTAATAACTAATTTTAAAAATAAAATACAATATACAAATTATGAAAATATTTAAATGAATAAAACCGAACTTTGAACATAAACTGAAAATTCAGTTGACAACTCAAAACAAAACGATTACAACCTCAGAAACGCGAAAAACATCAGAAAATCATTTTTTTCAGTTGGCGGCACTGTCACAATAACATTAAAAATTACCCTTGCAGCCAAATAAAAATAAAATTGATATCTGGCAATAATCATCGCCGACGATAAATTAGAAATAGAATCTAAATTTTCTCGAACGAAAAAAACTTTTTCGTTTATCGCTGTAGTTGTGTTTGAAATGTGTGTATCCTGTGTATTCTAATGTTACTAACGTCGTCGTCGGACAATTTCGCCCGTGTTGTGTTTCTAGCTTAAATGATGAACATTTTTTGTTTGTAAAACTTAGCAATGGTTTTTCATGTAGGTGTAGTACGGCTGTTCAAATTTATTTTGTTTGTAAGGAGTTGTTTGGTCAGCTGATATATGGAAAGAGAAATTATTAATTTAAATACGATGAAAGAGACAATAGAAAAAGAAGCAACATACTGAAAAAGCTTACTATTTATACTTTGAATTAGGAAAATTTAAATCAAAAAGTGAACATGAGTAGCGTTACCGTGGCACAAGAAAATGTATATTTTTTAACGAAATTGTTCATATTAAATTTGTTAACCTACAATTGCGTTACGTATCTAATACTGTTCTCTTTTAATTGTTACATTACCTCCATTGCTACAAACTTGTGCTAGTTGGACTAATGACAAACAAAATCGTAGGTCAATTATCTTGATAGCATTATTTATTCTCACGATATTTGCAAGAAATGATTTTCAGTTTTTTGGAAATAACTAAAAATATTCAATAATTTCATTAGAAAAGGGTTCAAAGTTACGCCAAGGTACATCGAGTGTGACAATTTCCGTTGAAATTGGGCCATCTATATTTGGGAAAGCGTTGTACAAACTTTGGTTCACATACGACGGTATACATACACATTCACACACTAATATAGACTGCCAACTAAAAATTGCCTAAACAGTCGAAAATCAACAAAAAAAAAACTTCATATATCTGGAAGTAAATTAATGTGCGCAGCCAGAGCGCTTCTGATGCTCTTATAAGTCTAGAAACAGAGGCTGAGAGGTATAGGATGGATATTATTGCTCTACAAGAAATTAGACAGCCGATAATGGGAAAACAAGATTTGGATAGTCACTCTTTGTACTGTAGTGGTCATCCTTTTCGAAGAGAATTTGGAACTGGCTTTCTTGTTGGTGCACGCATACAAGAAGCCGTGATGAAATTCATCCCGGATAGTGAGAGGATCTGCTACCTACGTGTACGCGGTATATCTAACAATATTTCTTTTATTGCCGTGCATGCACCTACTGAAGCTAAGACCGTCGACGAGAAGGATAATTTCTACATAGCACTGGAAGAGGTTATGAAACAAACACCAACACGCGACTTCATTATGGTTCTTGGTGACGTTAATGGGCAGGTTGGAAGAGATATCTCTTATGGAAATGTGGTGGGTCCCAACAGCCTGCATTTGAACTCGAATGATAATGGTGAGAGAATTACTGAGTTTGCATTATCAAATAATTTGAGAATTGCCAGTACTTTCTTCTCGCATCGATCGATTCATAAGCAGACTTGAGTCTCACCAAATGGAAACACTCGTAATCAAATTGATCACGTACTGGTAACAGCACGTTTCTTTTCGAGCGTTCCGGATTTGCGATCCTTTAGAGGTGCATACATTGGAAGTGACCACTTCCTTGTATGTGCAACGATAAGTTTCCACTTCCCAAATCCAGACATTCCAAAATTCAATCAACGGAAACGTTTTAACATCTCATCATTAAAGAAATTCTGAAACAGAAGAGAGATATCAAATCCATATTGCCGAAACATTGGATAAATCAGAAACCATTAATGGAGACGTCGATAAGTCATGGTATTTGCCCAAAGAAACTGTTTTAAGCGCTGCTGAGGGAATACTTGGACGACCACAGAACCACTCCCAGAATCCATGAATGGATCAAGCATGCCTTGACGCTATTCAATACAAAAGAGATTGCTATCTGAAGTGGCTACAAGGACGCAACACCAGATCCACGAAGGAGAACTATAAACTGGCAAGACAAGCCGTTACAAAGCTATGTAGACGAACGAAGCGAGAGTGGTGGAAGAGACAGTGTGAGAAGATTGAAAGCTTCAATAAGGAACATCAATCGCGTAACTTCTTTCAACAGGTTAAAACCTTAACGAAGGGCCCTCAAACTAGATCGACTGCTATTCAAAACGAAGATGGGGAGCTACAAGTAGACCTTAAAAATATTTTAGATACTTGGGCCGCTTATTTTGAGAATCTTCTCAACTTAAGTGACCAGCAACAAGTCGGGCGACGAGCAAAGCTTATTCGTGCGTCAAAGGTACATGTAAACGAACCAACCATAGAGGAATTCGAAGCTGCGCTGTCAAAATTAGCCTGGTATCGACGGTATAACATCCGAAATGATTGTACATGGTGGCGAAACTCTATCCTTAAGATTGTCGGAACTTGTTCAAAAGATTTGGAGGACTGAAACCATGCCACAGGACTGGAACACAGCTATGCTGATACCAATCCATAAAAAAGGTAATCGCCTACAATGTGTAAACTATAGAGGAATCGCTCTCCTTTGCACAGCATATAAGATATTTTCCTACATTTTGCTATCCAAAATCAATCCTTTTGCTGAACAACTGTTTGGAGAATATCAGTGTGGTTTCCGGCGGGGCCGAGGTACCACCGATGCACTTTTCTCGATAAGGATGATTTTGGAAAAGTGTCGAGAGTTCAACATAACTGTGCACCAACTTTTCATTGATTTCCGGCAGGCCTACGACTCTCTCGAACGAGAGACTCTATGGTCTGCTCTGGTGTCAATGGGAATTCCTGGTAAACTGGTATCACTATGCAAAATGACAGTACAGAACTCGCAATGCTGTGTACGAGTAGAGAACGAAATATCAAAGTTTTTAAAGTCGACTCCGGTTTAAGACAAGGTGATGCTATCTCTCCTATACTTTTTAATTTAGCCTTGGCATATGTGTGCCGTCAAAAGAAGCTACCGACTAATAACAATATCTTGTCAATAAACTCAGTAGAGATGATTGCTTACGCTGACGATGTTGTCATCCTCGGCCGAAGTGAAGCTGTTATCAGTAAAACTTTCAAGTCGCTTGAGAGTAGTGCTAGAAACATTGGTATTTAAATTAACTACAATAAAACCAAACATATGAATGTTTCAAGAGAGGCTGAGAAGAAAGATTTGATGTGCTGCGATGAACGAATTGAAGGAGTTGAATCCTTTAAATATTTGGGATCAATGCTTGACTCAAACAACAGCATACTTACAGATATAAAAGCTCGAATCGCTGCAGGAAATCGAACTTTCTACTCAATTAAACCTCTCCTTGGATCACCGTAAGTATCAACTAACACCAAGCTCAAGTTATACAAGACATTGATTAGACCGGTTGTGATGTATGGGTCACAAACGTGGACCCTTACACAAAATGACGAATCGCATTTATCTGTATTTGAGCGTAAGATCCTACGCTACATTTTTGGTCCACTTAAGACAGACGATGGAGAGTATAGAACCCAGTATAACTTTGAGATCAGAGACCTTCTTGAGGGTCCTGATATAATAGGTTGTATCCGTTCTAACAGGATTGCTTGGTTTGGGCATGTTCTACGAGCCGATTCACAGTCTGGAGTGATTAGAAAAACGTACGTTAGTACCCCAGGGAGTGGGCGACCGCGAGGTAGACCACGACTACAATGGGAGACTGACGTAATAAACGACCTTAAACAAATCGGCTGCCATGGTAATTATGTCGCTGTTGTGAATGACCGTGGTGAATATTCAAAGCTGATTAGCCTGGCAACGCTCCAACATGGAGCATAAACGCCTTAAAAAAAAAAGAAAATTAATATTAGTAGTTTCAAGAAAGTTCGGAAAAATTAAGCATTTTTTTATGCGTAACTACATATGTTATGATTATAATTTATATATATAAATTTATATGATTATAATTTATTTATATATAAATTTTTTAAACGACATTTTTACCACTTTTCCATATAAACCTTTTCCATGTTTATGTTCCTAATTCCTACTGATGTATGAATACTTGTGTGAGAAATGAGACTAAAATCTTATTTTGAACGATATTTTCTAGTTATTTTTCCAGCAACCAGCCCCTCCAATTTACAGAAATCAAAAAAACAGGGTTTCACATGACTTAATCAATTTTTGTAAAACAACATATCAAACTTTTTTTTTTGTTAATATTTTATTGTTTTAATTTGTCGGAAATCAAATAAATTTATTGAATATTTAATAGTTTTGAGATGTCGTAATAATTAAATAATTTGTTTTTTGTTTTTATTTTCAATACCAATGTATGAACTTGTTTCAAAGAAGATCACAAGGACGGTTGTCAACATTACGGTTAATAATTAATTAATAATTTTATGTTATTTCAGAAATTAGTTGTAAATAGCGTAGAAAAAGTTGCAAAAAGTTGTGTAGTAGGAATTAGAGTATGTGCCACTACAACACAAAAAGAACCTTTTAAGATCAAGATCCCACAACAACATGCGTGAGGTTTTCATGACCCAAATCCTTTTTTTGGATTTAATTTTTTTTATTATTTTTTTTATGTCATAGGCCAGTGATGGCGAACCCGTGACCCGCGGGTCATGGAATGACCCGTGAGACGTTTTTAAATACCCGCGAGAATATTCAGAAAAATGTATCTAAAATTTGATAGTCCCTGGGCCTTCACCTACCTAATTTTCTGATTACCACATATTTTATATTTCGTAAGGCGCTTGTCCTTGACCAGTCCTACAACTTTTTTATCTGCCATTTTCCTTGATTCGGCCTCTTTTTCTCTCGGGAAACGCCGAAACATGGCGATTTCCCGGGGTCTTGTATATTTATTACCATAATTTTGTTATTTATTAAAGGGGGTGGAAATTTGTTTTAGAAAACGAGGCTAAATTTGTCCGACAAAAAATTGTCTGATTTTATCGAGTCCGACAGCTCAAACTCGCCAAAAATACCCTGGTATTTTTACCAGTAAATCAATTACCACAAATCTAGTTTTCACAGGATTGTTTAACAAAAATTAGTGAAATTGAAGGGTCATATTGTCCGACAAATTTTCGGTGGCTCACTCCATTGCAAAACATGGAAAACCATTATCAGATGGTGAGTTTTTTAAAAAAGCACTTTTAAAATGCAGCGAATCGTTGTTTTCTGATTTTAAAGAAAAGGATCTAATTGTAAGACGAATAAAAGAATTATCAATTGGTCGTAATACAGTAAGAGAGAGAATTTTAACAATAGATGAAAATACTTCTACGCAATTAATTTTCGATTTAAAAAATACGGATATTTTTTCCGTTTCTTTAGATGAAAGTACCGATATACCTGCTCAAGCACAGATTGCAATCATCAAATTATATTTACAAATATAATATCTCTAATTATATTTACAAATCTGTAAATATAATTGGAGAAGAATTAATAAAATAAGAGAATTTAACAGGAAAAATAACAGCTGCACATATTATGCATGGATTTAAAGAAGCATTGGAAACAATGAATATTGATATAAATAAGATTGTTTCCGTAACTACTGATGGTGCTCCAAGCATGGTTGGCAAAAACGTTGGATTTATTACACATCTCAAGCAAAACATTGGGCGTCCATTAGTGGAGTTTCATTGTATTATTCACCAAGAAGTACATTTTCAAAGATTATGTCAATATAGTGACAAATATTGTCAATTTTATTTCTGCACGAGCTCTGAATAAGCGTCAATTCGCTGAATTACTATCTGAAATTGATTCTCAGTATTCAGGTCTTTTAATGTTATAACAACGTTTGATGGCTCAGCCGTGGTGTGGTTCTAAATCGCTTTGTTACTCTTCTTAAGGAAATAAAACTCTTTCTACATGAAAAACATGTAAATTATCCTGAGCTAACAAATTTGTAATGGTAAGCGATCTAATGTTCTTTTGTGATATAACACAACATTTTAACGAACTTAAAAAGAAATTTCAAGGGCGTGGACAAATTGCATTATGAAAACATTAAATCGTTTGTTTTAAAATTGGACATATTTATAAATGATTTAAATAGGAAAACTATGACATATTTTCCACATTTGCGTGCACAATTTGAAACTACGGTGATTTTTGGGAGTAATATTGAGGTTAATGAGCATTCAATCAATGTATCAATTATAGAAGCAACCAACGAATCATTTAAAATCAGATTTAATCAATTTAAACAACTGGAAACGACTTATCATATATCCTCATAAAATTGAATTGAAAAACTTGGAACTAGAGTTCTTCAATTGGTTGAATATTAATAATTTAGAAATAGAATTAGTTGAATTTCAAAATAATTGTTTATGGATAAACAAATTTAAAGATTTGATTGCAAAAATAGAATCAAATAGTTGCCAAATGAATTCTAATGAGTCAGTCGAAGAAAATATTATACGCCAAACTTGGAACTCTTTGCCAAATACATTTATCTGCATGAAAATTTTGCAAATGCTGTATTAACAATGTTTGGATCTTCTTATTTCTATTAGCAGCTATTTTCATCATTGAATTACATAAAGTCCTCGGAAAGGTGAATCAGCTCATGAAACAAATGACTGCCGCATGTGTGAAATTAAGGACAACAACATATCAACCAGATAAAAATTATTATCTCAAAAGCAGCAGAAAATTTCACATTAGTTTTTTTTCTAAATGAAATTTATTTTGTTTTCTAAATAAAAGTTTGATCAATGAAGTAAATATATAAACCGTTTTATTTTAATTCTAGCGATTGACCCGTTGACTCTAGATTGGAAACCTTGTAAATTTGTTTTGACCCACCAGCAAAAAAGGTTCGCCATCACTGTCATAGGCAAATATTTTATATTAATGGAGAAAATAAAAATAATATAAAATATTTTTCTATCATGGAACATAACCAACGGTTTTTGCATCATTAGCCTCCAGTCGGTAAAGTTCCAATTCCTCACAGGACTGTTTCATCCTCTTCAAGACACAAGCCAAATGTTGGATCATTTTCTACTAGAAGATGAACCATATGTTTATTCTCATGATGGCGACCTGTTAGTAGTCCCACCATTAGCCTGCAGATTTAACAAAAAATCGTTGGTGTGCTTCGTTGGTTGGATAGTTAATATTTTGGAGACCTTGGAGCTTTCTGCGTTCCTTCATTGGGAGTTACTGGATCGAAAGAGATACTTCACACTATCTTGGCGTGTTAATGTGATATTATCGATTAAAAGAAGAGTGAAGATATATAGTTTCTTTCTGTTGGTAAACGCAACAAGCTGTGTCTTAAAAGCATTGATAAAGAGACTATTCTTCCGACACCAACTGTTGATAATTTCCAGGGCGTTCTGTATTTTTGATACCATGTTTTGTCTCATTTCCAAAGAATACTAACATCATCGGCATAGCCGTAGGGTATTCAAATAATTCGACTTTGCTAGTACCCGGGTAGTTGATTATTTAATTTCTGAGGTACCCAAGTTACCCGGGTACTCGGGTATTCGAAAAAGTAATAAAATAAATCTAGAAAATTAGGCTATGGTGCCGTCATGTAGGGTTTATATATATAAGTTTCTTTTGTTAATTAGCTCATACGAAGCCACTTAAAATAAATTAAAACTTGTTTAATACAAAAATTAGGGTGGGAAATTTGTTTTATAAATAACTGAACATCAGTCAGGACATAGACTGAAGCATTCAATATCAATGTTTTATACACTAGCAACATCGACAATACTGGTATTGCGAATGTTAAAAAACGGCATTGAATGTCCACACTTTTATAACAAAACTAAAAGAAAATGCTATAACTTCTTTTTAAAATATGTTTTTGTTTCATGTAAAGAGGCTATTAAAAAATTGCACAAATGGCCAATCAACAAATAACAGTAATTTCAATTCCTTAAGATCGGTAAATTAAAGAAATTTCATCATTTATAATTCTAGTATTCAATTTTTCATAAAAATTTGAGCTACCGTTAGCAGGTGTCTGGGAGGGATGAATACTCATTAACGATGATTTTACACAGTTTTGTCTATCAACATCTCCTCCATGGTTTTAATCATTCTGTTCAATATCCTAAACAACGTATTATATATTTCCTTATACAATTTTTTAACACAGGTATAAGATATTGCTTGAAAAGAATAAAATTTAGCTTATTTCCACAAAGCTTTTCACATGGGATGAATTGCAATATGAGTCACAACAACACATAGAGCCTTCTTAAAACATAGGTCAATCTTACAAGCCACTAAATCTCAAAAGGTCCTATGTTCTTCGTTCCAATCAATACACGGATAAAAATAAAGCTATGATTGCAGGTCATAAGTTTTGTATAAAATAATTATAAATGTTTATTCCTGATAAACACTTTCTATAATATTGTTGCAATATCCATAACTTTGAGGCATACATTTTCTATTATGTTCAGACGCTGTTGTATCATAATAGACCAAATTTCGTCTGAGCTTGGAGATTTGTATGATTCAAAGGAGCAAATAGCCCAAGACTGAACCTCGGACGATACAACTCTATTTGCTATTTGTATGTATGTATATATAAGTAGGACTGCGAATTCATAATGAATATAAAATTCTTATATCTGATGAGTAAAAACTCTAGATGTTATTTGAATGTATATTTATGTATACGAAAGACAATGTTACTGTACATTAAACTTGCTAATAATTTTTTTTAATTCACTAGATTTGAATATTGAAAATTTTGAATAATATATTTGAGATTTGTTGAGCACTTAAACTCAAGCAGTTACGTATTTTTGTTTTTTTTTTAATTTTTTTTTTCAATTCGAAAGTATATTTTGGATTTTTCTTAGAGAAAAACTCCATTTTTCTCTTAAACGTGTATGGGGTTGGGATTCGAACTATCCTTCATCAGTGCCATGGTTCGAATCCGTTTTGGCAGTGGCAGACACGTTATTCAATTAACCTACCGAGGCGATGGTATTTCAATGTTGAAATTTCATTATTATTTAACTACTTTAAGTTGAATTTCTTTTCTCATTAGGTATTTGTGTTTTTTGTAATTCAATTAGCCAACTCTAGTGTATTTAGTCTAATTAACTCTTCGAACTTATGTTTATCATACTCTAACTAAGTTAGCATTGAATGAATAACTTGTGATCTACGAGTTTGGAAGACGATTTCCAACTAGTTGTTGTGACTAACACTGATTAAACTATAGATGTTATTTGAGTGTATATATACTTTATACGAAAGACAATGTTACTGTACATTAAACTTGTTAATGATTTTTTTTAATTCACTAGATTTGAATATTGGAAATTTTAAATTAGCATCTTAAAAAAAAAAAAAAAAAATTAATAAAAACTCGTGTAGAACATAATCAGTCACATATTCAAATCTATTCAAAAAAAACAGCATATTCGTTTATCAAGTTTAACTTAAGTTGTTATCAATTTCACTGTGTTTGCTATAAGTTTACTAATTAGACCATGGTCACGAGATATATGCACAGGTGTTTATTTTAATAATCGTTGTAATGCAGTGGTTCTTATAATCTTTTTGCAGCCACAGCCGCCTTTAAATTCTAAAGTATTCTCGGGGTCACTAATTTTTTCCGGATATGTTATTAAATTAAATAATTTGTATGTTTATCGAATTAAAAATAATTTGTAAGTATTTGATATAAATTGGAAACATTGAAAAAAAAGTCAGACAAGTGCGAATGTAATTCCCTCGCCAAGGGTTCTGTGAATGTAAAGAACACGATATACAAAATTGTAAAGTCTTTATACTGTAAAGTCTTTATGTTGTAAAGTCTTTATATTGCCAGACCATAGACTCATAACAAAATAAATAGGAATTTTTCTGTCAATCAACGAAGAAATTTACGGAAGGGAAATACTAAAAATATCTTTTTACAAAACACAAAAACTGTGCACCGGAAAATCTAACCAAAATTGCAAAGTTTTTACATTATGTGCTCTTTCATATGGTACCCCAACCACTCATTTGGGTCAAAAAATGTTTTTTTACCCTTTCCACCTCTGTCTTCTAAACAGATAGAAATATAATTATTTGAGTTTATTATTTTCATTCAAAATTTACCAAACTTCATAACTCTGTGAATTTTGACAAATTTTTCTGTCAATCAGTATCGAACCGTGAAACGGTCTGAAAGTTGCACTTTTTTGACAATGGGGGGAACGGTCAGAGAGTTGCACTTTTTAGACAATAACTCAAAAACTGTGCACCGGAAATTTGTAAAAACAACGCTATTTTTTCTTCATTAGGTCTTCTTTTAAATGACTTCCCACTCGCTTAGGTCGAAAAAGGTTTTTCTTACAATCTTCACCTAAACACACAGAAAAATAATTATTTGAGACTTCGCTATAATTTTCATACAAAATTTACCAAACTTCCTAACTCTGTGAATTTTTACAAATTTTTCTGTCAATCAGTGTCGAAACGTAGGGGAGGGGGTCTGAAACTGTGCACCGCAAAATTCTAAAAAAATCTGTAAGGTTTTCTACATTAGGTGCTCTTTAAAATAACAACACTCTCCACTCCCATCCCTTAATATCACAGAAATATAGTTATTTAAGGCTTCGTTATAATTTTCGTTCAGAGTTTATCTCTGTGAATTTTTTCAAATTTTTCTGTCAATTAAGCACGAAATCCAAGGGGGGACCAACGTTTTGTTGCATTTTTTTGACAATAAATCAAAAACTATGCATTTTAAAATTCTAAAAAACTTGCAATGTTTCTTAAATTAGGAGCTCTTTCAAATAACACCCCACTTGTCCTGGTTTTAAATTATGTTTTTACCCCTTTTCATAACCAACCCCCTTAATAAATATAATTAAGAGTATTTGACACTTTTCTATATTTTTCATTGAAAACTTACTCATTTTTCTATCATTTTAAATATGTTTTAAGATTTTCGATCAAGTGTAGGGTCATAATTATACCAAAAATGGTGAGGTGTAAAATTCCAAAATACATTTTTAAAGAATACTGAAGTGGAGCTCTTTAATATGATACTCTACTCGTTTGGATAAAACATTTATTTTCTCAAAGGCTTCACATCGTACCTCATCTTCATCTTGTGAGGATAAGTTAGTTTTATTAGCACCTTTCAGGTCCATATGATTAATGGTTCACGAGATAATCGATCTAATGCAAAAAACACGTTGTACTCTCACCAATAGGATTCGTAATAAAAAACGGAACCCGGTCAATGAATTGTTAAATGTCTAAAACTTCAATTTATATTAAACGAATTCTTAAAATAGATTCGATGGCTATTCATTTAGTTACTTTATATGAATCAATGAAACTTTAGATGGATTTATAAATATTTTTTTTTCTGTGTATCATGAACGATTGGCCTATGTCATATTTTATTTGCTGATAGAATATTTTGTTTAGCTATCCATTCTTTTCAAAACCAGCATTAAAAACAAAAAAAATGTGTATGAAAAATAATATTAATTTTTAAAATAAGCAAATGACTGTACAGATACGTATACTTAGATTTATTAAACAATTTTGATTTAAAAAATTATTTAAATGTCAAATATTAAAACTGAAAACATTTATTAATATTAACACGGCCCAACAAATACTTTCCGCGGTAACTTGAGAAGCCGCGACTTTCTTGTTAAGAATCTCTGGTATAATATATTTACTATTTATAAAATCAATAATAAAATACACATAGCGTTTTTGTATGATTTTGCTCGAAAAATTAAAGTTTATCTTTAAACGCTAATTCAATAAAATACTATTAACTTAATTTTAACTCGCTGTTAATACTTAATTTTCATTACTAAACGGAACAAACCATTAAAGTGTTTAATATTTGAATCGCTCTTGATTGTATGTCCGTTAACTTGGCCACCCAATTTAAAAGATCATAAAAATTAAAATTTTGCTGGATCGTCCTAGTGTTGCTGCAATGTGCTGGGCAGATCTTTTAAACTTCTTGAGGGCAAAAGTTGAACCCGACAACTAAAAAACAAAGATTGTGCTAAAAATGTTGCTTTGCATATTTTTTTATCCGTACGAAAAAAATTTTGGCACACTTATCAACGTTTACGAGTAAAAATTAGTACCCTAACATTTGTAAAATATTAAAATTCAAAAGCTGAACATTCCATGTGCTGGCCTTATGCTACAATGTGCTGCAATTAAGCTGAGTTAAATTATTGTATTCGATGAACAAAGTTTTGATTTTTAAGAGCACTTGCTTCAAAATAAGATGGTGGATTATAGTTTCTATAGATTGACTTAGACTGTAAATTTTATAATACCGCAATAAATTGGCTACAAACGGTAGATTAGCTTCCAATTATAGCTAATATTTTAGTCCATTGTTTTAACAGATCTCCAAGAAAATACGTTTCTCATTAAGCTATAAAACACATAAACCATTCAACCGATTTTAACAAACAGTATATTATGTAACAACAAAGATGACAACAGACCGGTTGTGATGTCAATGACATTAATCCCAGTTTTATTTGCCCCGTATTTGACACACTAAAATTACAATCAATTTTTTTATATTCTTCAATTTTGATATACATAAACAGCTGACCGGCTGACAACAAGAAAATGATGACCTTCGCAATAATATTCATTCTCATGATAATCTGCCTTAGAAAAAAAACCAAAAAGGTATGCCTCTTACAACGATTTATAACCGTCCATAACACACAATAATACTCACAGACTCGTTAATTAAAATCACCTATGCAGCTTCAGGAGGCCCCAAAACGTAAAGATATCCCAAAAATTCCGAATGCGGTATTTGACCCATATACATATCCAGAAATCTAAATAATTTTTTTCGTTACAACAAATAATTATGTAACCATTATTAAGTGCATTTTATAACCATGCCGTTCTTTGATCTTTATTAAGTATAATATAAACTAGATTCGAGTCAATAGAATTAGCATAAAACTTAAATTTTAGTTTTCAAAATTTCTTTTAAGTAAACATCCTAGACTCGTCTAGAAAACTTTAATATCAAAAAAATAAAATACCTAATAAATTAGAATATAAATGTCATGGATATATCTCACGCAACATATATTGATTATTAACATATTCAAAACATCACCAAAACCGCTAAATTTAATTTTTAAGAAAATGATTAAAGGTTGAAACTATTTTAGGAAACTTTAATGATATTATGATTAATCTTAAACTTAATGAATAATATTGAATTTATTATTAAAATTTAATAAAAATTTTACAGTTGATAGAAAAAAATGTATGTCATCAACTGTATATATATGTACACGACCAAGCTGGTAATCGAAATAACCAAACAGATCAAAACCCTTATCTCAACATTTCTGTAATTTATATAGAATTTCATCCAGTTTAATTTATTTATTTCTAACTATTGTAAAGCTGAAAACGTGACAATTGGCATTGTGGAAATATGAAAAACTACAATTTTCATCGCTCCGTTATTTGACCTCAACAGATTCTCTTGAGAATTCAATAAAAAAACATAAAAAAATTTCACCAACCCCATGGCAAATGTCTAAAAACAAACAAATATTTATCTAATTTACATAATCAAATATATTACTGTAATACCTTCTAAATTGTGAACTCTGATATTACATTCAACATAAGTGAGTTTGACATTTTGTTACGTTAACCGTAATAAAAAAATCACAAAAGTTAAGAAAAACAAGAACCATGCTATTTTTAATGTGATCTTAATATGCAAGATGAGGTGGTAGTAGTAAAGCGGTAAAGCATGTTTTTTTTTCATCTAAACAAATTTGTGGTTACTAATATTTATTATCAATAATTTTTTAGTATAAATACTAATAAAAAAGCTAGATTAGGACACACTTCAACTTCTCAATTCGAATAGGAATAAAGTTAACTAAAAAATAAAAACATACAATTTAAAAAATGAAATTGGTTTGTAAAAGATGACTATTTTGTCCTAAAATTTTGTACTTATAAATTTCTAAAATGTGATTTCAGATAATTTTACTAGCCATTATTGGATTTGTATCCGCTCAAAGATATAATGATGGAAAATATCGTCCAGACAATTCTGGAAGTTATCGACAAGCACCAGTGGTTGTAACGATTGTTGAGTCAACCAAAGCACCAGCACTTGATGAACAAGCAGCACCCGTTGTACCAGCTATTGCCGTAACAGTAACACCAAATAACGAAGCTGTTCCAGACACACCAGCTGCACCTGCTGTACAAGAGGAAGTAGCACCAGCTGCCCCAGCGCAAGTTCAAGTTGTTGTTGTTGAAACAGTTGCTGCACCAGAACAAGCACCAGCTGCTCCAGAAGAAGCTCCAGCGGCATCAGCTGTAGCTGCAGCTGCACCAGAAGAGGCTCCAGCTGCACCAGCACCAGTTCAAATTCTTGTTGTCGAATCTGCACCTGCACCAGCACCAGAACCAGTTCAAGTTGTAGTTGTTGAAAGAGTTTCCACTGAAGAATCAGAAAAAGCTTCAGCTGCACCAGAGGAAGCTCCAGCCGCACCAGAAGAAGCACCAGCTGTACCAGCACCAGTTCAAGTTGTAGTTGTTGAAAGTGTACCCGTAGCAGAATCAGCCAAACCAGAAGAAGCTCCAGCTGCACCCGAAGCAGCTCCAGCTGCACCTGAAGCAGCTCAAGCAGCTCCCGAACAAGCACCAGCTGCACCACAAGTTGTTCTTGTTGTTGAATCTGCTGCTCCAGTTGAAACAGCACCAGCCCCAGTTGAAGTTGTTGTTCGTGAAAGACTTTCCGTAGAAGAAGCGGAAGCTCCAGCAGCTGCACCTGCTGCACAAGAGGAAGTTCAAGCTGTACAAGAAGAAGCACCGGCTGCCCCAGCCCAAGTTCAAGTTGTTGTTGTTGAAACAGTTGCTGCACCAGAACAAGTACCAGCTGCTCCAGAAGAAGCTCCAGCGGCATCAGCTCAAGCTGCAGCTGCACCAGAAGAAGCTCCAGCTGTGTCCGCTGCACCAGCTACAGTACAAATTCTTGTGGTTGAATCAGCCACTCCAGCTGCAGAGGCACCTGTTGCACCAGTTCAAGTAGTAGAAGTTGTTCAAGCTCCAGTCAAAGAAGAAGCTCAACCAGCACCAGAAGTTGTTCTTGTTGCTGAATCTGCTGCTCCAGTTGAAGCAGCACCAGCACCAGCCCCAGTTAAAGTTGTCGTTCTTGAAAGACTTGCCGTTGAAGAAACAGAACAACCAAAAGAAGAAGCAGCCGCTCAAGAACAAGCTTCAAGTGCAGCAGAAGTAGAAGCACCGGCTGCCCCAGCCCAAGTTCAAGTTGTTGTTGTTGAAACAGTTGCTGCACCACAACAAGCACCAGCTGCTCCAGAAGAAGCTCCAGCGGCATCAGCTCAAGCTGCAGCTGCACCAGAAGAAGCTCCAGCTACAGTACAAATTCTTGTTGTTGAATCAGCCGCTCCAGCTGCAGAGACACCAGTTGCACCAGTTCAAGTAGAAGAAGTTGTTCAGGCTCCAGTCAAAGAAGAAGCTCCACCAGCTGTTGAAGTTGTTGTTGTTGAAGAACCAAAACCAGTTGCTCCTGTTCGAGTTGTTGAATTAGTTCAAGCTGCACCAGCACCAACTAGAGGACCTGTCACTCTTGTTCAAATTGTAAACTCAGCCAAACCAGCAGCACCGTAAGTTAAAACCAAAACCACTATTTTATTACCACTTGAAATTTATTACAAACTTTTTATTTGATATAACAGAGCTCCAACACCAGTTGTTCAATACGTTTCAAACAGATTCTCTGATGTTGCACCTGTTGTACCTGTTGTTTATGAACGTAGAAACGTTTACAACAATGATGGAAACTGGAAAATACTTCGTAAAGACAAAGAAGCAAATCAAGAAGGATACAACTATGCATACGCAACCGAAAACAAAATTGTTGCTCAAGAATCTGCTCGTCTCTACAAATTAGCCGACGATGTTCCAGTTTTAAGAGTCTTTGGCTTTTACGAATTCGTGGGTGATGATGATGTTGTTTACAGAATTGACTACATTGCCGATGAGAACGGTTTCCAACCAACTGTAAGCACAATTAATATATATTCACTTTTGTTCTCTTTTTTACAGTTACATTATTTTTTTAAAATTTTGTCTTTTTATTCTAGGGTCTTCACATTCCAAAAGTAGCTGCATAATTCTAATTAAATAGGATAAACCTAAGGAATATTACTTTAATTTAGATATTGTTCAAGATAATGATGTAAATAAAATTGTAAATTATATTAATGTACATACAACTAATATTAATATGAAAAAAAATAATAAAACACAAATAAAATTAAGACTAAAACTTTATTTGCTATATAGCTCGTCGTCGTTATAATGTTGTCAATAACGATAAAAGGTTAGGGACGTGACTTTAAAAGTTTCTCCAACAACCAAAGTCCTTTAGTTTTATGTAATTCAAATCTACTCGGAGAGTAAAGATCGAGATCAAATTTACGGTTATATTAGCAAATTTTGTAAAATTCGACTTCTTTCACTGGACTACCGCTGCGACCAAAATTTGGAGAGGTTTAAAAAAACGTGTGATGGCTCAAAACTTTTGTTATAATTTTCTCTTTGCAATGAAGAGTGGCGATTTATCATTTTTTAAAATGGCGCCTTCAAAATGGAGCGTTTATTCCGAAATTTTTTAGCAACGAACGGGGAAACTAATTACTAACAAGTACTATTACTTTTAAAAAATAGATTGTTAGTTTTAAAATGATTGTAGAGGCACTGTATTTAAAAATCAATATGATTAGTACAAACATTTTCAACATGGCGGCTTCCAAATGGCGCCAATTTCACCAAATTTGCGTTTCTTCAAGCAAAAGTGCTTATTTTACAATTCTACAGCATAGATATTATGTTATAAGTTTCAAGTAGTTGAAACATCAATTTCTCAGATAATTTTGATAGTTATTTAAAATGGCCGATTCAAAATGGCGTCTTTTTTTGATCAAATAAACGGTTATATGTATTACTATAAGTGTTATTATGGTTATCCATATTATTCACTGTTCGTGTGCTTTTGTCACTTTTGAATTAAAATGCAATATTTAAAAATATACTTTTTACTGTTTATTTTTAATTTTATTTTATTAATAATAATATACTTCCTTATAGTAACAATTTGATTTTATTTTTAATTTACAGAATATCGATTTCGACTTACGTCATCCTCAGTTCTTAAATTATTATTTTGATAATTTAAGAACTGAGGATGACGTAAGTCGAAATCGATATTCTGTAAATTAAAAATAAAATCAAATTGTTACTATAAGAAAGTATATTATTATTAATAAAATAAAATTAAAAATAAACAGTAAAAAGTATATTTTTAAATATTATATGTATTAGCAAATTTTGTAAAATTCGACTTCTTTCACCGGACTACCGCTGCGGCCAAAATTTGGAGAGGTTTAAAAAAACGTGTGATGGCTCAAAATGTTTGTTATAATTTTCTATTTGCAATGAAGAGTGGCGTTTAAGAATTTTTCAAAATGGCGCCTTCAAAATGGAGCGTTTATTCCGAAATTTTTTAGCATCGAACGGGAGAAACTAATTACTAACAAGTACTATTATTTTTAAAAAATGATTGTTAATTTAAAACGATGTGTAGAAGCACTGTCTTTAAAAATTAATATGATTAGTACAAAAATTTTCAACATGGTGGCTTCCAAATGGTGCCAATTTTACCAAATTTGCGTTTTTTCAGGCAAAAGTGCTTATTTTACAATTCTACAGCATAAATATTATATTATAAGTTTCAAATAGTTGAAACATCAATTTCTCTAAAAATTTTGATAGTTATTTAAAATGTCCGGTTCAAAATGGCGTCTTTTTTTGATCAAATAAACGGTTATATTAGCAAATTTTGTAAAATTCGACTGCTTTCAACGGTCTACTGCTGCGACCAAAATTTGGAGAGGTTTAAAAAATCGTGTGATGGCTCCAAATTTTTGTTATAATTTTTCTTTGCAATGAAGAGTGGCGTTTTATCATTTTTCAAAATGGCGCCTTCAAAATGGAGCGTTTATTCTGAAATTATTTAACATCGAACGGGGAAACTAATTACTAACAAGTACTATTTCTCTTATAAAGGTAAATGTTAATTTAAAATGATTGTAGAAGCACTGTCTTTAAAATTAGTATGATGAGTACAAACATTTTCAACATGGCGGCTTCTAAATGGCGCCAATTTTACCAAATTTGCGTTTTTTCAGGACAAAGTGCTCATTTTACAATTCTACAGCATAGATATTATGTTATAAGTTTCAAATAGTTGAAACATCAATTTCTTAAAAAATTTTGATAGTTAGTCAAAATGGCGTCTTTTTGATCAAATTTACGGTTATATTAGCAAATTTTGTAAAATTCGACTGCTTTCACCGGACTACCGCTGCGACCATAATTTGGAGAGGTTTAAAAAAAGCGTGATAGCTCAAAAGTTTTGTTATAATTTTCTCTTTGCAATGAAACGTTGTGTTTTAGAATTTTTCAAAATGGCGCCTTCAAAATGGAGCGTTTATTCTGAAATTTTTTAGCATCGAACGGGGAAACTAATTACTAACAAGTACTATTATTTTTAAGAAATTGATTGTTAATTTAAAATAATTGTAGAAGCACTTTCTTTAATAATTAATATGATTATTAAAAAAAATTTTAACATGGCGGCTTCTAAATGGCGCCAATTTCACCAAATTTGCGTTTCTTCAGGCAAAAGTGCTTATATTTTACAATTCTACAGCAAAAATATTATATTATAAGTTTCAAATAGTTGAAGAATCAATTTCTCAGATAAGTTCGATAGTTAATCAAAATGGCCGATTAAAAATGGCGTTCTTTTTACTTCACCACAATTTTAAATTGTGTGAAGTAATGCAATCTATCGTGAAAAAAAAAAATCTTACATACCCCAAATTTTGTTTTTTCTTTTGTGTTGGACTATCCTCTATCCAAATAGCCAATAAAAATTTTGGTGTACGTCTGTGTGTGGGTGGGTGTGTGGTTGTTTGTCTGGGTGGGTGGGTGGTTGGGTGGGTGAGTTTTCTGCATAGGATCTTGATGAAACTTTGGAAAATGATACAGGTTCACTTGAAAATAGAAGATCTGGATTCATTTTAAATTTGGACAAAATGGCGGGGGGGGTCTCCCGAACACCTCTAAGTTTAAATCTTGAATAACTTCTGATCCCGAGCTATGATCTTATTGAAACTTAGTATATAAGGTTTTAATACTGTTTCCAATATTTCTGCATACCAACTTCCGGTTTGTCACTTCCGGTTAAAAAGTTTTTTTTGCAGGTGTTTATCCCTACTGTAGCCTACAATTACCGATCGATTTTCATGAAACATTGCGAAAAGCTTTTAAATAACATGAGAAAGATTTTATCAGCTTTTGGAGCACAGTGGATAAAGGGTTGGGGGGTCCACCATACAACAGGTGGTTTTTTACACAAAGTTTTATGTTTGTTGGGAGCATAAAACATTCATTCGTGAATGAATTTTGATGACACTTTGGAAAAAGACGCAAACATGTATGACAAAGAACTGATTAGTTTTTGAGCGATAGTGAACAAAGTGGTGGGGGGTCCCTGGAGCACCTGTTTTTTTGAAAGCTCTATAACTTCTGTACCTGATAAGCGAATTGGATGAAACTTGGTACATGAGTATGTAGTACGGTTCACAATAGTTCTGCATCCCAACTTCCGGTTTTTCACTTCCGGTAAAAAAATTTTTTTTGTACTTTTTTGAAGTTTTTTCAGTGTCTTTATGCACACTACAGCCTACAATAATGAAGTGATTATGATGAAACTTATGGAATAGGGTTCCAATTAATGTGAAAAGATAATTATTATGTTTTGGGACACATTGATCAAAGTGGTGGGGGGTCTACCATACAAATGCTGACTTTTCACACTTTGTTTTTTAAGTTTGTTGGGAGCATACAGACTTCATTCATTATTCAATTTTAATGACACTTTGGAAAAAGATGGAGACTTAAGTAACAAAGAACTGATTAGTTTTTGGATAATATTGGAATAAGTGGTGGGGGTCCTCCCGAACACCTGTTTAATGTGTCACACATTTTTCAATGTTTGTTGGGACTTGGGAGCACACAGCATTCGTTCGTGAACGATTTTTGATGACACTTTGGATGCAAAGATGCAAACATGTATGGCAAAGAACTGATTAGTTTTTGAGCGATAGTGAACAAAGTGGTGGGGGGTCCCTGGAGCACCTGTTTTTTTGAAAGCTCTATAACTTCTGTCCGTGATAAGCGAATTGGATGAAACTTGGTACATGAATATGTAGTACGATTTAAAATAGTTCTGCATCCCATCTTCCGGTTTTTAACTTCCGGTAAAAAAATTTTTTTTGTACTTTTTTGAAGTTTTGTCAGTGTCTTTATGCACACTACAGCCTACAATAATGAAGTGATTATGATGAAACTTATGGAATAGGGTTCCAATTAGTGTGAAAAGATAATTATCATGTTTTAGGACACATTGATCAAAGTGGTGGGGGGTCTACCATACAAATGCTGACTTTTCACACTTTGTTTTTTAAGTTTGTTGGGAGCATACAGACTTTGTTCATTAATTTATTTTAATGACACTTTGGAAAAAGATGGAGACTTAAGTAACAAAGAACTGATTAGTTTTTGGATAATATTGGAATAAGTGGTGGGGGTCCTCCCGAACACCTATTTAATGTGTCACACTTTTTTCAATGTTTGTTGGGAGCACACAGCATTCGTTCGTGAACGAATTTTGATGACACTTTGGAAAAAGATGCAAACATGTATGGCAAAGAACTGATTAGTTTTTGAGCGATAGTGAACAAAGTGGTGAGGGGTTCCTGGAGCACCTGTTTTTTTGAAAGCTCTATAACTTCTGTACCTGATAAGCGAATTGGATGAAACTTGGTACATGAGTATGTAGTACGGTTCACAATAGTTCTGCATCCCAACTTTTGGTTTTTTACTTCCTTTATATATAAAGAAGACTTTAAGGTTGATGCTGAATGGCATTTTCATGCTACCAGCCATGGAAAGGGACCTTGTGATGGAATTGGTGGTACACTGAAGCGTGCTGCACACCGTTATAGTATGGCGAGCGAAGATAATATTATTGATACACCAAAAAAACTTTTCGAATGGGCTTTAAAATGGGAATCTACCATGAACTTTGGATACGCCGATAAAAACGAATATCAATTAACAAAAGAAAAATTACAAAATCGATATAAAAATGCGATTACTATAAGTGGAACTCAAAAATTTCATTCTTTTGTACCAGTAGATACTAAGACAATAAATGCAAAAATGTTTTCCAACTCAAAAGAAACTTTTGAATGTAAAATAAGTAAATAATTTTTAATAACTATATTTATTTTCACATATATAATTTGTATGATATTTTAAAAAGTTTATTCAATAATAAAATATTTGTAATTTAATGTTGAAAAACAATCTTTTACTTTATGATTCCATAATAACATAATACGAACATAATACTTCTCCAGTCAAAAGTTACGGCTTTTTTGTTTGCAGTCAAGACTGTCAAATTATTTTTTATAAGAGTGACAAGTGATTACTAAAAGTGATAAATAAACATTTCATTTTTTATGCCATCTAATACAAAGAAAATAATTGCAGAAGTGCTTTCCTATTCAAAAGAAACTTCTGTTTGTAAAATAAGTAAATCATTTTTAACAATTGTATTTATTTTATTTATTGTACTACATATATAATTTTTATAATATTTTAAAAAGTTCATCTAATAATAAAATATTTGATATTTAACATAAAAAAAAAATCTCTTAGTTTATAACTCCATTTTTATAATTTTCCTTCAGAACAAAAAAAACTGATTCCCGACAGTCATATGCACAACGAATTTTATCTTTAAAACAAAAAATATAGCTAGTCCTTAACTTTCACAAGTTGTTAGATATAAAATAAGCTTCAATTTTGTTTAAAAAAAAAAAAAAAAAAGAGGCTATGCCATTTTTTTTTCAATTACACCGTTTTTTTCTTATGTTACACCGCTAAAAATTAAAAAATTAACAGTGTCCATGTACAAAACTTTGTTTTAATACCTATTCAACGACATATCATTTATGAAAATCGATTCAGTAGTTTTTCTACTATCGCTCGTCAAAATGCACTCACATCACAAAATAACAAAAAATTGAGGGGCACCCTGTGAAGACCCCTGGTCGAAAAAAAAAATTCTAAGAGAACTTGTATTTTTTATTTATGAAAGACAATCTATAAACAAAAAATAATCAAAATTAATCAAAATAATCAAGTCAAAACGTTGTTGAATCTTCGTGAAATTGCTCGATTAGTTTTTGGACAATATTGGGATAAGTGGTACGGGGTCTCCCGAACACTTGTTTACTGTGTCACACATTTTTCAATGTTTGTTGGGAGCACATAGCATTCGTTCGTAAACCAATTTTGATGACACTTTTGAAAAAAATGCAAACATGTATGGCAAAGAACTGATTAGTTTTTGAGCGATAGTGAACAAAGTGGTGGGGGGTGTTCCTAACACCTGTTTTTTTTAAAGCTCAATAACATCTGTACCTGATAATCGAATTGGATGAAACTTTGTACATAAGCATTTAGTATGATTTAGAAAAATTCTGCATCCCAACTTCCGGTTTTTTACTTCCGGTAAAAAAAAATTTTTTAATTGTTGGCAGTTTTTTCAGTATCTTTATGGACACTACAGCCTACAATAATGAAATGATTATGATAAAACTTGTGGAAAGGTTTCAATTAGTGTAAGAAGATAATTATCATCTTTTGGGACACATTGATCAAAGTGGCGGGGGATCTACCATACAACTGCTGACTTTTTACACTTGGTTTTTAATGTTTGTTGGGAGCATACAGATTTCATTCATTAATCAATTTTAATGGCACTTTGAAAAAAGATAAAGACTTTATTGACAAAGAATTGACTAGTTTTTGGACAATATTGGGATAAGTGGTGGGGTCCTCCCGAACACTTGTTTATTGTTTCAATGTTTGTTGGAAGCATACAACATTCGTTCGTTAAGTAATTTTGATTACACTTTGCAAGAAGATGCAAATATGTATGGCAAGGAACTGATTAGTTTTTTTTAGCGATAGTGAACAAAGTGGTAGGGGGTCCTCCAAGCACCTGTTATTTTGGAAGCTCAATAACTTCCGTACTTGATAATCGAGTTGGATGAAATTTGGTACATACACATTTAGTACGGCTTACAACAGTTCTGCATTCTAACTTCCGCTTTGTCACTTCCGATAAATTTTTTTTTACTTTTTCTCGTACAACAGAATTTATGTTTGTTGGGATACTACTGCCTGTTTTAATATTTTTATTATTAGAACTACGAAGTCCATAATATTGGTTAGCTTTTAATTAAAGTATTTTATGGATATTAGCTCATTATATATCCAGAACACTATGTTTCCAGAGCTGTGGTGAAGTCAGCTTATGCATCAGCGTCGCAATATTTTTTATCAAAATTACGGTTATATTAGCAAAAATCCATTTAAAAAGAAAAAATTTAATAAATATGATTAGTAAACAATTTTCAACATGGCGGCTTCCAAATGGCGCCAATTTGACCAAATATGCATTTTTCAGGCAAAAGTATATTTTGCAATTCTACAGCATACCTATTTTACTTATTTTACAATTTTACAGCATAAATATTTTGTTATACGTTTCAAATAGTTGAAACTAGAGCCTTGCATCGGATAGTATTATCCGCGGATATCTGCAACTATCCGCTATTCGCAGATTAAAGCGGATGCATCCGCATTAATTTCTGGGAGATTGGTGTCGGATGCGGATTTAGAAATCATATCCACACGATGCCGATTATCCGTATTTTAAGATAATTTTTGTTATCCTTTTTTAATAAATTCTTTTGAAAATTGAAATAAATGTGAACGTGATTGGTGTTTTACTCTCTATCAACCAGCACATTTGTATATTTTGCTATTTATTTATAACTGGTATCATATTTAGGGATTTGGCCGTCTTAAATGAGGTTACAATATCATGTTAATTTGAGATTAAAGATCGATAAGCTCATTAAATCCTAGTCAAGGCTGCTGGAAGATTGGGCCCTATTTTCACTATTTGCGACGCGTTTCCCCAAAACTGTATAGACTTTTACTTGACAACTTAAACTCTTGAGTCTTGTGTGTTCACTGGTTGAGACATAAGGAAAAAAAAATTCATAAAAATACGATTTTGCGGATGCGGATGAGTGCGGATGCGGATTTTAAAAATTTTCGCAAGTGCGGATGCGGATAAATATTTTTTTTTTTGCGGATGCGGATCGGATGCAGATGTGGAAAAACGTATCGGCGCAGGGCTCTAGTTGAAACATCAATTTCTCATATAAGTTCGATAGTTATTCAAAATGGCGTCTTTTTTTGATCAAATTTACTGTTATATTAGCAAAAATCAGTTTCCAAAGATAAATATAATTTTTATTAGAATATTTAAAGAAGTATATATTTAATAAAAAATAAAAAATTGGAACCACTTTTAAAAATAGCGGACTTAAAAAGTTGCAAATTTTGTTAAATTCGACATCTTTCACCGGACCAATCTGCGACCTCAGGCTTCAGTCAGCATTATGTTTGTGTTTCTCACAGATGACTCCAAGCTCCCGTCCTCATGAACCCTTCCCATATCCTTGATGATTTTGGCTTCTTTTAAGTATTTTACTAGCTTGTTCTTATCCAGTTTTTAAGTTCCAGCCTGAATTCCTCCGATCCTGTTTTACATGCGTTAAATTCTGGGTCTCAACGATTAGATGAAACTCAATATACATGTGATCGCCAAGTGTGGCTGTTTCTACTACTTTTCAATCTATAACCTCCTTATTTGCTACAGTTGGTGTTGCTATCGTCAAATCGATGATGGACTTTGTGTTTCCCCGTCTAAAAGTTGGTTCGTGGCCTATATTAAGCAATGTAAGGTCGTTTGCTGCCATGAATTCGCAGATAATATCTCCTCTTCTATCAGTCCTAAGCTCCCCCCAAGCAGGTGATTTGCTGTTAAGGTCGCCGGTAATTATAAGCTCCTACTATGATGCCCTTATGCTTACTTCTAGGGCGTTTATATCCTTCTTTAATTTTTCAATTTTATCGTTTGGTGAAAAGTAGCAGCTGTAGATTCTAAAGTCCCTCGTTTCGACCCACACGAACCCGTGCTCTGAAAGACTATCCTTCACTATGGCTCCGGGTTGCATATAGTAATACTGGCTCTGCCAGATTTGTCCTGATACTAAACGTTAGACTCGGATTTTCCGCATTGTTCACTAAAAACCAAGATATCCACATTCCTTTCCTTTGCTACAACTGTGAGCAGATCCCAGGCTGCCCTGGATTTGGCCAAATTTATTTGAATGACGCTTACTATGGTGTTTTTTTAACCATTATGAGCTCGGTCTGGAAGGTCGGACATCTTCTGCTTCCCTGAGTGTGGTCACTCTTTCCTCCTTTATCCGCACATATGACGCATTTAGGTGCACCCCTGCAGGTTTTGCTAGGTGACCCATAGTACTACACTTCCAACAGGCACCCTTCCTCTCCACACCAGTGCAGGTATTTGCTATATGGCCGTAGCCGTGGCATTTAAAGCATCGAATGACTTCCACTTCTCCTTAACTCTGCAGTATATATATATATATATATATATATATATATATATATATATATATATATATATATATATATATATATAAATATATATATATATGTATATATATATATATATATATATATATATATATATATATATATATATATATATATATATATATATATATATATATATATATATATATATATATATATATATATATATATATATATATATATATATATATATATATATATATATATATATATATATATATATATATATATATATATATATATATATATATATATATATATATATATATATATGAGCAATTTCACGAAGATTCAACCTCGTTTTGACTTGACCCCTTTTAATTTTGATTATTTGGATCAACAATTGTCTTGGATCAACAAAAAATAAAAGTTCTCTTAGAATTTTTTTTTTCGACCAGGGGTCTTCACAGGGTACCCCTCAAGTTTTTGTTATTTTGTGATGTGAGTGCATTTTGACGAGCGATTGTAGAAAAACTACTGAATCGATTTTCATAAATGATATGTCGTTGAATAGGTATTAGAACTAAGTTTTTAAAAATGTACACTGTTAATTTTTTGAAATAATTTTTAACGGTGTAACATAAGAAAAAAACGGTGTAACATAAGAAAAAAATGGCGTAGCCTTTTTTTTTTTTTTTTAAACAAAATTGAAGCTTATTTTATATCTAACAACTTGTGAAAGTTTAGGACTAGCATCATTTTTTGTTTTAAAGATAAAATTCGTTGTGCATATGACTGTCGGGAATCAGTTTTTTTTGTTCTGAAGGAAAATTATAAAAATGGCGTTATAAACTAAGAGATTTTTTTTTTATGTTAAAATCAAATATTTTATTATTAGATGAACTTTTTAAAATATTATAAAAATTATATATGTAGTACAATAAATAAAATAAATACAATTGTTGAAAATGATTTACTTATTTTACAAACAGAAGTTTCTTTTGAATAGGAAAGCACTTCTGCAATTATTTTCTTTGTATTAGATGGCATAAAAAATGAAATGTTTATTTATCACTTTTAGTAATCACTTGTCACTCTTATAAAAAATAATTTGACAGTCTTGACTGCAAACAAAAAAGCCGTATAAACAACTAAATCTATTTAGGAACTTTTGACTGGAGAAGTATTGTGTTCGTATTATGTTATTATGGAATCATAAAGTAAAGGATTGTTTTTCAACATTAAATTACAAATATTTTATTATTGAATAAACTTTTTAAAATATCATACAAATTATATATGTGAAAATAAATATAGTTATTAAAAATTATTTACTTATTTCACATTCAAAAGTTTCTTTTGAGTTGGAAAACATTTTTGCATTTATTGTCTTAGTATCTACTGGTACAAAAGAATGAAATTTTTGAGTTCCACTTATAGTAATCGCATTTTTATATCGATTTTGTAATTTTTCTTTTGTTAATTGATATTCATTTTTATCGGCGTATCCAAAGTTCATGGTAGATTCCCATTTTAAAGCCCATTCGAAAAGATTTTTTGGTGTATCAATAATATTATCTTCGCTCGCCATACTATAACGGTGTGCAGCACGCTTCAGTGTACCACCAATTCCATCACAAGGTCCCTTTCCATGGCTGGTAGCATCTTAAAGTCTTCCTTAAAGTCTTCTTTATGGTGGCATAAGTTAATTAGGTTATGTTTATTTTTGTATTGAGAGGTGCACCGTCAGTGTTATAAATTATTTTTGTAATATTAGAATTTATATGCGTTTTGATGAATTCAATAAGTTTTGTAATGAAAAGATGGACTGTAGTACTGTTGTGATCGTTTATATCCCAAATGAGTATAAAACTTCGGTGCTGTATATATTCACTTGTGGCACTTTTAAAATAAATGACAAATGGATGAATAGTAGCTTGTGAATTATTATAATAATAGCCTTGAACCGCATTCTGAATTATGAAGCCGTAGTTTTCAGAAAAATCCCCTTGAACGAAGCACTCTCCTGCTTCTAAATTTTTTTTTTCCTCAATGAATGTAGATTGTTGTTTTGCTATAAAGTTGTGTGGTATCAAAATTTGTAAACGGTAAATAAATTTTTTCATAAATTCTTCTACAGTTTCTATTAAAGTATCCAAATTGCATCGATCAGTGGTATTCCATTGTTGATATTTGACTTGAAGGATTCCTTTAACGTCAAAATCATTTAGTAATTTTTCTTTCAGTTGTTGAAGTTTTTTTGAACATTCATTGCACTTCAAATTATGACAATTTAACCCCGCAGTGGCGTAGATTATTCAAAAATTTCTCACCGACCAATACATTTCGGTATCCATTGATGGCTTTTCTTCTGCGTCTAAATTAACTAACGCTGATGTACCACAAGGTTTAGTTTTGTCACCACTTTATTTTTAATTTTTTACTTTTAAATTAAAATCACCAGCAACCCAATAAATAATTTTTCAGATGATAGTACACTTAACAAGTCATTTGTTTTCCTTTCTTTAAAAGGGAAAAGGCATGAACGAATAAAGCCCGCCCGGAGAGACTCTGCCATAAATGTAAATGATAGCCTGAAAGTTTCCAATTGGGGTGACTGAAATATGTTCAATTTTAACTCAACCAAAACATGACTATTGATTGTTGCCAGATCAACGACCGAGTTTGCCAAAGATATTTCGATTATTGTGTTTCGATTAAAATGTCGCAAAATTTTGCTGAACTTGACTGAAATTGCTTTTTAAAAAGTTCATTTAATGATAAAATATTTGATATTTAACATAAAAAAAAAATCTGAATCTAAAAATCGCCATTTTTATAATTTTCCTTCAGAACAAAAAAAACTGATTCCCGACAGTCATATGCACAACGAATTTTATTTCTAAAACAAAAAATGATGCTAGTCCTAAACTTTCACAAATTGTTAGATATAAAATAAGCTTCAATTTTGTTTAAAAAAAAAAAAAAAAAGAGGCTATGCTATCTTTTTTTCAATTACACCGTTTTTTTCTTATGTTACACCGTTAAAAATTATTTCAAAAAATTAACAGTGTACATTTTTAAAAACTTTGTTCTAATACCTATTCAACGACATATCATTTATAAAAATCGATTCAGTAGATTTTCTACAATCGCTCGTCAAAATGCACTCACATAACAAAACAACAAAAAATTGAGGGGCACCCTGTGAAGACCCCTGGTCGAAAAAAAAATTCTAAGAGAACTTGTATTTTTTATTTATGAAAGACTATCTATAAACAAAAAATAATCAAAATTAAAAGGGGTCAAGTCAAAATTTCCCAAAAATTTGCTGAACTTGCGTGAAATTGGTCATATATATATATATATATATATATATATATATATATATATATATATATATATATATATATATATATATATATATATATATATATATATATATATATATATATATATAAATAAATAAATATATATATATATATATATATATATATATATAATATATATATATATATATATATATATATATATATATATATATATATATATATATATATATATATATATATATATATTTATATATATATATATAAATATATATATATATACATATATATATATATATATATATATATATATATATATATATATATATATATATATATATATATATATATATATATATATATATATATATATATATGTAGTAAAACCAATTACATAGTTTTACTACAACAATTCCCCAAACTATATTCGCAATATCTTCCAAATTCCTATCAATAAATATAAAAACAATTGACCCAAAACTCTATTAAAATTAAAAACAAATATTTCATAAATTTCCTTAACTGGGTTATTTCCAAATATTTTGTTAATATCTTTTAATTTAAATAAAACCAATTCGCGACATTGGCAATAAAATTCAATTAAAAACAAAGTCAGTGTGTCAATTGTTTTAATATCAATTAACCAACAATAATAAATTCCCAGCGCGTAATCATTTTTTAATTATAAAAATAATATTTCGATCAATAATTAATCAGTTCTTTTTTACACTAAATCAGTTAAACAGTCGTTTTAAAATTAAAATCAAGCCAGTGGTTTTCTAAATAAATAATCAGTCAGTCTCTTTTCAGTCATTTTAATTTAAAAACCAATCGTTTCCGAAAAAGTTATTAGTGAGTAACAATTATTCAGTCAACAAGTGGAGTATTAAATAAAAAGTAGATACTAAACAGTGAACAATTTAGCTCGAAAATAAAGTTATACTATTTTATATATCTAAAATAAGGAAAGTTTTGTATTCTTTGTATTTAAGTGAAATTCTAATTACAAATAAAATAATTATTAGTTAAAATAAAGTTCTCTCCAATTAAACAAACTTACGAGTGACCGTAATCTAAGTGAACACATATAATTAAATTTAATATTACTAAATAAAGTTACACATGAAAGAAAACTACTAACTCCTGTGTGTATTAATGTGTTCATAAACAATCGAAGTGAAGTGACAATAACAACAGTAAATCGCTGGTCTAAGAAATTCCACTATACTATACTACCACCATTAACCTAACGGTGTGTCAATTAAGTTACACCACAAACTTCTATATAAGTATTCGATCGAGAATCAATTACACTACATCATTACAAAGTAGTGTTAAGAGGAACCCCATTTTGGCATTACAATTTAATTAACATAGTAGTGTACGTTAATATTTTTGGCACTACATTTGAACATTAGATGTTTACATCGAGTGAGTCTATCCATGCTACTACATCGGGCGTTGCCAAATGGATGTCTGCGATATCGCCATTGTATCGTCGAATTAGACACGCAGTTGCAATGTGTTTAATGGTTTAATGTGGAGCTCCGCAGTGTAGTGCCAAAATGTTTAAGAACACTAATAGTGATGAAATGTAGTGCAAATATTAACAACACTACTATTTAATTTTCAAAATTATTAAATTTTCATTGGTTGAAGCCTAATATTTTTTATTTATAAAACTTATTATAAACTGTCAGAACTAGTACGATAGTTTACGTATTTATTACACTATCTACTTTAGAAAGGGTTATTCAAACACACTTGTCTGTTTAATTCGAAATCATATATTTCCATGCACTATTACAATTTGAAAAGTTTATTTAAACAGGTTTGTTTGGTTAGTTAGAAAGCTTTATTTCCACTGTTATAATAACTAAAAATACTTGTTTCTTCACTTCACTTTTATTGCTTCTGTTCTGTTTTGCTTAATGATTGATTTGAAATTTACTGATATCGACTGATTTTATTGTTGATTGAATTATTGCGACCGCTTAAATGGAAAATGACTGACTTGTTTCAAACGACCGACTTTATAGATTAGTGTAAAACGACTCCGACTGCTTGATTGATTTTGTAAAATTGACTCCCGATTTGTTTTTTAAACGACTACTTTTATTGATTTTTGTGTAAAAACTGACTGTTTTGATTAATTAGTGTAAGAAAACTGTCCTGTCCAGACCTTCCAGACCCGTCAGTACGTAGTTCATAATCCGTTGAAACGTTGAGGGTGCGTTGCATAACCCAAAAGGCATTCTTTTGAATTCATAATGACCCGTCTGTGTACTAAAAGCAGTTTTTGATCTATCGTCAGGGTGAACCAATACTTGATGGTACCCACTAGCCAGGTCTAGAGTGGAAAAATACCTTGACTGTCCTAGTTGGTCTAATATGTCTTCAATTCGGGGGATCGGGAATGCATCGCCGATTGTGCATTTATTCAATTTCCGAAAATCGACAACCAAACGCCATTTCTTTTCATTTTCGGGGCTCCGTTTTTCCACAAGGATTATCGGAGCATTAAAAGGAGACTTGGAATGTGTGATGATGTCGTCTGCCAACATGTCTTCTATTTGTCGTTTTATTTCTAATTTTTGAGACTCCGGGAGTCTGTACATTTTTCCAATTGCAGAAAACAAACGACAAAGTGTGGAGAGCTTGTCCGGCCGTTCGAATTTTAGGCTATTCTGAAAACAAGTAAACGAAAACAGAATAAACAAGAAATTAAACTATAATTAGCAACATGCCTGTACACACACATTTTTTCTATTTATTCATGTTAAAATTAGATTCATTTATAATTTCAATTATTCTTTTTTTTATGTTTTTATTCATTTTTGTTTGTTTTAAGTAGTATAGCTGATCTGAATAATTTTGATTTGTTTTATTTAGTATACATTATATTTTAGGTAGTAATACAAATGATTAAAAGAAAAATAAGATGTAATTGAAAAACAATAATTTTACTATCAAATCGATTTCCACTATTAATACAATCAATAGAAATAATAATTTTAAAATCATTAATCTTAAATAATCGTTACCATAAAATACATATTATATTAAGACAATAATTTTAAGATACGCAAGCTATCAATTGTCCAATCAAAACATAATTTTTAACAGAAACAAAAACAAATAGTTTACTACAATTTTTAGTTTACCACAACTAAGTAAGTTGATCACAATAATTCATACTATTAATACAATCAATCAATCAATAACCAATACGATTCAACTATCGATACAACCAATAAAAATAATAAGTTTACCAAAATTGGTCATAAGCAATCACTAGCATAAGTGTATACATATTAAATTAAAACAATTATTTTAAGCAATCAAAACGTAACGAAAATTTTAATGGAAACAAATATTTTACCATATATCGTTCATTCTTAACATAATTATACAGAAACAAGCAATTTAACTTGACGGCCCAAAACAATTGTAAACCGTTTAAATTTATTAAATATTTATAGTACATAGCATGGATTAAACAAAATTAAATTAATATAAATACATATTATTATAATACAAATTAGAATTATAAGGATTAAGGGCCACTTTCAATTTTATTACGACGATAAAAACATAATTTATTCAATATTTATAAGATAACGTTACTCACTTTTTTTTTTTTTTTCTCTCTCTTCCCTTTTCTCAAAAACATACATAATTTGGTAAAATTTTGTGTTCATCGTTAACTAACTAACGATGAAAACAAAATTTTTTGTTCCGTGGGGGAGGAATGTAGTAAAACCAATTACATAGTTTTACTACAACAATTCCCCAAACTATATTCGCAATATCTTCCAAATTCCTATCAATAAATATAAAAACAATTGACCCAAAACTCTATTAAAATTAAAAACAAATATTTCATAAATTTCCTTAACTGGGTTATTTCCAAATATTTTGTTAATATCTTTTAATTTAAATAAAACCAATTCGCGACATTGGCAATAAAATTCAATTAAAAACAAAGTCAGTGTGTCAATTGTTTTAATATCAATTAACCAACAATAATAAATTCCCAGCGCGTAATCATTTTTTAATTATAAAAATAATATTTCGATCAATAATTAATCAGTTCTTTTTTACACTAAATCAGTTAAACAGTCGTTTTAAAATTAAAATCAAGCCAGTGGTTTTCTAAATAAATAATCAGTCAGTCTCTTTTCAGTCATTTTAATTTAAAAACCAATCGTTTCCGAAAAAGTTATTAGTGAGTAACAATTATTCAGTCAACAAGTGGAGTATTAAATAAAAAGTAGATACTAAACAGTGAACAATTTAGCTCGAAAATAAAGTTATACTATTTTATATATCTAAAATAAGGAAAGTTTTGTATTCTTTGTATTTAAGTGAAATTCTAATTACAAATAAAATAATTATTAGTTAAAATAAAGTTCTCTCCAATTAAACAAACTTACGAGTGACCGTAATCTAAGTGAACACATATAATTAAATTTAATATTACTAAATAAAGTTACACATGAAAGAAAACTACTAACTCCTGTGTGTATTAATGTGTTCATAAACAATCGAAGTGAAGTGACAATAACAACAGTAAATCGCTGGTCTAAGAAATTCCACTATACTATACTACCACCATTAACCTAACGGTGTGTCAATTAAGTTACACCACAAACTTCTATATAAGTATTCGATCGAGAATCAATTACACTACATCATTACAAAGTAGTGTTAAGAGGAACCCCATTTTGGCATTACAATTTAATTAACATAGTAGTGTACGTTAATATTTTTGGCACTACATATATATATATATATATATATATATATATATATATATATATATATATATATATATATATATATATATATATATATATATATATATATATATATATATATGAGCAATTTCACGAAGGTTCAACAACGTTTAGACTTGACCCCTTTTAATTTTGATTATATTTTGTTTATAGATAGTCTTTCATAAATAAAAATACAACTTCTTTTAGAATTTTTTTTTTCGACCAGGGGTCTTCACAGGGTGCCCCTCAATTTTTTGTTATTTTGTGATGTGAGTGCATTTTGACGACCGATTGTAGAAAAACTACTGAATCGATTTTCATAAACGATATGTCGTTGAATGGGTATTAAAACAAAATTTTTAAAAATGTACACTGTTAATTTTTTGAAATAATTTTTAACGGTGTAACATAAGAAAAAAACGGTGTGATCGAAAAAAAGATGGCATAGTCTCTTTTTTTTTTTTTTTTTTAAACAAAATTGAAGCTTATTTTATATCTAACAACTTGTGAAAGTTTAGGACACGCGATATTTTTTGTTTTAAAGATAAAATTTCGTTGTGCATATGACTGTCGGGCATCAATTACAACAATTTATTGGGAAAATTATTGGTCAACATTATCAACTATTTGTTACAACAATTTATGGGTCAACATGGACCATCATCTATTAGAACATTGCTTAGTCAACCATTTATTGACATAGGATGATGTATAAGATTAAATTAATTATGAGAGCTCTGCGGAACGATTGACAGTCTACTGGCTGTAGCTAGACTCCAAAAATAGCTTGCGTCTGATCACACAAACGCTCTGGGTTCAATCTGCAGGCTGGATGGCACCTACACTACCAGTTGTAATTAGACTCTAGAAACACTAATACAGACCTACTTCCTGGGCTCTACATGCGTTAGGCCTGAGAAAAAAATAAACCAAAATCTGGTCCGTTGGATCCTGAAACTAGGATGGTTTCAGACCAACTAGCCAACAGAATTTTCTCCCCCAACAGACCGTTCAAATCCACATGAGGCGACGGGATATTTTCGATCTTCCTTCAAAGAGGTCTAACTATTATTCGCCAATATCTCAAGCATTTGTTTAAAGCAAGTTTTAGTCTTGCATACATTCCTCAGATATTTTTTTTTTTTTTTTTTTTTTTAATAAAATGTGTTGTGTAGTAGGAATTACAATAGGTGTCACAATAACACATAAAAACCTTTTAAGACCAATGTCCCACAACAACATACGTTCAAAGGTGTTGATGGACGTAAATCTTTCTTTTTTTCTTTTTTTATATTTTTTGTTGAAAAATGGATAACTAAACAAAAAATCCTATCACTGACAAAATATGACATAGGCCAATATTTTATGATAGAATAGAGAAAATAAAAGTAAATTAAAAAGTAAATAGCAAATTTTTACAAAAATTTGCTGAAACAAAACAAAAATGTAGTTGCCAATAATCCAGCCGGTTGCATATTCCTAGATCCTGTGACGCACCGTCTTTCTTGAAGATCCAAGCCCACACATAGTTATATGAAGGCTCGTTTCTTCAAGGAAACAATAGCGTCCCGTCATCAAGGATTATTTTACAGCTAAGATTGAGGGTACTACCGTTGACTGAATACAGTTCATCCGCCAGCACCCCTAAGATATCACCTTGGCTAGTGATATCTCACTGCAATTGCCAGTGGTATGTGATATCTCACGTTAACTCATATGCCAATAGCAGGGACTGGAGTACGCGGGGTTGTCACACCCGTAGATCAAAAACAAAAAAAATTTTCAAAACCATAAAAACTGATCCCTCCATCCCTCCATATAGAGAGAATCTAGAGTCATACCTGAGACAGGAAAGAAACCGAACAAAGCCAAATCATACAGGCTACTAAGTCTTACATATTTTCTTCTGAAGACTATGGAAAAGGTGCTAGACTAGTACATTCAGCATGTATATCTTAAGCTCAAGTATGTTCTAAACCCACTCAACTCATGCCAACATGCTTACCAAACCGGAAAAATTTACGGAAACAGCATTGCATAAAGTAGTGAAAGAGATTGAAATACAAGGTGGCACTTTCATGCACATTTATGGACATACAAGGGTCCTTTAATAATGTGCATTTTCAAGCTATTGCTGAAATGACCACTAAGAAAAATCTAAACAAACACATTTTTGGTATCTATATTTGTATCGATATATCTATATAACAATATATTGATATACTGATACATCGATATTTGATCACTCCGATATCGTTATTCGATGTATTGATAAATATCGATATACCTGTACATCGATATATATCGATATTTTTCCCGGCACCAGTAACGAAATCTAGCAAGTCGTTATCTCCTAATTTATAGAAAATTTATGCTGTTAAAGTAGTAATTTGTACATAAAAATATAAACCGACCCATTTTCACTAGTGATACTTATAAGTGTAAATAACACAAAATTACCACATTTAATAAGTTGAAGTACTTTTAGCCCAAAACATAAATATTTTAAATCACTAGATAAATATACATATGTATGTCGCAATACTTTTTAAATTAATTACAGAAAATCTCTCTTTTAAAACAAAATATCTATCTCAAATGTTTTGCTTGCCCTTTATTCTGTTAATGCTACTATGGGTATAAATAAAATATATAGAAAATATCGAGATAAAAAAAACAGTTATGTCTATAATAGCCTATATATCGACAAGCATCGATAAGTGTCGATATATCAATAAGTATCGATATATCGATAAATCGCTATATCGTTATATCCATATATCTTATGATTCTGATATCTTTATACGATATATCGATAAATATCCATATATATCGATGTATCCATATTTTTTCCACCATGGATGCTACTACTGATTACAAATATTGTAAGGAATTCAAAATTGTTAAACAAAATGTAAAACATTTTGTAAAAAAAGAAGTTCAAAAACTAAAACCCGGCTACTGAAAAATCACGCTCTAAAAAAAATAAAATAAGAAAATACTCATCTGAAATTGTTATGTACAATATAAACTATTCAATATTTATTGTCTATTGAATAAACAACTTACATATAAATAATTTTAATAAGTTTAATACATATTCATAGTGATTTTCAGAGGATAGCCGTAGTCGTATGCCACCTACCCTAACAAAACAGTACATTCTAAGAGTATAGCTAGTGATCATTCGCTGTAGATGTATAGCACTCTAGCACTGTACAGAACTCTTTAGATGTATAGCGTTAAGCGTGATGCACTTTGCCCTAAAGCCGATGATCGCTTACTACTGTTAGAATGTATTGTTTTGTTAGGTTAGGTGGCATACGACTACGGCTATCCTCTGAAAATCACTTTGAATATGTACTAAATTTATTAAAATTATTTATGTGTAAGTTGTTTATTCAATAGACATTAAATATTAAATAGTTTATATTGTAGATAACAATTTCAGATGAGTATTTTCTTATTTTATTTTTTTTAGAGCGTGATTTTTCAGTAGTCGGGTTTTAGTTTTTGAACTTCTTATTTTTATTTATTTTATTTTGGGGTTATAATTTTGTGATAAAATAAATGCACATCCGTTTTAATTTTTTTGTTTGGGGTTTTTGTTTTATAGGTAAATAGGTTAGCTTTATAGGTAATATACCAAGCTTACTCATAGGTTTATGTTTCGAAACTTGGAAGATTTCTTAACCTTTTCAATTCTTCAAGAAATCGTGAGTCATGAGAATTTTCAGCAATTTATGATGATACAAGGAAAAAGTAAATAATCCATCTACAGACCTGACTCTGCTGAGGGCCACATAGGGCTCACCTTTAGCGAATAATGACTTCCCCAAATCAATAACTGCTTTATCTAGAGTGCACCCTTGCAACTTGTGCACACTAGCTGCCCGAGTAAGGATTAACGGTAACATTTTGCGTTGATTTTTTTTGGTTTGTGATCAAACGTTAATATCTAAAAATTATATCCGTTCATATTTGTGTGTGTCTAAATTTTCGATGTTGGCTATGAATTTTATAAATGTCAAATTGCTTTTTCATTTATTTTAACTCTTTTTGATGATTTACTCAATATAAGACCAATTGGTTACAATCAATTCACTCTATTGGAAAGCGACTAATTATTCTTGAAATATCAAAACGATGATCGTAAATGTAATTATAAGGACCGACAGATAGCTGCGGTTAGCGGTAACACCAGTATTTATTATCACAATAAGCAAAAGAACGATGATTGATTTGAATTGATTGCCATTATATGTAATTATTCAAAATTATCTTGTGCATGAAAGCTTAGTTGCAATTTAGAGGTAACAAAATATATATTTTTGAAATGTGCTAATTAAATTTAAAATTAAATTTGATACCAAATCTTTGATACCTTTCATTTGATGCCAAACATGGCATCATTTAATTAATTTTTTTTTTGTTTATGACATTATGTTTTCTAGGTGGTGCGCTGTTCAATTTATTAAGTCATCATTAACCTTTTAACCCGATTTACTGAAAATTATACCAATCGACTACAATCAATCCACCCAACAATTCACTCGATTATAAAGCGACCTAAAATACTTAAAACATCGAAACGATGATCGTAAATGTAATTGTGAGGACACTTTGATAGCTGTGGTAGCTCGCATACGTTACCGTATACACAATGGTACAACAGTATTTATACTATTGCAATAAACAAAACGGTCACGATCATCCAATAAGAGTGATAGGCATTATGAAATTATTCCCAATTATCGGGTGCAGTCAAATCACTAGTAAAAGGTAACAACATATTTATTTGTGAAATGTGCTAGATAAGTCCCTTCATTTGATACCCAACACGGTATCATTAAATTTAATTTTTTTTTAGATCATGACCTTATGTCATCTAGGCATCACCAAATTCAATTTATTGTATTATCATTAAGCTTATAACCAGTAGAAGATCAAAACGCTTCATACGATATATCATTTGTCAAATTGTGATTAGTAATTTAGAAGTTATGAAGGAACAGATGAACATACATACACACATACATCGCGACCAACCACAAAACCCTCTTTTTTTCGTAGTCGGCTAAAAATATATGCGCAAACAAAATTATGCGTAGTAAAATTGTGAAACATTTATTAAAAAAACATGAAATTTTATTGAAATATATTCTTTTTTAAAGTTTAAATAATAAATTTTAAATTAATAAACTAATATAATAAAAATGGTTATACATCAATTAATCAAAAAATTTTCAACCCTCATATCAAATTAAATAAAATACGAATTACAGTTTTACTTATTTTATTTTTGCCTAAGCATTAAACCAAAGTCTGTAAACCAAAGTCCAAACCTAAGTCTGTAAACCAAAAATGAAGAAAATCCATCCACGCACTACCTAGATACATTCAATTGAATAAAACGATATTTCTTCATTTTTGAAAACTATCCTTAGCCGTTATGGGAGATTCGAAAAAGAACAAGAAAAATTTCTTCTACGAATTGATTTTCTATATATTCTCTATCATCTCAGAGAAAGTAAAGAAAATCGGAGAGGATCAGGCCGTAAATTTCCATTTGTGGTCGTCAATTGATTTAAATGCCGCCCTACAACTAAAGACCACCATTCTACTATTTATAAATTTGAACAACGGCATAGTTATCTGCATATAGTGTTATGATTAAAGATTTACATTGCCAAATTTTTATTCTTTATGTAGAAGATAGCAACATGTATTACTGTTTGTAAGACGCAACAAAGCAATTAACTGAGAAAATGTTAAAAATTTGTTGATTTACCTGTAGCAGTGTAGCACCCATTTTACATGTCTGTTGTTTTTAGGTAGCTTTGATTTTTAATTTATGACAAGAATCGAACCAAGCCGTCGTGAGCATTTTCAGTATTTTCGTAATAGAACAAGAGCCCGCGACGGCCAGACCTTCGTTATTTTATAAAAGCTGAAAGTTTCTCTGCGCATACCCCCTACTCAGGTAGGAACGATAAGCGACATATGAAGTTTGGACCATAGTGGCTTTGGCAGGGAGCAGGTAAGAGAGGGGCCTCCAAAGTATCGTGAAAGTATAAAAGTTAATTTTTTTATATATTCTTCGGGATAGTATTAGAAGTCACGTCACCCATTCCAGACAATTACTATCGTGGAAACCCCCTGCCAGACACCTATAAGCTTTAAAGTTTAAGGGTGTCTGGCAGGGGGTTGCCACGCTAGTAAGTGTCTAGCAATGGGTGACGTGACTTCTAATACTATCCCGAAGAATATATAAAATAATTAGCTTTTATACTTTCACGAAACTTTGGAGGCCCCTCTGTTACCTGCTCCCTGCCAAAGCCACTATGATCCAAACTTAATATGTCGCTTATCGTTCCTACCTGATTAAGGGGTATGCGCAGAGAAACTTTCAGCTTTTATAAAATAACGAAGGTCTGGCCGTCGCGGGCTCTTTGTCTATAACGTCTTTTAGTTTTTATAATTACGATAGTAAAAAATAAAAGTTAAAAGTTAAAACAATTAGTGTGTTAAATTGTGTGTGAAGTGGTTCAAGTAAAATAAAATAAAAACAAACAAAGTTTTGTATTAAAGTTTTTTTTTCATTTTTCGAGGCTCGGAATACTTCCAGAACAAGCCCAATCGGTTACAGTACAGCACCGTTATAAAATTATTTAAAATGGTATAAAATGACGGTCAAAGTTTTTAACCATTGATCCACATTGATTATTGATCTAAGCAACTAAACAACAGACTCTATGCTGTCATCTTACGTTCCTGCAGCAGCTCGATGATGTACTTGAGTTTCACTTAAGAACTGACCAAAAACTGGTTGCCAAATCAATTTTTTCTGTCGCTTTTTGGTGTCTTCTGTGACCCTCTACTTTCCATCTACATATGACCGCCGTAGTAAAGTTATCTTTTAGTTTATCACTAAAAGTTTTGGGAGGATGGGTTTTTGCTCTTTTAGACTACGTTCGTTACATAATATTGTTATCTTTGCTTTTGTCATAGTGGATGGACCTCTTCTTGTGCTAAGCACTTGGATGATGAGTAAAGGTTTGTACCGTTATCCACTATCCAACACTGCAGTTCCACTTCCACGCATTGTAAAAACTCGTAGTCCTAGACATTTTTCCAAATGTTCATCTACATCACTTTACTGTAGGCTGAATTGTTTTAAAAAAGTTCGAAAAATGTTAAAAAAAAATTACATAAAATTTAACAACTTAAACTGTATTTACTATAAATGATCATAAAGTAACTATCATAGTAGAATTGATCTGCTGTTTCAGGTATACGGTCATCTCTGTGATCTTATATCCCTACTCTTAAAATCTTCAAATGTTTATTACTGATTTATAATTATTCCCACCAGTTTTAACTCATACCAAATTTCAAGGTTTTATTAGACCTTTTCGATTGAATTTTAAGCTTCATATATTGTTAAAGTTCCACTAATTTTGACATGTTAATGGTCTACAGTTTTATTTTATTAATTCAGAAAACAAAATTAATTACAAATATTTTTAAATTGATAATTTTTTATCTTTTCGTCATCAAAAGATCAAACAATACAGTTAATTTAAAAACCATTTCAAGATTTATAATCCCAATTATATGACATTTATGGCGTAAATTCAAAAAGTTAATGTTTGATTATAACAGAATAAATTAACATTTTATGCAAAAAAGGCTACTATTTTTATCAGGTTTTATCTGTATGTATATCCATAATTAATTACATTTTAATGTAAATAAATATTTATGATAATAGCATAGCGCGTTAAATAATAATTTTTCGATTGAGCGTAGAAATTTTCGTTGCCGCTTTCCGAAAAGTTATTCACCCACGTATACCATTTGCAAAATTTCCTTGAAGCAGTATAAAAAATTAAATTGAAATCAAAATTGGTTCCTGATACTTTAAATATTAATTTGGTTTAAGTCATTTATTTATATACATACAAACACATAAGGCACATAAAATTTTAAAAAACATGTTGGCATTGAAGCTCAATGATTTGAGTTGCTTCTCAGGATAAATAAAAATAGATTTATTAAATTTAAAATCGCTAACAGATAACCTGCACATGTAATCTATTTAAAAAGCAATTTTCGAATAGTTTTATAATTATGAAAGTTTTAGAATATAATGTGTGGCTACTAATAAATAATGCTAGGCTATTGCTTTTGGTTACGTTATATCAAAGTATAAAATGACGTTCGCTTAAATGTAAAATATTCTCAAAACAACTTAAATTAAGATTATCATTAAACTTGAACTATAGACGGAAGCAGTTTGAACTTTAAATTTATGCTTCAGCTAGCATTAAAACATATTATTAATATTTAATAACAAGTCATTAAACCAGCCATAAAATTAATTTAAAATAATTTGCGGTTTTAATCAAAACATTGATATAAGCTGTTAACATCCATAATTATCTTTTATGTTTTATAATATGAATGTCAGATATTAATGTGTTTTAAGATGAAGCTTGTAGTACAATAAATAATATCAAAATTATTCACACTTTAGTAATAGGATGTGAAGTACAAAAGATCAAACGTTCTATAACAAACGGTACAACACACATAATCGATACCTCGAACTTTGATTTCAAATAAAAAACAAATAAATTGGTCGTAGTAACGAAATAGTAACATTTACAGGTTGTTAATCTATTTCCACCCGTTTAATGGGAGATTACAGTCAGATCACAAGAGTTGTAACAATAAATTGTTCACAATAGTGTATCGTTATATCAGTTAGCCTATTATTTTGCATACGCTTTACATATTTTCATCAATTTTTTCCTGCTTGCACAATAACATTTTCCTTGAGACGGGAGCCTACAGAGAGGTTTTATCTAAGCAGCAAAGCAACTTTTTATTGTCTACAATAAATAATGAAGTAATACAATACATCGAATAAATACTCAATTCCAAGCACGGTTTAGGTCAGTTGGAATATACATATGTTTAGTTAGTAGCTAAAATTTTGCAACTACTAATATAAATTAGTTAATGATCAAAAACTGCTAATATAAAAAATAAATTTAACATTTTATTTTTAACTTTTGTTTTATTATATTGAATAAAAAGTGCAAGATATTGTGATTTATGAACAAATATACAGTTAAGCTATACTGTTGTATTCATGGTAATCCAAAATAAATGGTAATCCAAAATAAATTTGAATGAAAAAGATGATGGTGTGCTATTTCTTTCAACAACGAACTGCCTGTAAAGGTAATTGTCAATATTTAACTATTTAACTAAGTTGAAAACTGGCAACAATTTAAAAATCAAACAACATGTTGTAATAAACAGTTAGTCAGCTAGTTAGTCACTAACAGGAAGCAAACGGAGGACTGCATACAGTCTGCAGAGTTTTTATTCCGATTTTTTTAAGTCAATTTAACTACAAATTCAACCACACATTTAACTTTTCTAATAAATTTGACTAAATTTGACTATTATAAATTTCACTAAATAACAATTATAAATTTCAATCAAACAAATTACATTTTTCTAAAATTTTTCAAATTTTTCTTTTTTAAAGATAATACTATTAGAACAAGAACCCGCGACGGCAGACCTTCGTTATTTTATAAAAGCTGAAAGTTTCTCTGCGCATACCCCCTACTCAGGTAGGATTAGCGACATATGAAGTTTGGATCACAGTATCTTTGGCAGGAAGCAGGTAACAAAGGGGCCTCCAAAGTTTTGTGAAAGTATAAAAGCTAATTTTTTTATATATTCTTCGGGATAGTATTAGAAGTCATGTCACCCATTGCCAGACACTAACTATCTTGAAAACCTCCTGCCAGACACCCTTAAACTTTAAAGTTAAACTAAAAATATTAAATATAAAATATATATGTCATATTGAAATTTAGAGTAGCATTTCTTGAAATTATTAGAGTAGCATTTCTTTATACATATTTACATAATGTTTTACAAAGTCTTACAACGTATAACAAATTAAATTTCACGATGAAATTAAATTTCATTAAATTGCATGTCCACTTAATTCAACAACCAGATTCGGTACAACAAATGATGAATGACCCATTTTCCGTGTTGGAATTTGGCTCATACTGGGTGTATCATTATAATTGAGCACACATTATACGTTTTTGTCATTTTTATATTGAAAAATGGTTGTTCCTTTACGCGTAATCTAAAATAGATTACATTACATGTAATCTATGAAATGTAATCTATGTCATCTATGTAAATTTGGTGCAATCCATTAATTTTGATTTAAGAAGAAATATGTAGAATTATTGTATTATCCCTACTGAAAATTTTTTTCGATTTTTTCGCAAAAGACATGATCAATAATATTGTCAAAAACAAGATCTTGCGATCTTGAAAAAAGTTAATTTAATTGCTAAAAAGTTTAGAATGCACATATCGATTAAATAGATTACATAATAGTTTACAATATAGATTACACGAAAATATCTCGCGCAATTTACACGTAATCTATGCGTAATCTATACATGTAAAGTAATCTATTTTGTCTACGGTACAACCCTGAAAAATACCCTTAAATTGTAAATAATGAAAATAAAAATTAAAATATTTCACATTTAGTTTTGTTAAAAGCTTTCCGTCATTTACTCATGAATTTCTATAATTCATCTATCAGTTAATAGATGGCGCTGGTAGTTAGTCAAAAGAAATTTTGCATTGTTACATAAAAAAACACAAAGATTGTCGACATTTCCATAAAAATTGTGTGGAAACCTTAGACAATTTCTAATTCGCTTTTGTGAGCTCCAATATTTAATTATTTGCAGTATTGAAATTCAGAATTTAAAATATGTATTGATCAAAGTACAAAAAAGCACTATCTCATATGTAATAATAGAACTAAAAATTAAAACAATGAGAAAAACAAACGTACTAAAACTTTACTTTAAATGTTTAACAAAACTGTATTTTTTTATAAATCTGTATAGAATAGAATAACAAAGATACAAAAAATGATCGAGTTTAGAATTAAAGTGAACAATTTTTTTAAGATGGGTATGAGTAGAAATGTCACATAGGTATATGTATTTTCAAGCAAGATTTTGTTGGTGTTGAATACAAAATAGACATTTATCAAAAAAAAACTACGTCTTCCCCCGTAAAAAACGAATGAGCGTTTTATTAAAATCCTACACTCAGAGCATTTTAATAAAATAAAATTCAATAGAGCATCACTTTTAATAGAAATCTCTAAATTTCTCATTCTAAAAATTAAAATCTGCTAACAATTTCTTTAAAGTTATTTTCGTTTGGTATGTCAGATTTGATCGAAAAAGACCCAGATTTCGGTGACCAAACGAACATGAAATCAGCTGTTTTTAAAATTTTGTTGTTTGGGTAACAAAATAATATTTGTGACATGTGGTTTGATAATAGTAAACCATTTTTACACACTTCACACACTTTCTAAATAAAAAAAAAAGTCGGACAAGTGCGAATAAAATTCGCTCGCCAAGGGTTCCGTGAATGTAAAAGAACACAATATCAAAAATAAATGACATAAAGTTATGTTGTAAAGTCTTTACATCGCCAGACTATGGACGCATAACAGAATAAATGTTTAATCGTAAACGTCTATAGTAAATGTCAATCACATCTACATTGATCAAAAATGTTACTTGAGGTTAAATCTTATCCATAGCTGTTTATGTTAGCTAAAGAAAGATTTAACCAGTATTTTAACGGTCTAAATTGGGAATATTTGTTCTATAAATCAGCGTCGAAATATAGGGTGGTATACATACACTTAAAATAACTTTTTTTTCATCAATAACTAAAAAACTGTGCATCGCAGAATTCTAAAAAATGTTGCAATGTTTCTTAAATTAAGTGTTCTTTCAAATGAAACCCCATTCGTTTGGTTCCAAAAAAAGTTTTTTTGCACTCCCCACACCCATCCTCTAAACACACAGAAATATAATTATTTTAGAGTTCGCTATAATTTTCGTTCAAAATATAGCAAACTTCCTGTCTCCATGAATTTTTTTCAATTTTTTCTGTCAATCAGTGTCGAAACGTAGGGGGGGGAACGGTCAGGAACTTGCACATTTTTTAGAATAACTCAAAAACGGTGTACCGGAAAATTCTAAAAAAAATTGCAATATTTTGGAAATTTGCTGTTCTTTCAAATGATACCCCACTCGTTTGGGTCAAAAAAAAGTTTTTTTTACCCCCCTTACACCCGTCCCCTAAACACACAGAAATATAATTATTTGAGAGTTCGCTATAATTTTCGTTCAAAATATAGCAAATTTCCTGTCTCTATGAATTTTTTCAATTTTTTCTGTCAATCAGTGTCGAAACGTGGGGGGGGGGGGGGACGGTCAGGAACTTGCACATTTTTTAGAATAACTCAAAAACGGTGTACCGGAAAATTCTAAAAAAAATTGCCATGTTTTGGAAATTTTGTGTTCTTTCAAATGACACCCCACTCGCTTGGGTCAAAAAAAGTTTTTTTTTACCCTCTTTACACCCGTCCCCTAAACACACAGAAATATAATTATTTGAGAGTTCGCTATAATTTTCGTTCAAAATATAGCAAATTTCCTGTCTCTATGAATTTTTTCAATTTTTTCTGTCAATCAGTGTCGAAACGTAGGGGGGGGGAACGGTCTGGAATGTGCACGTTTTTTAGAATAACTCAAAAACTGTGTACCAGAAAATTCTAAAAAAAACTGCAACGTGTTGGAAATTTGCTGCTCTTTTAAATGATACCCCACTCGCTTGGGTCAAAAAAAGTTTTTTTTTACCCCCTTTACACCCATCCCCTAAATACACAGAAATATAATTATTTGAGAGTTCGCTATAATTTTCGTTCAAAATATAGTAAATTTCCTGTCTCTATGAATTTTTTCAATTTTTTCTGTCAATCGGTGTCGAAACGTAGGGGGGGGGAACGGTCTGGAATGTGCACATTTTTTAGAATAACTCAAAAACGGTGTACGGCAAAATTCTAAAAAAAATTGCAACGTGTTGGAAATTTGGTGTTCTTTCAAATGACACCCCACTCGCTTGGGTCAAAAAAAGTTTTTTTTTACCCCCTTTACACCCATCCCCTAAATACACAGAAATATAATTGTTTGAGAGTTCGCTATAATTTTCGTTCAAAATATAGCAAATTTCCTGTCTCTATGAATTTTTTCAATTTTTTCTGTCAATCGGTGTCGAAACGTAGGGGGGGGGAACGGTCTGGAATGTGCACATTTTTTAGAATAACTCAAAAACGGTGTACGGCAAAATTCTAAAAAAAATTGCAACGTGTTGGAAATTTTGTGTTCTTTCAAATGACACCCCACTCGCTTGGGTCAAAAAAAGTTTTTTTTTACCCTCTTTACACCCGTCCCCTAAACACACAGAAATATAATTATTTGAGAGTTCGCTATAATTTTCGTTCAAAATATAGCAAATTTCCTGTCTCTATGAATTTTTTCAATTTTTTCTGTCAATCGGTGTCGAAACGTAGGGGGGGGGAACGGTCTGGAATGTGCACGTTTTTTTGAATAACTCAAAAACGGTGTACCGCAAAATTCTAAAAAAATGTGCAACGTGTTGGAAATTTGCTGCTCTTTCAAATGATACCCCACTTGCTTGGGTCAAAAAAAGTTTTTTTTTACCCCCTTTACACCCATCCCCTAAATACACAGAAATATAATTATTTGAGAGTTCGCTATAATTTTCGTTCAAAATATAGCAAACTTCCTGTCTCTATGAATTTTTTCAATTTTTTCTGTCAATCAGTGTCGAAACGTAGGGGGGGGGGAACGGTCTGGAATGTGCACATTTTTTAGAATAACTCAAAAACTGTGAACCACAAAATTCTAAAAAAAATTGCAAAGTGTCTGAAATTTGGTCTTCTTTCAAATGACACCCCACTCGCTTGGGTCAAAAAAGTTTTTTTTCACCCTTCCCCACCCCAATCCCTTAAAAACACAAAAATATATTTATTTGAGGGTTCGCTATATTTTTCGTTCAGAGTTTATCAAACTTCCTGTCTCTGTGAATTTTTTCAAATTTTTCTGTTAATTAGGCTCGAAATGCAAGGGAGGGGACCAACTTTTTGTGTCACTTTATTGATAATAATTCAAAAACCATGCATTGCAAAATTCTAAAAAAAATGGCAATATTTCTAAAATCAAGTGCTCTTTCAAATGACACCCCACATGACCTGGTTTTAAATGATGTTTTTACCCCTTAACATTCCCACCCCTTTAATAAATATAGTTATGAGTGTCTGCCACTTTTCTATATTTTTCATTAAAAACCTCCTCAATTTTCTATCATTCCAAATATATTTCAAGATTTTCGATGAAGTAGGGTCGGAGTTAATCGGGGCAATAAAACATCCCGAAAACGTCATTTTTCAAAATTATACAAAAAATGGTGAGATGTAAAATTCCAAAATATATTTTTAAAAAATGCTGAAATGAAGCCCTTTCATATGATACCCTACTCGTCTCGCTAAAAAAATGTATGTTTTCAAAGGCTTTACATCGTACCTCCTTAAAACAAACGAACACAACTTTATTTATTTTTTAACCCGCCATCTTGTGTGGATAGGTTAGTTTTATAAGCACCTCAAATTTTAAGTTCATCGGATTAATGGTTCACGAGATAATCGAAATAATGTGAAAAACACGTTGTACTCTCACCAATAGTGTTCCGTATAAAAAACGGAACCCTAAAAAGTCCAAAGGTTAATGACGGATGTTTGGTTGATGTGAATAATATGGGAAAGTGGAGCAGTAATATATTGCAAAATTATATAACAAATATGATTTTGAAACGACCACAAACAATTTGCTTCGGCGGCCAGTTTTGCTGATTATTGATGCCTATAATCAACATGCAAAGCATACGAAAAATATAATATCTTTATTGAAATTATGCCAAGGGCCGCATTTTTTATTAACTCTATGTAGAAGCAGATGCAAAAGGTTTCATCAAAAAATATGGATCGCGGATTATTTTGGAGTTTAGGCCTTTTCTTATCTAATATGAATTATGACTCCACTATATATAAACTATTTTTATTTCAAATAAAACGCATAGGCGTTCTATTTGGATGGGTGTTCTATTCGAATCATTTTGTATCATTTTGAAAATATTCGTTTTTTTGTCACTCTCGAATAAAACGCCTAGGCGTTTTTTACGAGCGAAGACATAGTAACAAAAAGTATTCGAAATTTTATAAAATTGTCAAATATTTTAACACAAACGACTTTAATATTAATAAAGCACTATCCTTTTTTAGGGTTTTGTACTAATCTATCGAGAGTAAAAATTTAAGCCAAAAATTGTTTAATTATTACAGAACTAATTAGATTTCAAATCATATTGATATTTTAATTCTATTCTATTTTACTTACAACTACAAAAACACAGCTATAATTACAATTGTAATAGTGTGATCAATACTACATTACTACATTCAGCTATTTCTATTATCTTTGTGAAATAAAAGATCTTCCAAGATGAGTATTTAGTTTTGTTTATATAAAAAGTCCGAAATATCTAACAATGTTTTTGCTCAAAACTGCAGTAATAAAAGCACAGAATTTGGCCTTAATAAACTCGTAAACAGTAATGAAACCCCAACAATTGTGTGTTCGAGGATGATCAAATGGGTCCTTAGAAACAAACGTAAATTATTTAACTTATAGATTCAAATAAAAATGCAGCAAATCGAATATAGTCTAAAACCCAACAAAGTACCAAACCAGAAAATCGAAAGCTCACAACATCATCATCGTATACGATCATCTGTACTGAGTTTGCTGACAATATACTGCTATTGGTTGGTTGGTATAGTTTCTTTTGATTGCCACACATATTCAACACCATATTATAAACTTTATGGCAAATAACATCACCCTATCTCAAACAGAAGTTATCTTGCGAAAACATTGATATTTTACACTCGTACTTATACAGCGTTGTGTACTATCATTTTGTAAAGTGTAACCATCTTATTAAGAGGATTAACATTGCAACTAGAGCACACCATAATTGGTCTCCTTCAATTTATGCACCATTAAAGTTTCGTACATTCAGAACGCTCGAAAAGAAACATGATATTGCTAGCCATTGATTAATTTGATCTCGAGTGTTGTCCCATCCTTGATTTCAAATTCTATGTCAGTACTAAATCTCGCCAAAGATTTAAAATTGTACGGAAACAAATTGATTGAGTTGTTTACCTTATTTATAGTTTTCCGGTTATTGCATCTGTTGAGTGTCTCTATAAAATCACTTATACCCATTCACAGCGACATAGCAAATTAGTAGATGTAATTTAAATCTGTGCTGTAAACACTTTTTATTTTAAAATCTTGCAACTAATTTGATATCTAGGCTTACTACCATTACAAACGATTCAAATACTTACGATTCAAATTACAATCTACGTTTTAAACTCATATTAAATATGCCAAGATGCAAATTATAATATACTATCTACTAATTTGCTATGTCGCTGTGAATGCGGTATTAAACATCTTAAATATATTTACTGAGTCAACAAGTTTTAGCTTATTTTACAAGTTTTATAGCGGTAGAATAATCTACCTCCACTGTGGTACTAACTTATCCAAGATTTTACTTTACAATGCAATTTAAAAAAAAAAAGTCCAAGCGGCACGTATATCCGCTAGAAATAGGTAGATTTCGGGACCAGACAGCTTTGTGTCAAGATTTATTTTATAAGACTTAATAGTTTAACCCAATAAACCAATTAATTAGTTATATTAATAATTCATTACAATAATATATACTTCATTCTAATGTTTCCTTAATTTTAATTTTTTTAATTAATGATTTTTTAAAAAGTAGATTAATAAATGTTTGAAGTAACGAAAAAAAAAGTAGCTAGTAGCTAGATTTTGGTTGTATGGAATTATTTCGTGGAATGAGATTTCGTACTAAATGGGATTTTTGCATTCAGATTCAGTGGAATGAGAAAATAAATTCCGCATTTGTGGGATGAACTGTCAAATTATCTCGTCAACGAATTTGACGAAATGCGATTATTTGCTTTGAAATTTTGTATAGACCCACAAAAATAGAGAAAAAAATGTCGAAAAAAGTTACGATAAATCAAAAAGATATCTATTTAGGCGCCAAGATTTTTTTCTATTTGATATAGAATCACAAAATTACACTTTTTTGATACGATGTTATTCAAATATGTTCCTTCTACAAAATTTATTATCCCGATTTCCTATGTGTATATAAGATAAACAGATCAAAACTGTCCCTTTTACTACATTTACTTAAATTACCCAAAAAAATTAAAAAAAAAATCCGCTTGCGCCTAAGTTCAAGTAATCATGCCAAAAAAAATTTTAGTTAATTATTTAGAGGAGAATATGGATTTGGCGCGTGGGAGTTAACGATATTACTTCGGTCTGAAAGACCTAAGTATTACATTCATGAGCTCAAAGTGAAATTTTTACCCCCACTTTTTTTGACATTTCTCGACGTTTTAGGACCTCCTGATTCTAAAAAAGCAAAAAAAGAAAATGTATGTCTGTCTGTCGGCCGGCCGGCGGCCGCCGTCATTACCTACACTGCAGGGAAAACGGCTGGAGGGATTTCAAAAATTTTTTTTTCTAAAAATAGGTATTCACAAGATGCAGGTCCGAAAGGACGCTGTGTTCGATAACTGTACCGGAAGTGTGTCAAAAAAATCATTATGTGTGTCAAAAATAGCAAATTTTCATATTTTTGGCTTAAAAAACGTTCATTTTAAGTGATTACGAGTAGAAACATTAAATTTGGGGGAATCTTGATGGTCGGGATTGGTATGTGAGATCAAAAACTAGATTATTGCATTATAAGTTTGTCAAAAAAATGTTGTCAAGTGTGTCAAAAGAAAAATTTTTATTTTTTTTTCTACCTAATTTTTTGGAAAAAAAAATAAAATTAATTGCTTGTTGGAAATGAAATTTTATTATTATTATTGAGAATTATGGCATTATAAGTTTGTCAAAAAAATGTTGTCAAGTGTGTCAAAAGAAAGATTTTTATTTATTTTTTTACCCAATTTTTTGGAAAAAAAATTCTTTGTTTGAAATGAAACTACTTCGGTTTTATTATTATTATTGAGAATTATGGCATTATAAGTTTGTCCAAAAAATGTTGTCAAGTGTGTCAAAAGAAAGATTTTTATTTATTTTTTTACCCAATTTTTTGGGAAAAAAAATTGTTTATTTGAAATGAAACTACTTCGGTTTTATTATTATTATTGAGAAATTTTGTCAAAAAAATGTTGTCAAGTGTGTCAAAAGAGAGGTTTTATTTATTTTTTACCCAATTTTTTGGAAAAAATAAAATTGTTTGCTCGAAATGAAATTTTATTATTATTATTGAGAATTATGGCATTATAAGTTTGTCAAAAAAATGTTGTCAAGTGTGTCAAAAAATGTCAAATCATTTATTTTTTAGCCAATTTTTTGGAAAAAAAAGTGTAGCTGTTTTTATGACGTAAATGTATATGAAAATGAAATTGGACATGGAAATTTTGAATTTGTTATAGTTTTTGAAATATTTTTGGAATTTTGAAAAAGTTTGCATTTTTGATTTTGTAATAATTTTTGCAATATTTTTAGAATTTCGGAAAAAGTTTTAATTTTGTAAGAATTTTTGGAATATTTTTAGAATTTTGATAAATTTTTAATTTTATTATAATTTTTGGAATTTTGAAAAAAGTTTGAATTTTTGATTTTGTAATAATTTTTGCAATAGTTTTAGAATTTTTGGCATATTATCGGAATTTAAAAAAAGTTTAAATATTTGATTTCATTCTAATTTTTAGAATATTTTTGGAATTTTGAAAAAGTTTGATTTTATTTAATTTTACAATATTTTTGGAATTTTGATTATAATTTTCCGGCAACGTATTGATGTTTTGTGTTAGTTTTGTAACAAATTTTTAAACAGATATAAAAAATACTTGTTAAAGTACAAAGAGTTATGTTTGATTTACATCGCTGCCCAAAACTAAAAACCATGTCCTCGTGAAAGTTTTTTGCCGAAAACTATATCAAAATCCTTTACCCAGACCGAAGTCTTGATATCTCAAAGCTGTGAGATTTCAGCCCCTCCATATTTTTATTTAATTATTTATCAATAACTATTTTAGAAAAATTAAATTATTTATTTAATTTATATACAAAACATATTGTTTTGTATGCTTCTCGCAGATTTGATAAGGCAGACGAAAATAGGAAAATGGGACGATGTGGCAAAATCCACTATTCAAACACACTATTTATTAAATTCTGAAGAACAATTTTACATCTAAAATCTATAGCGAGCTTGTAAACTAGCTATCGAAAGAAACACAAATAAAAACAAGTCAATAAACTGACAAAAGAATTCCATCTTCAAAAATTTGGACTAGTTTAGAACTTGTACTAAAAAGGCTATCTCGAAAAGAGAACGAGAATACCAATTAGTGGAATTGAATTATTTAGTGAGAAATCAAAATTCGAGATAAATAATAATTCCATTCCACTTCATTTTTTCTCATGGAACCAGAATCGAGGTACTGATTCGTTCAAATAAGTAATTTAAAATAAAAAGAATACCAGTACGTCTATTCCTGCATTTCCCTGGGAATTGAGAATTGAGAAAAAAGTGCAATAAATGAAATAAAGAAAATTTTCTAATACGAAATTGCTATTTCCCGCGGCACGGAATACTAGTTATGAAAAAATTGCTGTAATTTATTTCTCAATTCCTATTTCACGATGTACAGGAATAGGGCTACAGATGTACTCATAAAGAAAGAATAGTAGACAAAATATAGACCAGTGGGCATAAATAAAAGTTGCCAGAATAGTACATTATGATACTAGGACGTAAAGCTAAAGATTTTGGACGTATGTGGAGTTTGCATCCACATTAAGTCCAAAATAGCTTACGTCCGTGCATCATATACTATTTTTTATTCGCCGCAAGCACAATATTTAAAAAAAAATGTTTATTCTAAATTAATAGTTATTTGTTGTACAAGATGATAAAATTGCATTTTATCTTCGAGAGCTATTTTAGCGTCGAGGCGTCAGCATCGAGAAGTTAATGAAATTTTATCGTCGTGTGGAATACAACATTTTTTTCTATAGAAATTGTTAAAGAAAACCAAAAAATGCCAAAAAATCAATGATAAATTTAATTTAAAAGTATAAGGAAAAAAACAGTTTCACGAAAAAATGAGTATAGGTAGGCTTTGATTACTTTTTTAGTTTTATAAACAAACAAACAAATCAATTTTTTTGTTTTTTGCGAAAATTGAATTTGAAAACTAGATAGTTTGGGTTTGTCAATATGTGCGATATTACAGAAGAAAACTGCCTTCTGATATGTAAGAGGAAGCTTCAGAGACAATTCGTAGATGGCCTGAAATTTTGAATTGCCTGAAAACTCGATCAAAGAGAATACCTGTGCTTTCAAAAATGGAAAAACTTGAAGAATATCAACAGCAAAATACTTTATCTACCCTTGCTGTTAAAGTACTACTTTATCTACCGTTGATGGTAAAGTGCTATTTTTCCCTCTAATTTTAGTTGATAGTAGCACGTTTTAACAGTTGCTATAGAAAAAACTATAAATTTGCATAAATTTTGAAATAAAAATATGTGGAACAAGCTACCTTTGACATAATATTTGTTATTTTTTCCAAATTATTGTATCACTATTTTTTTTATTTAGCGTATGTTTTTTTTTGTGACACATTAAAAATTAAACTTAAAATAGGTAGACTCTTCCATGAAATCCACCTAAAACAAAACATGGATACACATCAAATGAACTTACAATCGATTTGATTGCGCGTCTATGAGTAAAAAAGTTAAAAGTAAAATATTTGAACATTGGGCAGTACATTTGAACATTAGATGTTTACATCGAGCGAGTCTACCCATGCCACTACGTCAGGAGTTGCCAAATGGATGTCTGAGATGTCGCCATTGTACCGTCGAATTGGACACACAGTTGCTATGTGTTTTATGGTTTGTTGTGGAGCGCCGCAGTCACACTCAGGGGACTCTGAAATGCCCCACTTGTAGAAAGAATCAGCACAACGTCCATGATTCGTTCTTATTCGGTTGAGTGTAGTCCAGGTATGACGTGGCAAATTAAGCCAGGTTGGGTAGAAGTCGGGTTGGTAATAGAAAGGCCAGTTGTGTTGTAATAATGCCAGGAGGTGTCCCAGGCATCCAAGATATTAAAATTAGTTGCCAGCAGGTGGCTGGCAGTTTTATGTAGAGACTATCTTGACTTCAATCGACAACGAGTGTGGTCACCGTAATATTCTTGCAAGGGTAACGTGATGTTGTTGGTTACCTTTTAATATTCACGCATGAGAGCATGCGAGCGTCTGAGTGCAGGTGGAGCGATATTGCTTAACACAGGGAGCCAAGGTAAAGGGGTGGATCTGATGGTACCACTTATAGTACGCATCGTGGAATGCAGCTGGCAGTCAACTTTTTGAGTATGTGTGCTATCACTATGACAACATAGAAAGGGTGGGGTTCTGTGGAATGAAAAGAAAGCAACTGTTCAATTCATTCGTAAGATACAAGGGAAAAAATCTTAAGATTAGGATATTAGAGCAATTCTTCTAGATTACAGAAACTTTAAAATTTCAATGAGGGGGTTTAAACCCGAACAAACCCGTATGTCGCTACGCCACTGACAACACCACCACACATAATTTATAATCTAAAATTGTCAAACAACTTTTACACCTCAAATAATTCAAATATCTACAATTTAGGAAGACTTTTGTAAATGTGTAATCAATATGCATATAAGAAAATATTCCTTAATTTAAAACAAAAATGACTTAGCTTTGTTTTAATTTTTTTTTAAATTTTTGCGAAAAAAACTAAAAACTGAAATAAAAACAAAAGAATTTTTTTTAATATTTTTTCCATGAGATATTTTTATAGAAGTTGTTGTTGTAATTGAATGGCATGCATTAGGTTTAATGCTAATTACATTGAGACCTCTTGGGTTAGAAAGCTGAAAATCTATGAGGTTATATTAGAAAAGTTTATCTAAAAGTTAATATGAGTTTAAACAACATAAACTCAAAAATGAGGAAGGCATGGCCGTTTGCGTTTGTTTTTGTTCTAACAGCCCTGGTGTCTCAACTTCTAGACTTGAACTATTTTTTTTTTAAATTTTGAAAAGATTTATGTTTTAGTTAACATAGTAGATATTCAAAAGTGAGATTGGCCATTTTCAGTCAAATCAAGGACAACAAAGTTCATTAAATTTTTAAAACAGCTGATTTTTCAGGAACCTGGAACGCCAAGGTTGTCATTTGTAAACAAATGATAGCAATATGTTCAAATATTCAATATTACAACGCCCTAGATTATTCGACTTTTGTGCTCTAGCCACTTAAACTGTACCCGGATATGGCCAATTCGCGAACTTGTCCAATATATTTTTTGCCGCAACGTACACAGAAAAAATTTTTGTTGTAGGTCAAGAAATGCGATCGTGAGAGTGCCGGTAAATGCCGTTATAGTCATATCGAAATATATATATATATATATATATATATATATATATATATATATATATATATATATATATATATATATATATATATATATATATATATATATATATATATATATATCAGTGGCGGATTAAGAGTTCAGGGGGCCCTGGTGCGGGTAAATTTTTGGAAGCCCTTTATCCTCATTTTCCAAAATTGATTACTAAATAAAACGGTCATCAGCTTCGAAAAAAACTCTAGTAAATTAAAGTATTTTCAAAAATTTATTTTTGATGGCTAAAAAACAAAACTGATTTTTTGATGATTCAAAACTGCATGTCTGAAATCAGAACTGCAAAAAACGATAACAATTACACCCTTAAAAAATCCCTGAAATAGAGTATATACAATGTGTATCATGAATTGATTCTCTAGTTCAAACGATACTCTTGCAGCAGTTTTTAACTATGGGTTCCATTGTTTTCTCAGATTCTCAAATAAATAAAAATATGGAGGGGCTGAAATCTCACAGCTTTGAGATATCAAGACGCTCAATGCAGCGATGTATATCAAACATAACTCTTTGTTAAAGAACTAGTATTTTTTATATCTGCTTAAAAGTTTATTACAAAACTTACACGAAATATCAAAACGTTGCCGGAAAATTATAATCAAAATTCCAAAAATATTGTTAAATTAAATAAAATCAAACTTTTTTAGAATTCAAAAAATATTCCAAAAATTAGAATAAAATCAAATATTTAAATTTTTTCTAAATTCCAATAATATTTCAAAAATTCTTAAAAATTAAAACTTTTTCCAAAATTCTAAAAAGATTGCAAAAATTATTACAAAATCAAAAATTGAAAATTTTTTCAAAATTCTAAAAATATTCCAGAAATTCTTACAAAATCAACAATTAAAACTTTGGCAGAAATTCTAAAAATATTGCAAAAATTATTACAAAATCAAAAATACAAACTTTTTCAAAATTCCAAAAATATTTCAAAAATTATAACAAATTAAAAAATTTCCCTGTCCAATTTCATTTTTAAATTACATTTCATAGTCATAAAAACAGTCATAAAAACAGCTACATTTTTTTTTCCAAAAAATTGGCTAAAAATAAATAAAATCGTTTTTTGACACACTTGACATTATTTTTTGACAAACTTATAATGCCATAATTCTCTATAATAATAATAAAATATCATATCATACAAACTATTAATTTTATTTTTTCCTGAAAAAATTGGGTAAAAAATAAATAAAAACCTTTCTTTCGACACACTTGACAACATTTTTTGACAAACTTATAATGCCATAAGTAATTCTCAATAAAAATAATAAAATTTCATGTCATACAAACAATTTTATTTTTCCCAAAAAAATTGGGTAAAAAATAAATAAAAATCTTTCTTTTGACACACTTGACAACATTTTTTTGACAAACTTATAATGCAATAATCTTTTGATCTCACATACCAATCCCGACAATCAAGATTTCTCCAAATTTAATGTTCCTACTCGTAATCACTTAAAATGAACGTTTTTTAAGCCAAAAATATGAAAATTTGCTATTTTTGACACACATTATGATTTTTTTGACACACTTCCGGTACAGTTATCGAACACAGCGTTCTTTCGGACCTGTCCCTTGAGTATACCTATTTTTAGAAAAAATTTCAAATCCCTTCAGCGGTTTTCCCTGCAGCGTAGGTAATGACGGACGGCCGGCCGACAGACAGACATACATTTTTTGTTGCTTTTTTAGAATCAGTAGGTCCTAAAACGTCGAGAAATGCCAAAAAGGGGGTAAGAATTTCACTTTTGGCTCATGAATGTAATACTTAGGTCTTTCAGACCGAAGTAATTATCAAAAAAAAGCAATAATCTATTCGAATATTTTAAATAAAGATATATGATTTATAAAGAAAATAAATAAAAAACAAAAGTTTTTATTCGGAACTTCCGAGAGTGATGAAACTCTGGGCTCGAATCGCAATGGCAACTTTCTTGGAACTCTTGAACTTTTGGCTAAATTTTATCCTTTCTTAAAAGAGCATAGTGATAAATTTTGCAACAAAGGAAAAGGTATGCGACATCTGAAGCAAACTTAATGAAATGATAAAAGTGATTGTTATTGGGATATTTTTATGAAGAACGTCGTACCTCTCAAGCACAATATGTGACGAATTTATTACCACCATGGGGCAAGAAATCAAAAATCGTATTGCAGCCGACGTCATTGACGCAGTTTATTATTCGATTAGTGTTGACTCCACTCTGTAAGTAAGTCATTCGGATTAATTGGCTTTTTGCATTCGATATGTAAAATATGGTAAAATCAATGAACGTTTAGTTGCTTTTATTCCAATTGAGGGTCAAACATAAGAGTATCTTTTTGGCATCGTTTAAAAATTCCTCGAAGAAAACAAAATTGACATACAAAATTGCAGAGACAGTCATATGACAACGCAAACAATATGGCCGGAATTAGTGGCGGTTTTCAAGCGTTGATTCGATTGTTGTAAGGATTGTTGTAAAGATTGTTTATTTTTTTATTTCTATCAAATTAGGCTCGATGTCAATACTGTTACCGTTACCGTGCCCAGCTGAACGATAACTTTTCAAAATGAAAGTAATCAATAACATATTTACATCGAGAGCAGCGCTTCCAAAATTTCCGTTTTGCCAATACTGACAAAGTTTCTCACGTTACCGGTGTAATACCGATACTCTAAAAAATAGAATAACTTAAACACTTTTTTTATAGAAAAGTTATTGAAATAAATATAAACAAAATATTTAAATTAGACTTTAGTCAGATTTACTTTATTTCAATTAGTAAAAAGAATACTTTTAATTATTATTTTCAGTAAAAACACACAAACAATTTTATAAAGATTAGTGTTGCAATAAACTTTTAATAGAATTTCAATAAATTTTCAATAAATATTCTTCTATCTATCTTCTTCTTTCTTCTATCTTCTTCTATATTCTATCTTCTATATAAATAAAAATGTAAATGATCGTTTGTTCAAAATAGGTAATCTCCTTAAGTACTGGATCGATTCATTTGAAATTTGGACGATTAGTTGCATTTCAATAAAGGCGAGGTTTTACATGATTTTTTTAGCTGTATATGTTTCATAACATAGGCTGTCAACAAGTACAAGTTTTTCACCTGTTGTATTCTCAATTAACTCAATGTTATGGTCGAGTTTCACTTCATGCTTAATTTGATCGATTAGTTTTGTATAGTGATCAGCCCATAGTTTGCGTCCTCTTTCCGACTGTCCTCCTTTGGAGCAAGAAGGTCCTCCGTCCTCATTTACTAAAAGATGTCCTCTTTATTCGTTTTATTTATTTTATCAATGAATTTTATTTTTAAATTAAAACATGCTTCTCTGTCGGAAGAGTAAAACGTCGTATTGCTTTCGTGTTTAATGAATTTTATTTTCTCACAAATTTAAGAGTCTAAGTATCCACATGACCAATAATTTTACATATAAAATGCGTATCAAAAATGAACTTACTTTCGAGAAATCTTTTAATAATACAACTAAAATTGCATAACGAGGACTTGCTTTTCGTGGTCACGATGAAATTTTAGGATCAAAACACAATGGAAACTTTCTTGGATCTCTTGAATTATTGGCTAAATTTGATCCCTTTTCACAAGAACATATTTCTCGTTTTGGCAATAAAGGAAAAGGTACACTCTTTTCATGTAACATTGACAAATGATTTTTTTTATTATTCGGAATATTTTTAGGAAAAGCATCGTATCTTTCAAGCACAATTTATGAAGAATTCATCTCTATCATGGCAAAACATGTTAAAAATCACATTGTTTCGGAAATTATAGAGTCTCGATATTATTCGTTTAGTGTCGATTCCACTCAGGATGTGAGCCATACAGACCAGTTGTCTTTTTGTGTTCGATATGTTAAAAGTAATACCATTTGTGAACGATTTATTTCATTTATTGAAATCGAAGGTCATCGAATTATCTTTTTGACATCATTATGATATTCCACATTGAAAACGAAATAAACATTGATAATTGTTGAGGCCAGTCATATGACAACGCTTACAATATGGCAGGTATTTATGGTGGCCTACAAAGATTGATTCGTCAACAAATGAAACAACAATTTTTGTCCCTTGCTCTGCTCATTCATTAAATTTAGTCGGTAAAAATAGTGTTTCTGGCAATACTGCTGCAACTAAGTTTTTTGATATGGTTGAAAAACTTTATGGATTTTTCGTATATTCCCCTTTTCGATGGAATCGATTACAAGAACAATTAACCGAAAATAGCGAATACATGTTAAAGAGAGCAACTGGAACGAGATGGTCAGCTAGATACGAATCAGTTCACGTTTTACATTCTTGTTATTTAAAAGTGTTGCATGTTTTAAAATCTTTCCTACATGAGGAAAGCTTCAGTGATAATAACAAAGCGGTGGTAACAGGTTTTATAAAAAAACTATGTCAATTCGAAAATATTTTGATGCTTGTCCTCTGGAAAAGTGTACTAACTAAGTTTAATTTTGTGAATCGAGCATTACAAAAATCTAATTTTACTGTCTCGGTGACAAAAAACTGTTTGATTTAATAGTTACAGATTTGGAAAATAAAGATTACAACAAAATTTTTGATGATGCCTGTCAGCTCTTAAATTCTGTTTCATCTAATATTCAACCCGCAAATAATATTCAAAGTTGCTCAACGTCACAAACACTTTGTCCAGAGGAACAAAATGACCACCTTGAAAAATCGTTGTTCAAGCCAATTATAAAGGCTTTTCTTTTCAATCTGAGAGAGCGTGCTAAAGATTATGAAGATCTAGATAGTACTCGTTTTTGATACATCTAAATTTAATGAGTGATGCAGAGATTGCTAATTCTTGCAGAACAATAACTGCAAAATACCCAAAAGATCTCAATGCAAATCAATTGATTGACGAATGTCATTATTTCACATTTGATAATGTAAATTATGAATCGATGTACAAAACAATGTTCAATAATAATCTTTCCACCACTCTTCCGAATATCGATATTTTATTACGAATGTTTTTATGCATGTTTGTCGATAATGTTGTAGGCGAACGATCATTTTCAAAACTGAAGTTAATCAAAAGTTATTTGCGTAATACTCTGAGTAATGATCGTTTGAACGATTTATCCATTCTTTCTATTGAAAATGAAATTTTGGACGAAATTAAATTCGATGAAATTATAGACACTTAAATACAGAAAAAATGTAATTTTAATGCCTGAAAATAAATATATTTCAAACTTGTCTGGTTTTAGTTTCTTTTTTGCTTATGCTTGGGGCCCCTGAATCGCGGGGCCCTGGTGCGGTTGCCTTAAAACTTGTATGATAATCCGCCACTGATATATATATATATATATATATATATATATATATATATATATATATATATATATATATATATATATATATATATATATATATATATATATATATATATACATTTTTTTTTGTTTTTCCGTTTTCGCTTATCATTCATAGTCGTTTGGTACCAAAATTTTTCCGAAATTCCGAGATGAAGCCCATTGCAATAGGTAGATTTTTATATGAAATCTACTTAATAGTGCTGCAATCTCCATTTTAATTTAAATATGTTGATAAAATATAACTGGTCTCATAGAGAAATTATTTGATTTGTGCAAATTTCACATGAAACAAATTAAAATGCAACAATCACCAACAATAATTTGATTGATTTGATATAACAAAATAGCTATTTATATAAACATAAATGTCAAAACAACGTTAACCTAAAATACTTAATTATAATTGCTGTTACCATTCACATATTGTTTATCTTTTATTTTTTTTTGTTTTCATCAATTCAAACAAGAAATATTAAAATGAACTCTGTAATTTATTTTGACAAAACAATCATTATCGTTAGTAATTGTACCCTTATCTTCGTGGCTACTATATACCTTCATTACAATTTAATAATGAAAATGATAAAAAACAAATAAATTTATTATATTATTATATCAAATTCACAATAGTAACTAAAATACCGGTTGTCAGTATATTGTCACTTTGAAACAAGGGAAATGGGCTGTCAGATGTCACAGAATAATAATATATTAAACAAAAATAAACAAAATTTAAAATATTATTCCAGCAAAGAATGAAATGAGTAAGAATGTCATTAAGAATAAAAAATAATAATTGGAAAATGACAATGCAAAGTAAATAGAGGAAAAATAATTAAATTTTGCTTCGTTTGTTTGTAACACATATCCAAGCTCGTTGGTCCGTTAATTATTAATTACAGTCGTAGAATTTCGGAATTACTTCTTTGCTGCAATAAGACAAGTTAGTGATATTTAATTTAATAGGAAACATGGAAGTACATTTGTCCAATATAAGTTAGGAATAGTTTGAGCAATAAAAAGAAACAAATGTTAAGAATTTATTCCGAATTGACTTGTATATCTAAATAAGAATACATTATTTCATAGAAGACAGACCTCCTGACCTGAGATGTACCTCTTAGCTGTTCATTTAGTATCAATGCGATGCTATAATGTTGAGCGTAGAGCTTATCATATGATCGATAAAATCCAACCAGTGTCGGAAACTATACTCATTTTCAAAATAGAACGTGAATATCCTTAACTTACCTTATATTCCTCATAGCCTGGGATAACTATAAAATGCATGTCATCGCAGCTTTTATCCATTCTATACCAGTCATCTGTTTTGAAGAGGAAATGGTGGTTGCTGATTTTTTATCATCAATTTCAAAAGACAACGAATTAAGTGGAAAACAAAATTCACAAACGAAAACTAATATCTAAAGTCTAAACAATTCTCAAACTACTTCACCTCATTCACTGTCATTTATCATTTCATTTGCAAAACTAAAATTGTAGTTTCTGCGAAATGAATTATAAAAAAAAATTATTGCATAATTTTATTCAGATTTGACAGACATATTTTATTATGTTAAATGACAGAATATATTATGAATGAATAGGAAATGAAATTATATGTAAATTGCTTTCGCATGATGAAGCAATAAATTTATTAATTCTGTCAAAGAAACGTTACATATTTATTTGAATTGTTAATAGAAATATGGAGACGTACATGGCATATTAATGAAATATATGATAACAATTATACGAATATTGATTGAAATTTTGGAAATATCACTTATATTAAAAATATCAATATTTACATACGATTATATTTCCACTGTTGTGGCAACACCGTTTGAGAACAAACGACAAATATAAAACATCTCAAGTTTGAAAAAACTTTATTTCCATCGGCCATCGAAAGCTTGCTTTCCATTATTTTGTTTTGACAGAAGATTTTGAACGTATTGCAGTGAACAACGTGAACCACAATTGTATGTACAGTTTATCAACTGTAGCATATTAAAATTCTGTACAATTTCGTTTAATTTATTTTTTGTAATGCAGCAACTAAGTTCAAGAATTCAACGCCTAAGCACCCACAACACAATCATGCAAATCAAATCAATAATATGTCGAATGAACATGAGTTTGGAAAGTTATTTCTTCGATTTCAAATTTGATAGTATATAATAAATATCTGGTTTTATTTAAATATTAATTTTTATCAATTAAATATTTTAAATTTAATCACACGATGTTTCGCCAATTGTGGCATTTTCAACTGTATCATATTCATATATAATTAACAATAAAACATTTTTTTACAAAGTATCTAAGTACAAACATTTGGAAAACAAAATGTTTGCTTGCAGCAACTACAAATGAAAGTTTATTTTTGTTATTTAGGATTTTGTAAGCAATTGAACTCAAGTAACTAAAGAAGTAATTTGAATTTTTTCAATTCAAAGGTATTATTCAAAGGTTCGGAATTTGAACTCGTAATCTTATCAACGCCAGTGAGTTCAAATCATTGTATGTTCTCAAATATTTTGTAAACAAATTTTAAATTGGTAATTATTTATGAATATGATGATACACTTGAAAATGCCACAATTGGCGAAATATCGTGTGATTAAATTTAAAATATTTAATTGATTAAAAATTAATATTGAAATAAAACCAGATATTGAAATGAAAAACCAGACTAAAAAAGGTGCAATTAACTTTTTTAATTTAAAAATCCAAGAATTATTATTATTATTTAATATACCAGTCAATTTACAAACAACTTTACCAAAATATAAAATATCGTTTATATATATACTATCGTAGAAAAAGCATCATTTCTTATACGAGATTAAAATATTCTATGTTTATGTGAACAAATTTTTAGTCACGAAAAACGACAAAATGTACTATACATTTTTAATATAGTTCTCACTCGTAACAGTCAAATTTTTATTTTTCCACTCCTATGGAGTCGAGCTCATTATTTCCATTCATTCCATATGCAGAAAAAGAAACTTAGTAGTTGTTCGTCATCCTTTTTATTTATTTTAGTAAAAATACTTGGATAATTTCACAAACAATTCAGAAAAATAATCTATTTTTATTTTTAAACATCAGTATTTAAGCATCAAATTTGAATCAAAAATTAAATATGTGGGTATTTGAAAAACAAAATGTATACTTCCAGCAACTACAAATGAAAGTTTATTTTTGTTATTTAGGATTTTGAGAGCAATTGAACTCAAGTAACTAAGGAAGTAATTTGAATTTTTGCAATTCAAAGGTATGGTTGGAACAAGCTAAGAAAAACATTGTTATTTTCTTTTACATGTTTCGGTTCGAGATTCGAACTCGTAATTTTATCAATGCCAGTGAGCTCAAATCATTTGGCAGACATTAATTACAAACAGTTGAATAAATTTTATTCATTTTCGATGCCTATTGTTTGGTATTGTTTGGTATTTTGAAAATAAAATGACCTACAAAAAAAGACATCAAAGTTCTAACTAGTCATACTAATGAGAATTGAGAAAGCAAAAATAATCATAAAAAATATGAGCGGCACTAACCGCACCACACGGGTGTCACACGGGTGTAGCACGGGTAGCCACACGGGTGTGGCACGGGTAGTCACACGGGTGTGGCACGGGCAACCACACGGGTGTAGCACGGGTGATACACGTAGCACGGTTTTTTTTATTTCTATTCGCAACATACACGGACTACATGGTAAATTATGTAATGTACGATTGTAGCACGATTTTGATTAAAACTTAATTTGTTAACTGTGATAATGTTTATTGTTGGAAATAAAATTGCAATTTGAGTTAATTAGATTATATTATTTCGATCTAAAGGATTTGATTACTATTCGAACAGCACACGAGTCACACGGGAAATTTTTTCATACGAAAAAAATGATAATATTGGGTGATGATTATCATTTCTAGTACGGTTTTGATTAAAATTTGGATTAGTTGACTTTAGAAAAGTTTATTGTTAGAAATGATATTTCAATTTGGACCATCTCTAGATTAAATAATTTTGATCTGTAAGACTTAGTTACTAGTTGCACCACACACGGGCTGGTTTTACACGGGAGATTATGTCATACAACAAATAATCAAAATTACACACTGACTGCTTTTTGAAGAACGGTTTGATTAACATTTCATTTAGTAGGCTTTGAAAATTGATTATTGTAAAATAAAATTTCAATCATGGGCCAATTAGATCAAATAACTTCGATCTGAAAGACTTAATTACCATTTGTACCACGCAGGGGAAATAATGTCATACGAAAAAAATGTTAATATTACTTAAAAAATATTTATTGTTTGTAGCCATTTTTATTTGTATTCATTAATCATTACCAAACGTTTCGAAAAATCTTCTTGTTCATTGTCAATGGTTTACGTTTTTTAAGAAAATTGTTTGAAACGTTGTAGTTAGCTTGCAAGTATATAATCGTAAGATTTCTACTGATGCAAACACGCAAGTGGTATCAATCTCTTCGTTTAGAATCGTAGGTTATCGTAGGTTATCTTCGTTTAGTTCCTAGGTATTTACTATTTTGTGTATGGTTGATATTTATTACTTTTATTGATAAATAAAATTTTGCACTGATCATTTCACTGTATCTTGCTGAGATGGATGTTTTACAATTAATAGATCCAGATATCCGGAAAGCTTCAAGGAGGGAAAATGAGTTGTCAATTGTTATGTTGAACTCTTTCCCTATTTGCAGATGAAGCATTAGAGCACCACGAAACCTAAAATTAGAAGCGCAAGAAGGACTGGTAGGTATTACACACAATGATAATGCCAGAAATCGTTTCTTCCTTGTAAATTCCGAGCTGAACAGAATTTCAAATGAGACGGAAATTTGACTTGGGATGAAAACTATTGAACAAACAAAACTTCCCGGGCTTTTAAATACTGCCCAAAAACACCGGGATCGCAAAGTGTTGAAACTCAAAGTTGCATTTAAAACTTATATACCAACCCTTTCCAGTGTGAAAATAAACAACTTACTCACATTTTTACTCACATTCTTACTCAAAGAGTGTTTTCGGCTGACTTGTAAGATTTTGTAAGTAACATAGAAGAAGTTGGTCCAAAGTTGGAGGAATCTTTCATGACAGAGTGTATAAATAGCAACTAAATAAAATTTTGGTCTCCAATGAAAAAATACCTCACAAAACATGTAAAGCCTCAACAAAAAAGGTTAATTTTGTCCTTAGAGACAAAATTGTATGCTATGGAAACAAATTTCTCATTCATGTCTAGGCTATTGATAGAATTTCAAAGCAGAGATGACATTGACATGAAGTTCAATATAAGCAACTACAAACGGAATACCGTAAAATTTAGTTTTCTGTGTCATTCGTAGTGCGGATGCATGAGGCGAATTTACAATAATAAATGCCGACAAATTTAACGACATAATTTTAATAACTCCAAGAAATTTCTTCCCAATATGCTAACAGAAGCTGTACTATACAAAACACAAGCTTATGCAAGTAGTTTACGCAACCTCTAATAACAACGACAGCGTTAAAGGCGCCGAAAATAAGTTCTCTTAAGTTGTAATGATTTATCTAAGCATGTGTCTATTCCTCTTTCTGTTGAGAAAGGTTTAGTTCGACCTGCGTGGCCATTAGACCGACCCTAAATCAACATGTTGATTTTTTGGTTACGCTCAGGGCTTAATTTGTTTATTGGTGCATACTGAATATCCACACCACAAATTGTGTCGATTGATTCCTCCAAGAGCTAGCGCTTTTACATATCGTCGGCTACAAAGCATTTACGTGTATCTACATTTTATAAAAATGAAAAGGAAGTTCACAAAACGATTTATTGCGCTACTAAACAAACTTGAAAATAAAATTTCTTTATCAATAAATAATAAAAACAATTTTTTTTAATTATTGATAGTAACCTTTTTTTTAAAAGCTTGTTTAGAGTTGCAATAAATCGTTGTGGGAGCTTCTTTGTTTTCTAAATTGTAGTTACACGTAAGTGCTCTGTAGCCGACGATATAGTAAAACAAGATACGAGATTTGTCGGCTATAAATACTTATATCTCAAAAACGCTTAATGATATAAAAAAATAAGTTCAAGCAAGCTCACCTTATTTTGTGATTGCCTAACTTTTTTGGTACAAACTTTTTTAGTAAAATGGACATTTTAGTGAATTATTAAATAATGTTATGTACAGGGAAACGCAAATTTCAAGACCTTCTAACAGTTTATAACTAAAATTTTTGAACTGCTTCTTAAAAAATTAGTTTTTGCATCCAAATTTTGAGAACACTAATGAATTAACAAAAAACCATAGAAGTTCGACTTTCAAAAATTTTTCTCGATAAACTACACTGTCAGGAATGCATTGATTGATACCCATATTCTGACACTTGTCATAATAATTGTTTTTCTTAAGTGACTCTGCAAATATTTTTGACGGCAAATGATTTTTTTATTAATATAATATTGTATTTAATTAATTTTAGTAAATTTTGTATATTTTTAGAAATACACTGTTAAGTTAAACTGAAAATTTGAAGAAATTCTTAAAATAAAGGAACTTTTGTTCCAAAACTTTTTTATTTGTGAATAAAAGTTATAAATGTGTTCTAAATAAATTTGTTTTAGTAAAAATATAACTATTTTGTTTGTAGTAATTTTTTTTAAAATGTCACTGGAAGCAATGAGGCCTTTTCGAAAAATTGATCCCAAATTTAGAAAGTTCTACTAAAACTTTTTTGTTGTAATTCTGAGAAAAAAAGATTGTACTATAAAAGTTAGACAACCACAAAATAAGGTGAGCTTGCTTTAATTTTTTTTTCATATCATTAAGTGTTTTTGAGATATAAGAATTTATAGCCGACAAATCTCGGATCTTGTTTTACTATATGTAAAAGCGCTAGCTCTTGGAAGCACCAATCGACCCAATTTTTTGTCTTGGTATTCAGTATAGACCAATAAACAAATTAAGCCCTGAGCGTAACAAAAGAATCAACATTTTACATTTCCATACAAAATGTTCTTTGTTTGAATCTACGGAGCTGTAGAAGTCTGGATGATAATTTACGCAATTACGGCACATCACATCTGTTCTACCACACCGCCACCACCTTCCACTGAAAAAGTTGACTGCCAGCTGCATGCCACGATGCGTCCTATTAGTGGTACTATCAGGTCTACTCCTTTACCTTGGCTCCCTGTTTTAAGCAATATCGCTCCACCTGCACTCAGACGCTCACATGCGCTTATGCGTGAACATAAAAAGGTAACCAACAACATCACGTTACCCTTGCACAAATATTACGGTGACCATACTCGTTTTCGATTGAAGTCAAGAAAGCCTCCACACAAAACTGCCAGCAAGCTGATGGCAACTAATTTTAATATCTTGGATGCCTGGAACACGCCCTGGCATCATAACAATATACTTGGGCTTTTTGTTACTAACCCGACTTCTACCCAACCTGGTTTCGATTTGCCACGTCATACCTGGACTACACTAAACTGAATAAGAACGAATCATGGACGTTGTGCTGATTCTTTCTACATGTGGGGCATTTCAGAGTCCCCTCAATGTGACTGTGGAGCTCCACAACAAACTATAAAACACATTGCAACTGTGTGTCCAATTCGACGATACAATGGCAACATCGCAGACATCCATTTGGCATCGCCCGATGTTGTAACATGGACTCACTCGCTGTAAACATCTAATGTTCAAATGTACTGCCCAATGTTCAAATATTTTTGCTTTTTAACTAAAGACGCGCATAAAATTGATTGTAAGCTCATTTAATGTGTATTCATGTTTTGTTTTAGGTAGATTTCATAGAAAAATCTACCTTTTTTAAGTTTTATTTTTTAATGTGTCATAAAAACCATACGCTAAATAAAATAAATAAATACCACACCGCCAAAAATATAATTTAATTTGTTTTTGGGACAATATTGAACTTGATGTTTGAAATATTTACTTGGTGCTAGTACCGATAGAATTGTGTTGCAGAATCTAGATTTAATGTTAAATTTCGATCATGCACAATTTGTGTAGCACGCTTTTGAACAGAGTCCAATAGAGCCAGGAAGGTAACAAATTCAGCATCCCAAACTTGACAACAATGCACCATACAGGGACGAATATAGTATTTATAAATGTGGATTAATTGATACAGAGTGAAATATTTTTTACGCACAAACAAATCGTAAAACACATTTTACATCCTAGTTATCGTGGCTGAAAGTTGAACTTTACATCCGTAAAATAAAATCCCGTTGCTATATGAAATATTAATATATTTTTCTACTTTACCGCCCGTAAAATAATCACCCGTAAAATATTCATAAAATTAGAACAAACAAATATAGATTATTGTATGAAGTTTATAAAGAAAATCATGGCATGTTTAGTATAATTTTTAAAATGTCTAGCGAGTTTAAAAAATTCAAAACTTGATTTATACTACAATAAAGTTGTGCAGTTGTGCGTAAAACGTTGTAGATACACTCAGGCTGAAAGGAAGATTACGCGCTTGGTTTAATAAAAGCCCTCGCTTCGCGTCGGGCTTCAATATGAACCGCTGGCGTAATCTTCTACTTTCAGCCCTCGATATGTAAATAACTATTAATTGATTGGAATTAATGGTACAATCAAATAAAATTCATTGTTTTATTTTTATTAGTTTTTTGTTTTATTATCGAATTTTAAAATAATTTCATTTAAATTAATACATGCTACTCTGTCGGAAGGAAAAAACGTTGTATTGGTTTCGTGTTTAATGAATTTTAATCTCCCGTAAATTTGCAATGCTTGCTTTCATTGTAAACTTTGACTCGAAATATAAAACATACAGGTTTTGCAGTTCAAATTCAACATTTTGCACATCAAATTCAACCTTTTACAATTCAAATTTAATTTTTGCAAATCAAACTCAACTTTTTGCAAATCAAATGCAACCAATTGCAAACCCGATCCTACCTACCAAGCATTAATAAGAATATATCTTCTACTACTCTTCCGTTGCCGCATCATAGCGTTTTTAATACACCTGTGTTTCAACTGGTATATTCAGCCTCTAAACTCATTGCTCAAATATTTTGTAGAGTAATGAACTGACTTAATTATTATTATGTTGCAGATACTTTTACTTACTTTCACAATACTTGTCCAACAGGGCTTTTTTATATTACCACGCCAGCAATTTTATTAATATTTGTTTATAATATATTTGTCAGCACTTGTTTTAATGACGGCAAATTCAACTAATTTACTGATAGCTGTTTCATTTTCTAAAAGCTTATTAAAACATTTTTTTGAAACAGAATTGTTACTGTGATAAGTGAAATGAAACTGTCAATATCGAGCAAAATCAAAAAACCGATAAAATTGAGAATCAACAACGATACGCATGTACACTTGATATACATCATAATAAAATTCACAAATGATGAAAAATTTTGTTTACTACTACCTCTACTGTACCAACCGAATACACCCTCTTATAATAATCCCAAATTCGGTCAGTTTACCTTACCTTCAAAAACAAAATATCGTTACTGGTTATTATGCCAATCAGGCGACATCCATCACTCGTGATCGTATTAACCTCCGTAACGCCCTTGGTACATAAATAGCTATTAAACTTCTTTGAATTATTTCTATGTAGTATCAGATAAGACTCATTACACTAATCTTGTATATGTTAGTTTCGAAAACAAAACACTTCTAAATTTTGTTGTTCAATTCAAGAATTAGAACTTGCAATGTAAACGTTTAGTTCTTTGATTAATCGGTATTACCATTAAAGTCTGTAGTTCTTACATTTACTTTTATGTTTATCTTAAGAAAATATCTTTTCTTGTTAACTACCAACAACAAGAATTTAGTTACTTTTTATTCGACAAAGTATAAATCACATAAACTTAAAATCGTGAGTGTAATTTTTTATCTTTGGGTTTGTCGTTGTTGTTGGTATTTTGTAAATACACGATTTTCAATAAATCACGGGCTTATTGATGACAGTTCGATAGTACTAAATTGTTGGAAGTTTTAGTGTGTTGTAAATGACAATTTGAAGCCAGAATATTAGTCTTATTAAAAATATATTAGAATAGTATTACAGCAAAAAAAATCATTCATCAGAAATTCCTAAGAAAGCGCGACACGGAAATAGTATACCTGGGATAAATTAGTAAAGTACAGAGGGATTGGATCATTAGGTTTCCGACTTGTCAAAACTTTAACTTTACGAATTTGTATTAACTCACACACATGTGCAAACAAAATTCTTTTGTTTTACCTAGGCAGCTATTTTGGTTGACAAAACGGATACAAAAAACTTATGTTCTTATTTTTGCTTTATATTTTTCCCTTCATATTAAATTTTACAGAGATAACATAAATTCCAAATTCAACTTCAGCATTTATCGAAAACCTACCTTTACTGTTTCTATTACTCAATCACATTCTAGTTATCATATTATTGCTTAATTACATGTCTGGATTTCATGCTTTTATAGAGAGATTGATAAAGTTTTGGGAAATGGTCTAGTGAACATTTCAGTAGAGAACCAAATACATACATTCCTTACAAACTTCCATAAAAACGCCTTTGAATAAGGAACAGTGTTTGGATTTTTAAAGAAGATACATAAAAACCGGAGCAGTAACTGAGTTGAGTAGTATATTTCCTGGAGATAATGTGCCTTCATGGAATTTTTATGGAAGTGAGTAAGTGTATGTTTTGTTGATGGCTTTAGCATAAAACTGGCATTTTCATTTAAAAAAATCAAAGGTTAAATTATCCAGTTAATAGTCCCTGGGCCAGCGCCGATTTCATGTGATGACTACCACATATTTTATACGCCTGTCGTCTGTCTTTGACGAACCCGAAAACATTTGTTCTGCGATTTTTCTCAAATTGGCCGCTTTTGCGACCACATTTTTTTTTAACTGTGGGTAAGCTTGTTCGACCAAAATGTGTCTGCTATTGTCGAGTCTGACAACTGACATTTTGGTATGTTTGGGTTGTCAGACTAGACAATAGCAGACAAATTTTTGTCGGACAAGGTTACCCTCGTGTTCTAAATCACATTTCCAACCCCAATAGTTAAAAAAAACAAAAATTTACACGATCCAGAGCAATCGGCATTTTTCGGAGTTTGTCGAACGCAAAAGCGGCCGATTTGAGAAAAATCGCAGAATAAATGTTTTCGGGCTCGTTAAGGACAGGCGCCTCAAGAAGTATAAAATATGTGGTAATCATCACATGAAATCGGCGCTGGCCCAGGGACTATTAGTGGTTTTGGAGTGTTAGACCCAGCTTAACAGAACTATGATAAATTTAATTTTACTCTACTTGTCATTTCAATATTTGAGCAAGATCAACTTTAAAAACTAGCTAGGAAAGGTTTCTGCAAACCGTTTAAAAGCAAAGTGGAAATAAAATAGCTGATATGAAACTGATACTGGGATAAAATGAAATATTTATTTTTGTAGTTAGTATAGTGTTTATCAATTCTAAAATGATGCTCATTTCACTCGAGTATGAAATTAACAGCAAAAGCGTAGTGCGGGCTGTAATTATAATTTTTCTATGACATTTAATAAACATAAAATCACGCGGTTTTATTTATTTAAATACATCACCATTTTGCAAATATATAAAATTGACTTGAGTTATAATATACTAGACTGAAAATTGAATACATTTTTTTTAAAATTGATTTTGATTGAATTTTTCAGTTCGAAAGCATGAGCTCTCTAATAGTACTTTGTGTATCTAGTTGCACAAAAATGATTTTTGCCGCACGCGTCGTAATTTCGTGGACAAATATACGACAAGTGCGGAAAAAATCAAATTGTGCAACGAGTTGCACACAACGTTTTTTGCGATTCCGAAAACACAATTAAACAAAATTATTCTGCAACCAAATTTTTTACAATCAACATTCATATTAAAATATAAGTAAACATTTCTATTATCAACTGAGCATTGAGACAAATTTTTATGAAACAGTGCGGAAAAATAAAACAGTGCGGAAAGCTCACTTTTTGATATTATTGACAATATCGAAATACGTTGAATTGTGATTCGGAATTGCAAAAATTATTTTTTCAGTTTATATTTGGTTAAACATTCGTTCCTTTGGAAAATTAGTTGTTCAAACGAGTTTTTGAGTATATCACCAATGGAACGCTTGCGAGATCAACTGTTATTAAAAATTCGTTTTTGTGTTTGATTAAGTATGTTGCCGAAAACCCAAAATAAATGAAACCGAAAAAATTTTCGATTTCCATTTCGTGAGTAGTATGTAGCTGTAAATTAGAAAACGTGACCGTGCGAATATATAATCGTTCGTTGGCTAGACATGGAGACCACTCTTATTTTCAAATTAACAGACGAATTAAATGTAGTTCCATTTAAAACGCGTATTATTGCAAATTAATATTAATGTGTTTTTATTTCGGAACGTAATTTAAAATCTACAAAAAACGAAAAAAAAAGAAAAAACTTCATATATCTGGAGGGAGTTTTTATTATGAATACACACTTAAAAAATAATGCTATCAACAAATCCAGCAATGCCAAATGCAGGGAATTGTCACAAATAAAAAACAATTAAAAAATTATCCTGTCCTTGGGGGTCATATTTCCAGAATAAAACAATTTGAATATCCTATCTTAAATTAAAGCAATAAAAACCAAATTCCATGCATGGATTCTAAGTACAGAATCGTTTTGTTTTTAATGTTTCCAAATTATCTCGAACAGTTATTTAACAGTTATATATCTCAAACAGTTACAGATATTTAATTGTGAATTTGATAAAGAACGCACAAATTATTTAATTTAATTACATCCCAAACATCGATTAAAAATTTGATTTTAATAATTCAAATAATGAACTTAATAACGGAAGACTTTGAACACGATCCTTCTCATGGACCTCACTTTTTAATTTTGCATACATACCTGCTTGAACATATCTGCGCGAAAAGTGATTTTTTGCAATGGACAATATAGTATATTCTTCAACGATGCCGAAAACAACATATTTTGAAGCGAGAGGACAGTTTATCAGCCGAGGCGTAGCCGAGGCGTAGCCGAGTTTGGTAATGGTCGCGAGATTCAAAATATGATTTTCAGCGAGTAGGAGACTGTACTTTTTCTACTACTTTTTTAAAAATTATTATTAATTATTAAACATTTTCATTTGTAATTCACATACAATTCAACATTCAATTCAAATTTTAAAGCATACAAACATCCAATGAAAATCTTTAAATTTATATTTATATTTCTGCTATTAAAATATAGATTATCCAATTTCTATGCCATAAACAAAACCGTCTTTAGATACAAGCCTGATTGTCTTTTCGTTCAAAAAAATCGTCAACTTTCGTCATATACATATTTTTATTCTATTTACACTTTTTATTCTATTCTATATTTTTATTCTATTTGGTCTATATCTATAAAGTCCCTAAAATCATTAAATAACACACCTTTAAAGGATTATTGTTTTTTGCATTTCGCGTCTAGTAAGCTTATAACTAAAGACGGTTTTGTTATAAACAAAATCAAATTAAAAAATTTTATTATTATTTCTAAAATAAAAACAAGATAATTCGGTTTTGAAAAAATCCTAAGTATTGCACTCATGAGCCAAAAGTGAAATTCTTAGACCCACTTTTTTGGCATTTCTCGGCGTTTTAGGACCTACTGATTCTAAAAAAGCAAAAAAAATGTATGTATGTCTACCGGCCGGCCGTCACAACCGACGAAATCTATAAAACCGCTTGACGGATTTCAAAATTTTTTTTTTCTAAAAATAGGTTTACTCAATGGAAAGATTCGAAAGGACGATGTGTTTGATAACTGTACCGGCAGTGTGTCAAAAAAATCGTCAAGTGTGTCAAAACAAGTAAATTTTCATATCTTTTGCTTAAAAAACGTTCATTTTAAGTGATTACGAATAGGAACATTGAATTTGAAGAAATCTTGATGGTCGGGATTGTATGTGAGACCAAAAACTAGATTATTGCATTACAAGTTTGTCAAAAAAATATTGTCAAGTATGTCAAAAAATGATTTCATTTATTTTTTAAGCCAATCTTTTGGAAAAAAAAATTTAGCTGTTGTATGACGTAAATGTGACATGGAAATTTTTGAATTTGTAATAATTTTTGAAATATTTTTGGAATTTTGGAAAAAGTTTTAATTTTTGCAGTTTTAAGAGTTTTTGGAATATTATTAGGATTAAGAAAAAGTTTAAATATTTGATTTTATTCTAATTTTTGGAATTTTGAAAAAAGTTCCATTTTTTGATTTTGTTATAATTTTTGCAATATTTTCAGAATTTTTCATAAAATTTTAATTTTTGATTTTGTAATAATTTTTAGAATATATTTAGAATTTTGAAAAAAGTTTGATTTTATTTAATTTTTACAATATTTTTGGAATTTTGAAAGAAATATGAATTTGTGGTTTTGTAATATTTTCTCGAAACGCTAAATGGAGAGGTTTTTGAATAGTTTGGTGATTGTATCATCACTAAATTATGGTAATTTAAGATCTGGTATGATTTTCCGGCGACGTATTGATGTTTCGTGTTAAACCGCAATTAGACTATTGCAGAACTCTGCAATATTTCTGCAATAGTCGTGTAATGGTAGTGTGTAAAATATTAATTGCAGAAAAGTTTGGCAATGAACTCATTGCAAAACATTGCAATTGGATTTTACTTTTTGTTATAAATATTTTGCTGTGTAAACTTTACTTTTTCGATTGTATCAAATATTTTCGCAGGGCATATGTACTATTTCGAAGAATAAAACTGTTATTAAAAAATAAAAAACTTACATATTCATGTTTTGGCTATTTTCTTATGTTATTGCCATGACACACATAAAATTTGACCTGGTTGTGAGATATATATCTACCTACATGAAAACTTTCATCATTGCCATTATACTGATAAAAAAATTCGATCATTTTGTGCCAACCGAATCTTCGCGGTCGCGATGATTTTTCAATCGGTTGTTGAGTCTTTATCTTTTGTTTTTGAAGATAATACAACCGAATTTAAGATTATTTGACAGGAAAGACTCGGTGGGAACAAAAAAGCAATTCATTTGTTTTTTTTTCAGCTTACGAGGGGTGAAAGTTGTAATTTTAATAAGTTCGCACAGGGCATGTGGGCTTTGATGCAGCAAATATTTTTGACAGCCTCTAATTATTTTCAATTTCGGTTTGCTTAGAGAATTCTTGTTACGATTTGTTGTAGACATTGAAATTACCTGTATACAATAACTTCACAATTATAATATATGTGATTGAGTTAATTTGTAATTTGATATTTAATTTTGTATTACTAGATCTTTCACAAAGGATCAAAAACGTATCAGTTTTCGAATTTTGTAGCAAACACCATAAAGGCTCTTAATATTACAAACAATCTAAGTGAGGGTTATGAAATAGGCAGGTGATTAGTTAAAGGATCCATCTGATGAAGTTATAGTCGAACTTGATCGACTTTTGTTATTTAAACTGCAATATATTATTTCCCTTATATTTGTAATTCATTTTTTGAATTCGAAAACTAAAATAAAACCCTTGTTTGAAAACGATTTAAAAGGATCCTAAATTTTCTTGCAAATATCTTTTTGGGCATCTCACAAGAACACAATTATTATTGTTTTTCAATTTTGCCTAAATAACCTTAAACACAACAATCGTCAATTTCAGGTATTCTACAACTATGTGTTTATTTACATTGCAATTCCCAAAAGTATCGTGATTTCATAAATTAAATCTTAAAATAATTTCCTTTTAACATAACTTTTGTATTTTTTGTTTGTTTCAGATGTTGTCAGATACAGAGCAACAATACATAAATTTTTTTTGTCCCGATAAAAAATTCGATTTAGCTATAGTCTTAAATATAAATTCGTTTTTTTTCATCTTTTAATATACGTAAAAAATGCTTATTCTCTTATCAGAATCACATTAATAAATAACAACAGAAAACAATACCTTCCTGATTACAATCAGATAAAATAAAAACAAAAAACTGTTGTTTTTATAATACATATTTCGACGCTTTTACCAGGTTCGTGCTGTGCAATTTTTATTATACTCTGTTTCGAGATATGAAGAGCCGCGCGAAATATCAAGCACCTACGCGAAATATTTAGGACTATACAGAATTTGTGTTTTTTTTTTGTTGTGCTTTTAAAATAATTTATTATTTATTTCGAGATTCTTTTGTTTGTAAGCATTAAAAAAACTGAAGTGATCATCGGAAAAGAAATAAATTTTTAAAATAAAGCAGGAACAAATAAATATTTGAGGTTTGTAGAATATTTGTTTGTTTATTAATAAGTTGAACCTACACAATTAAAAACAAAGAGTTTCTTAGCAATTGGTTTTAGATACACGATTAAAATAAGCTAGGAATCGCCCAGTGGCCGAAATTCGGCCATTGTAAATAGAAATTGCAAATAGACCTCCCAACCAAATAGCTACAAGACATTATTTCAGAGTTTAATTAATTGATATAGATTGATTTTAAATTGTGAAACAAATAACTTGAAAAAAAAAAACAAAATAACCGAACAAAAAACTCAAAAAACACACCTATCACATTTTTGCCATTTTTTCTAAAAAAATCGTCAAAATTAAAAAAATGTATTTTTCTACTACTCATGCCCTTTCCAACGATATACATATTGCCACACTTTTGATGGGACAAATATTTTAAAATTGTACCACAAATATATTGCCTACGTATTTATATATAGATAAGGTTTAGAGTGTTTATACAAACAGAAATGTTATGTGAAACAGAAATTTTATGAGTGTAGCCAGAACAGCGAGTCAAAACTACGTAATACCATATGATTCGTTCTAATTTAGTTTCAATCTTAACTATACTTAAAGTTAGAAAGTTTGTTTCTCTCAAGATTGTTTGTATGAAAATCTACCAAAAGCCTTATGATACATCTTTGCTTAGCACATGTTTTATACGCGTATAGATAATATAAATTTATTAAAACACTAAAAATTTTGGGAATTGTTTCTAGCCATTTGTTCTCCATTTTACGGAGATTTTAGATTTTGTAATGAGTATTTTGCTAAAACCGTATATTCCTTCTTATTCTCCGTCTTTACTCAGCTTGTCGTGCATTTTTTTCCAAAAATCGGGACATTTCTAAGACTTTGCGGGACACGGGACAAATTGTGAAAAATCGGGACTGTCCTGCCAAAGTTGGACTTCTGATCACCTTAATATGAAAAGTATTTGCGATTTCGAATAAACTATATAAACACTACATAAAAATATATTCTCAATCGCTAATAAAACACCCTTACAGCCCTTATTCCTTAAAAGACTATATCTTTTAAAAGATAAAAAAAGTCAGGCAAATGCGAATATAATTCGCTCGCTGAGGGTTCCGTGTATTTAATATTTGAGAACACAACAGTTTTTGTTAGCATATTTTTACGTTGGGTTGTATTTTACCCAAAGCTGTTTATGGTGGCCAAAGAAAGCATCAATAACACGAGCTTATAAAATATTCATATTGGAAAATATATTATTGATTGTTGTAGCTTCAACTGTTGTTGGTTCATGAATTTTCCTTTGTAAATTTTTTTTTAGCAAATAGTTTCAGAGCCAGTTTTGAAGATTTTATTGAAACCAACATTAAAATTACCTATCACAATAGTTGGAAGAAAAAGTGTAGTCACATTATTGCCTACGAGTGCATTGTTAACACAGTCGCGAGTGATTTTTCTACTGAACATTGGGGAGATCGGTATACCAACAGGATTTGAACTTCAGCTAATTGAACATTCATAATGACTGCCAGCAGAGCTAAAATCGAAGCGATGGTGGCTACTATTTTTCTACACTAGTGATACTGTATCATACCTAATGAAAAGAACAGATCCCCAACCTCGATTTACTTCACTGTAACAATTTTCTAGTTCAACAGTAGTTCAATAGTTCAAAAATTTCAAAAATGTTTGTAGTTAGTGATCAACTTCACAGAGAACATTTGCAACGCAAGCATATTAAAAGATGATCTATCGAATAGCAAACAGGTATGTTATCCCATAATTTTTCAACCTAACGCCTTTCCCCTGAAGTTGAGTTGCTATGACTTGCTAAACTTTTTTGATCTAATCTGATCTTGTTTGTTCATTTCTATAATTCGTTTCACTCAATATTTTACTAATATTCTACAACGTAGCAAAATTTATCCTCTTCTACGATTATTTTACGTGAATAGTCCTTCACAAAAACACAATTTTAGAATTTTAATCAAATAAATCAAAAACGGTGTTTTCGAAAACAACAAAAATAATTTATTGGACAAGAAAAAAATTCATCTTCCTTATGACACCGCACTCGACATTGTCAAAAATAATTTTTTTTCAAAATTTTCACTCTCAACTCCCTCAAAATTACATGATGAGCCGACCACTATAGTTTTCATTCAATCTTTACAACATTACCCATAACCATGAATTTTTTCAAATTTTTTCTCGTGTAATTTTCGAAGCTAATGGGGGACAGGAAATTTTTTTCACATATTTAACATAACTCAAAAACTACGCTTTTGAAAATTAGGAAAAAATTGATTTGGACTAGAAAAAAACTGACCTTTCATATGAAACCCCACTCAACAAGGTCAAAAATATTTTTTTTTCAAAATTTCCACCCTCAACCCCTTTAAAATAACATTTGAAATGATGAGCCGACCGCTATAGTTTTCACTCAATGTTTACAACATTGTCCATAACCATGAATTTTTCTTTTGTAATGTAAGAAGTTAAAGGGTGGGGGTGGGGGTTCAGGAAATTTTTTCGCATTTTTTAACATAACTCAAAAACTGCGTTTTTGAAAATTACAAAAAAAATTGTTTTAGATTAGAAAATAATTCACCTTTCATATGACCCCACTCGACAAGATCAAAAATGATTTTTTTTTCAAAATTTCCAACCTCAACCATTTCAAAATAAAATTTGAAATGATGAGCCGACCGCTATAGTTTTCTTCAATCTTTACAACATTGCCCATAAACATGAATTTTTCCAAATTTTTTCTTTTGTAATGTTCGAAGTTAAGGAGGGGAGGGACAGGAAATTTTTTTCCACATTTTTTAACATAACTCAAAAATTGCGTTTTTGAAAACAACAAAAAAAAATTTTTTGGACTAGAAAAAAATTAACCTTATATATGACACCCATCTCAACAAAGTCAAAAATAATTTGTTTTCAAAATTTCCACCCTCAACCCCCTCAAAATAACATTTGAAATGATGAGCCGACCGCTATAGTTTTTATTCAATCTTTACAACATTACCCATAACCATGAATTTTTCCAAATTTTTTCTTTTGTAATGTTCGAAGTTAAGGAGGGGAGGACAGGAAAAACAACATTCGTTTTTGGCAATATAAAAAAAACTAACCAGTCGAAAAATCAAAGAAATTCTTTTTGAAATATTTTGATCTTTTTCGATTTTTCTAAACCAAAACTTTTGTATTACTATCTCCTTATCTATGTTCTTAAAATATAGATGAAATCAACTATTTTATTTTTGTTGTTATCAGTAGGCGTGGAAACACACATTTAAAAACTGTAGAAAATTTCAACTTGATAGCACTTATAGTTTGTGAGAAAATTCAGTATGTAGAAATTCGAACGGACACCGAAGTCTCATCAATAGGGTACCGTTTTTACTTTTTTAAAGTACTGGGGCTCTATTCTTGAACGATTACGAAAATTTTCGGTATCAAGTTAATGTCAAAGTATTACGAAAATCTTTAAATGGTATTCTTGAAAACATATTACGAAAATTTTCGCAATGAAATGTTACTAAAATTTTGGTAATGGTTTTGTTCCTTATTTCATTTTTGTAATAATATTTACATGAAAAAAATCTCAATTTTAAATTTTTCATGAGTAAAAATGGGATAGTTATAATAATTTAAATTCAAGACTTTATTAAGATTTTTTATCTTATATAATATATATACGATAGCATTGGATGTAACCATTATGTAGTTTAGAATTATAAGTCAATAGAACTGAATGCATAAATTTGAATTGAATGAACAATTGCTATGAAAAGTGAAAAAACCATAACAAACTCTTATCCCAATTCCAGCTCGGGATTGAACCGACGTGCTTCTGATCAGAGATATTGGTTAACCATTTAACGCACTCGAACAGTGAATAGTTGGGATTTGTCTCCAATATTCGTAGATCAATAATGTTCTTCATTCAATGTCAACTTAGTTAAAGTATTAAGAACGGTACAACGCATTTCTCGCCGTTATGGACCTACTGATTCTAAAAAAGCAAAAAAAAAAAATCTGTGTCTGTCTGTAGGCCGTTCGGCCGTCACAACCTACGAAATCTAGAAAACCGCTGGACGGATTTCAAAAATTTCTTTTTCTAAAAATAGGTATACTCAATGGGAAGAGCCGACAGGACGATGTGTTCGATAACTGTACCGGAAGTGTGTCAAAACAAGGAAATTTGCATATTTTTAGCTTAAAAAACGTTCATTTTAAGTGATTACGAGTAGGAACATTAAATTTGGAGAAATTTTGATGGTCGGAATTGGTATGTGACACCAAAATCTAGATTTTTGTATTATAAGTTTGTCTAAAAAATGTTGTCAAGTGTGTCAAAAGAAAGATTTTTATTTATTTTTTTACCAAATTTTTTGGAAAAAAATAAAATTGTTTGTTTGAAATATTATTATTATAGAGAATTATGGAATTATAAGTTTGTCAATTAAATAATGTCAAGTGTGTCAAAAAATGATTTCATTTATTTTTTTAGCCAATTTTTTGGAAAAAAAATGTGTTTTTATAACGTAAATGTAATTGAAAATGAAATTGGACATGAAAATTTTAGAATTTGTTATACTTTTTGAAATATTTTTGGAATTTTGAAAAATTTTGATTTTGTAATAATTTTTGCAGTACTTTTAGAATTTCGGCAAAAGTTTTAATTTTTGATTTTGTAAGAATTTTTGGAATATTTTTAGAATTTTGAAAAATTCTTAATTTTTGATTTTATTATGGTTTTTGGAATTTCGAAAAAATTTTCAATTTTTGATTTTGTAAGAATTTTTGTAAATTTTGTAAGAATGTTTTTAGAATTCTGGAACAATTTGAATTTTTAAGAATTTTTGGATTATTATTGGAATTTAGAAAAAGTTTAAATATTTGATTTCATTCTAATTTTTGGAATATTTTTGGAATTTTGAAAAAAGTTTCAATTTTTGATTTTTAAGAATTTTGTGGAATATTTTTAGAATTTTGAAAATTTTATATATTTGATTTTATTATAATTTTTGGAATTTTGAAAAAGTTTTAATTTTTGATTTTGTAATAATTTTTGCAATATTTTTAGAATTTTGGAAAAGTTTAAATTTTTAAGAATTTTTGGAATATTATCGGAATTTAGAAAAAGTTTAAATATTTGATTTTATCCTAATTTTTGAATATTCTTGGAATTTTCAAAAAGTTTGATTTTATTTAATTTAACAATATTTTTGGAATTTTGATTATAATTTTCCGGCAACGTATTGATGTTTCGTGTTAGTTTTGTAATAAATTTTTAAACAGAGATAAAAAATACTTGTACTTTAACAAAGGGTTATGTTTGATATACATCGCTGCCCAAAACTAAAAACCATGTCCTCATAAAAGTTTTTTGCCGAAAACTATATCAAAATCCTCAACCCAGACCGAAGTCTTGATATCTCAGAGCTGTGAGATTTCAGCCCCTCCATATTTTATTTTTTTTAAATTTAGCATTAATAAGGCCGCTTTATTTAGGGCCGATTGTATGAACGCAAATAGAAGATATACCCTCGGATATAATGCCGTTTGTATTGTATGATGAATCACGATAGAACCAAAGATGAATCCAAGGATATTTTTCTATTCTCTGTTTTATCTTCTTGTTTAGAACTGTAGATCAATTTGTTTTTATTTTCCTTGACAAGCGCATTGCAGGAAATATTGTTTATTTCCATCTTTAGCATTTGTTCATTGCTAGAATTTGTTTTTTGATATAAATTAATAATATTCTAATATAATTAATTTAAGCTTTCAAATAATTTTTTTTTAATTTATAATTAAATTTATTTAATAGAAAAGTAAAAGAATAAGTATTGCCACTTATAAAAATACTACTATAAAAATGCAGTAAAAGCAAAAATACAAAAAATTCTATCCGTGTTCATATAATCGACGAAAAGTAAAATTGTCGGATGAAGATATAGCTTTATACTCAGATTTTTTTTTATCCATGGTTGTTCATACAATCGGCCCCTACAGTCATATATTTACTTATTTACAGGACGAAATATATAAAATACAAAACTATGTAATATGTACAAAATCTTTGTGTCTGCTTTTAAATATATACATTTAAGTTTTTTATCGTGCGTAGCTGTAAAGCGGGCTTGTGTTAATCTCTTGTCAATTTTGTTGTATTTTATTAATTTAATATTTTATTTTATTCAAAAATATTAAACACTTTTCTGAAATCAAAAGAAGCTCTCGGCTGTCTTAACAAAAATGATATCAGTTTATGGACTATCATTTAGCATTTATCTCACATCGGTAGAAAGAATAAAGGAAATTGCTAACAGCCCGTAATTTGATTATTGAACTGTTGGGATTATTGTAAAATTACGTAAGCCTAAAAATAAATTCTAAAGGCTTTTAATAGAACTCTTAAAAACGGTTCTAAATAAAATGAAATCAAAGCTTTCAAAGAATTCATCCAAAAATTAAAACAAATAAATTATATTTTTTAATTAAAAACAATTTGGAAACTATTATTATATATTAGTTTTTAAAATAAATCAAATCTATAATTTTAAAAATTTCTAATTTTGATTATTTTATGTAAACTCTTTCTAAAAGTATCAACGTTCCAGTAATATATCAAATAGTTTGACATATTTAATCACCACATTACGAAATGTCATTATTTTTTACTCACCACTTTTCTATTTTCGCAATGGTTTCAAGAATACTGATTTATAATTTCTCCATTGCGATTAGGTTCAAGAATAGAGCCCCGGTACCCTAAAAACAACAATATAAAGTTATATTTTGCTTCTATGATGTAACTCATTGTAAAGTACTAAAAAACCAACAAAATCTAAACCAGAACAACCATTCAAAAACAATAGAAATAATAACATAATAACATAATAATCACAATAAAAATATACGAAACTACGGATAACTAAATTGATAACGATGAAGATCGCTTTTACCACAATACAAAATGAAAATGAGGAGAAAAATATTTTTTCCACAATTATTTTGTTTTATTTGGTTTTTCTTATTTCGATTTAAATTTTAATTCACATTTGCAAAACATTTATCTATTTTTCCATAGTTGTCTTCTGGTAATTCTGCTTTTTTTATTTTGGCTATAGTTGCTCGAGTCGTAAAAGGTTGTTGAGCATAAAGTTGTCAATGGATGGGTCGAAATGTAAAAGGACGCCTAATAATAAACAACAGAATGTTTTATGATAGATAGTCAAATTTTACTTGAAATCTGAATTTAGATAGTTGGTTGCTTTGCACTCCGAACTATTGTGGTTTATTTAGCCCTTTGTTAACGCTTTCATATTCTCAAGTGTAGGATGCATACTGTATAAACAGTCAATGTCTGGTAGTTTTACATGATTTTTCACACTGTTGTCAAAAATAATATAGAATGAAATTTTCAGAAATGAAATATATTTATATCTTTCTAATTACAACAGATTCTATTTGACAGATAGTAATAGATTCTAGTTTTCAGTGTTTATTCAACGGCATCCCTCAACAGAATTAATATTTTGTATGAGTTTGTATCACAAAACAATCAATTCATAATAGCTTTTTATGTATTAAGGGCGCAGTGTGTCTTTTCCACTTGAGAGTGAAATTGTTGCTCGAGGGGTTAGCCGAGAGAAACAATTACTCGAAAGCAGAAAGGATACGTTATGCCCGGATTGCATACTAGATTTTTTAAACGAGTAAGATTCTGTATTATTTGCATAAATAAAAATACATATATTTACACAAAATAGTAAAAGATTTTTTTAGAAAATTATTTTATCCAAGGTATTTTACGGTTTACTCGTACAAAAAATATATGTTTGTGGTGAATATGGAGTAACTATATTTTTGGATTATTGTCACATGTTTCATGTAATCAACTGAAATAAACTTAATTTAATATTATATGAAATTATTTTCCAAAAATTTTGTCTTCTTAAAATCCATTTAGGTATGTTTAAATTATATAATACAAGCTATACATGTGATACAAATTTATATCTGGAATATTAAAGTAAATTCAAGTTGAAATTGTAGTTTGAAATGGGCTGATGTGTAGTAGGCATTACAATATGTGTCACAACAACACATAAAAACCTTTTAAGACCAAGGTCCCACAACAACATGCGTTCTAAGGATGTTAATGGACGCAAATCTGTTTTTTTTTTGTTTTTTTAATATTTTTTGTTAAATAATGGACAACAAAACTATAAATCCTATCACATATAAAATATGACATAGGCCAATATTTCGTGATAGGATAGGGAAAATAAAAATAAACTAAGAGATAAAAAGCAAATTCGTTTTAAAAATTTGCAGGAACAAAACTAAAATTGGTTTGCCAATAGTCCAGCTAATGGCATAATCCTTGATTATAGGACGCAGTATATTTTTCAATGATTAAAGCTCAGATATATAGTTATATGAAAGCTCGTTTCTTCGAGCAAGTTACAGCGTTCCAGCATTAAGGAATATTCATTAGCTAAGATTGAGAGTGCTACCGTTGACTGAATACAGTTCATCCGCCAGCACCCCTAAGATATCACCTTGGCTAGTGATATCTCACTGCTATTTCCAGTGGTATGTGATATCTCACGTTAACTCATGTGGCAATAGCAGGGACTGGAGTACGCGGGGTTGTCACACCCGTGGATCAAAAAATAGAAAAAATATTGAGATATTTTCTAGCTTGAATTCAACTAGATATGACTGATGAATT